>CM022754.1:8246043-8461043 GCA_012411365.1 Ameiurus melas
GAAGGAACTCCCGAGTCATGAGCACTGGCATAAAACTAAATATCAGCTTGACATTATTGACTTCGCCTGAATATGTGAATTTAGTTGATCAGCTAAACATGCACAAATTCACCCATCAGTAATTTATGTTTGTCTTAAACGCGCTCCCCAAATTGTATTTTTGCTGAATATGAGAATTCATACAGAAATGCTTAGCGATGTAGATTTGCACAGCATGAATGCCTACGCACGTGAGTGTGTTCATAACCAGTCATTACATCCATAATACACCTACAGAGCATTGTTCCAATCCAATGCTTGTCTTTCTTTACATTCCTCCAAGATGTAGCAGGGGGACAAAGTGAAATGGCATCCATCCGCAGCCCACAATGCATTCAGCCCAAACTGGAAGTGACCACAGTGTTTTATTCATGTCGGAGCGATAAGCGTTCACAACCAACACAGCGTAGGAAGAGTAAATAGCTAACAAACAGGCAGCCCTTCTTAGAGCCCTTAAAGTCCGAGTGTCAGCGAATATGTGCTTCACACCCACTGCCTAAAACAACGCCGACTGTGTGCATCTGATTTTTTAATGATCTGCTATTGTTTGTGCATACATGCAGATAACGTCATATAAAATATTGTAACGATATAGCACAATATAAAATTCATATGCTTGTAGAAAACATAGCATCCTGAAATGTCGGCTCATGCTGAGGAGACAGGATGCTGAGTCATTAGCTCTCCTTTGGGGTAAACTGGGTCAATCTGCACCATTTAAAAGGTTTATTAATGACCAAGCTGTACAAGTTCTCTGCCCTATCCATGCCCTATGTGTGTGTGTGTGTGTGTGTGTGTGTGTGTGTGTGTGTGTGTGATGGAGAGAGAGAGAGAGAGAGAGAGAGAGAAGGACTGGAATGGGGCATGAAATGCATTGTGTTTTTAACTAAAGGTGCTTCATTTCCATAACTAATAATTGTCCCTGCCTTTGACTTTTAAAAAGGAATGTCGATCATGCTAACACTTAGCAGTCAGCCTTGAAAAGATTTTTTTTCTTTATAATTACAGTCATGTGTTATAGCACATGGCCACTGTTACTAAGCCGCATACTAATCAGCTTAATGAGATATTATACAATATTTTGTTGACCAAAGCAAATCTCACTTTATTGTTTTTGAAGCTTGACCCTGTTTGTCACAGGGGAATGTTGCAAAACCATTATCCCTCCTTAAGACAGCGCACAGCATCCTAAATTTGCACAACCGTGCCAGATGACAACAGACTCTGCTTGTGTATTCATTTCATCCTGATGGTGCACTGAGCTGCTCTGTGGCCATTTTAAATGCCTGGGAAGCCTCTGATACATTGGGAACCCTTTCAATAATGCCAACTGTTGTTTTCTACTCATCGGAAGCCATACGAGAGTGAGAGTAGAGAGAGAGGGGGGAAAAAATGTAGGCGAGAGCAAAGTGATTCGCATCAAACGTAATGTGCCTCTTAATGAAAAATTACACCAAGACAAGTGTCGCAGCAGTGAGATAAGGGTGTGTGTTTACTGGAGTAACCCCTTGGTTTTAAGTGCTATTGTTAATATCATAATTGTAGTATTGCGACGGCTTCATGACAATGGCACTGCTCTGTTTCATTAAGGCGTGTAATTGGAGGAATTCTGATAGGATGGGCCCAAGTAGTTTAATTATGCAGTGCCTTGCCATGTTTACTGGGTAATTATTGCCTCAAAAATTGTGTTACTGTTTGAGAAAAAAGTTCTGAGAGTTACAGCTTTTCCCCCAAGTGTGAGTACATGTAGTACTTCATAAATCAGAAGGAGATAAACTCACTTTTTTTCTTCACACTCGTCACAGTAGTGCAGTCATCGTTATTAACTATTTCCCCCCACACACAGTCTGCATAAAGCACCCAAGGAACATGTGTGAAGAATTTGTTTTCTAGCTTTCGAATTCACATTTCAATTGCGCCTTATCGCTAAAGTGTTTTTCACTCTTACACATTATTTAGTGGTCGATGAAATGTGCTTGTGTTTGTGCAAAAATCCTGTTTAGGATATTGTTTACTTGGGACTCTTAGCACACCACTCAGGATACTATTCTTTAAATGAAGCAACATTTTTTGTGGTATGAGCTGTCACAAGGACATTGTGGCAAACAATAGATATTACTTGTGAGTTATGAAAGTAGTATGAATGTTTAGATGTGAATTTTTAATTGATATTTTTTCATCCCTATCTTTCATTTATAATTTTCTGTTGATTACAAACAATAGATTTTTCCTTAAAGCTATCCAAAGGCGTGCACTTACTTAATGCCATCTCTGTCGTTCCTGTTCACAATTGCAGGATGGAAGACTCTAGTTTGTGCCTTGGTGTGTCCTCAGCGGTCCCAGATGCTGACACCCATATCACCAGTGCCATGCTCAATGGCCGCTACCCAATCAGTCAGAAGCTGCATCAGCTGACTGCTCAACTTGGCCACGCCTTCCCTGACCTCCCAAGCCGTCAACAAATCCCAGAAGAAAAAGCAGCCACCCCATTGGATGAGAAAACACATGTTGCACTGGCCAGTCAGCCGATTAGCAGCCAGATGGCTCTGCTAGCCAATCAACTCAACCGTAACATGGATGCAAGTGCCCTAGGTGGTCTCAATGGCCGTGTCGACCTGCAGCAATTCCTCAATGGGCAGAATTTGGGAATCATGTCTCAGATGAATGATATAGAAGATGATGCCCGCAAGAATCGCAAGTATCCATGCCCACTATGTGGAAAACGATTCCGCTTCAACAGCATCCTGTCCCTGCATATGCGCACCCACACTGGTGAGAAGCCCTTCAAGTGTCCCTACTGTGATCACCGAGCAGCTCAGAAAGGCAACCTCAAGATTCACCTCCGTACCCACAAGTTGGGAAGTCTGGGGAAGGGTCGTGGTCGTGTACGTGAAGAAAACCGACTTCTTCATGAGCTTGAAGAGCGTGCTATCCTACGTGATAAGCAGATGAGAAACAGCTTGCTGCAGCCTTCACAATCGCTTCCACCCCACCTGGGTCTGCAGAACCAAAACCAGCAACAGCCAAGCTCTGCATGTAGCCTCCTGACACCTACAAGTCTTGGAAGCACATCGGAAGGGCTTGCACAGCCTTCTGCTTCACCTAAGCCAGCAGGCACTAACCAACAAGATGAACAGGCACTTAACCCAGCCATAGGCTTCCGTTGTACCTTTTGCAAAGGCAAGTTCAAAAAGCGTGAGGAGCTGGAGCGTCATATTCGCATCCTTCATAAACCCTACAAGTGCACTCTGTGTGAGTTTGCTGCTTCCCAGGAAGAAGACCTCATCAGCCATGTAGAAAAGGCACACATCACTGCCGAGTCATGCCAAGGGCAGGGTACAGGAGCTGGCAGTGGAGAGAAGCCTGCCAACGAGTTTCGATGTGATGTCTGTGGCCAGATCTTTAGCCAGGCTTGGTTCCTGAAGGGTCACATGCGCAAGCACAAGGACTCCTTTGAGCACTGTTGTCAGATCTGTGGGCGTCGGTTCAAGGAGCCCTGGTTCCTAAAAAATCATATGAAGGTGCATCTCAACAAGCTTGCCATTAAGAGTAAGCCTCCAATTGGAGGTGGAGTTGAGCAAGATGGTCCCTCTGTCAACAGTATAAGCAGCTTAGCACAAGAAGCCCATGCCAACTTGTACTCACGTTACATCTCCTGTCTGCAAGGTGGTTTCCTCAGTCCTGAAAAGCAGAGCCTGGCTGAACAACAACACCAAATGTTGGCCAAGGCTGGCATAGCTATAAAAGAGAAAGAAATGCTGGGAAAGTTACTGGGACCAATGGCCGGCATGAGTCATGGTCTGGGGGAGAATGAGAAGCGCTCACTGTTAGGTTGCTTGAATCTGGTGCCTCCCCTAAAGTCAAGTTGTATGGAGCGCTTACAGGCAGCAGCAAAGGTGGCAGAAATGGATCCACTTAATAGTTACCAGGCCTGGCAGATCATGGCACGCAGCATGGCTATGGAGCGTTCTTTCATGCCAAAAGATCAGCACCATGGGGCCCATGTGCAAGAGGAAGAAATGGCTAGTGCCGCTGGGATAGTGCCCTTTGGGAAAGACAAGCATGAGCACTCTACTCTTGATTCCAGTGATGGCCCCAAGCAGAAGAACCACCCTGATGCCCTCCATGGGATAAGGACCGGTGGAAGCATAATGTCCATGAAGGAAGAACCAGGGAGCTTTGATGGTCACCGTGAGTTCCTGCCTCAGCACGGTGGTCTGGGCCTTGGTCAAGGGCTCGAGTACAGCCTGGCCAGCATGAAAGAGAAGCCCACTGAGTGCCCTGACTGTGGAAGAATATTCAGAACCTACCACCAGATGGTAGTCCACTCTCGGGTGCATAACAAAGACCGGCGCCCAGAAGAGGGTCTGCAACATGGCCTAGATGAGAGACGTGGCTCCGCCAGTGACCCTGAGTCTCAGTCCATCAGCCGTTCCACCACCCCAGGCTCATCCAATGTGACAGAAGAGAGTGGGGCAGGAGGAGGCCACTCCCAGACAGGAAGTGTGCAGGATGACAGCCCTCATCCTTCTTCCCCTTCCTCAGGTAAGACCATTTTATTTCATATATTTAATTATAGATAACATGCAATTGAGTGCAAATATTATTATATCAGCCCATTTTTCACTGCTAAAACATGTTCTTGGGGTTAATTTTGCATGTTGTTTTCATTTCTCCTGTGAGAAACCGAAAGGAAACGAAGCCTTTTATTTTTTGTGAAACCCATGCGTTTGTGTTTGGGTAAGGTGATCAAATGATAGTGGTGAAATATCTTGCTCAAAAACAAACAAACAGACAAAAAAAAACACTACAAATCTTAGCTCCACATTTCACTTATGCCCTCGAGACTTAACGTGTCTCTTCAAATACCCATCAATCAACCATTTTACTTTTGACTATGTTTATCTAAAGACACAAATTGACATGACACATGGCATCCAGTTCTCAAATATCACTGTAAAAACCCATGAAAGCGCTTTGAGGACATGACCAATTACTAGTGATTAAATCATTTCCATGTTATAGAAAGAGACAGTGAATCTACCGCAACTGAGCGACACACAGCTTTTTTTAAGATAAAGTGTCTGTTTAGTGGGATTAAGAGAAGCTGCAGCTAATGATTACAGAAGTTTTAAAGGTAACTTTCTCATTCCTTGCGGTAGAACGCTGCAGCTAAGCAGCCTGTCTGATAATTAGGTCATGACTATGTGATAATCAGTTTGGTTTAAGCTAAACAAGACACTAATTAAAGATACACATATAAAACAGGTCAAAAAAAATGTGAACTTCATTTGCATGGCAAAATGTGCTTTTAAGTTGTGGAGAAAGAAATGCAGGCTGTAGCTTAGCTTAAGGCTCTAAGCAACTTAATTTCAACAGTACAGGAGAAATTGTTTATTTATTCTCTTATCGCCCTCGTGTAGTGAGATGGGTTTGAACATGCAATGGGCTATGCTTATTTTAATCTAAGTAATAATAACAAACAACCCCAACCCCAATTAGGAATTAATGAAAATGAGAGGAAGATAAAGCCTTTTTTTTATAGAGATGGTTTAACCTAAACACATTTCACCAGAGAGGAGGGTGATATGAAAGTAATTATGCTATGAATTTTAATGCAGAAAGTTTGATGTCGTTTGCATCTCTTTTACAAGTACTTTAAAACAGTGATGTTTAACTCATGCCATTGAAAAGACTCTTGTGAAATCTTTCTTTATTGTCAAACTGTCACGATGAGCTACATTATCTGGTTGTAAGCAGAAACTATATACTCATACTAATTTATTCTGCATCAGGTTTTATGTTTTCCTGTAGTAAAACATAGTAATATATTTAATAATTCAACTGTCATAAAAACCCTCTTAGAACATTTCAAACAGCATGATTGATTAATTCAGAGTTCATATGAATAATGGTTATTTTATGACAAGCTCTATTTCATTAAGGTATAAACAAGCTCTTTACAATTTTTTTTCTGTCTTTCTCTCTTTGTCCTTGCTAGTGTTAAAGTGTGATCACCATTTGAAATCCCCATGTTGGTACCCAGCTTAGGTGCTGAGGGCATGAAGCCAGTAACAACCCCCCCTCCTCCTAGTCCCCACACTGACACAGCTGTGTCTTAAGATTGACCTTGAGGTCTCTGTAGTTTTGTCAGACCAGGGAAGCTGATACATTCTCAGAGGTGTAAATTCAAACATGTATAGCCATAGTGCACAAGCATAACACTGCATCTTTTTTTTTTTTTTTTTTTTTTAAACCCTCAACAAAGTTACAGGTGAGAACTGCAAGGGAGGAAATGAAGCAGCATTAGACTCACTGACCGAGTTTATATAAAATGGTAATATTAGATGTATTAGTTGCATAATACAAAAAAACAAACCTGCATTTGTTTTATCGTATTGTAAAAATAGAGACACCCGTATTCAATAGATAGAAATGTCTCTTCATTGATTTGGAAACAGGGAACATACTGTATTTTTACTGTATGCACTTGCCTGCAAACATATGTGTTTGCACATTAGGCAACAGGATGTGGCATGCTATACCTCTGTTTTACTTTTAATATCTCACTTGTTGCTCTCAGCCTTTGAGAACAGACTTCCTCTCTCAACTGTAGGTTTTATAATTTTTTAAAAGTCTCTTTAACACACAGCAACTTCATCTGCCAACCTCCTTTCGACAAGCTCTGCCAACCTCTAAACCACCTACCCACTGCAATTTTGAGTTAAACTTGAATTACAGTAATCAACAATAACATCTCAACTGTGAAAGAAGGTCGACACAATCGCTTTTGTCTTTAACACTACACTTGTTTAGAGATAGAGAGAGAGAGAGAGTTGCCTCAGAAACGTCCTTTAAGGACCTTTCTCCTCTCCCTCTCGATAATCAACCCTAAATGTATGCTTCTCATTCAATGGAATCTCTAGCCCTTTTTACGTCTGCTCTATCTTTTCCTTTATTACATTTTTTTTCTCTCCCATCTCCTCTTTTATTTCTTATTACTATTACAAGATTGGTTTGACTGAGGAAGGAATCCATTGTTATTTCAGATTCTTCACTCGGAATTGGGCTCTATAAACAAGGGGGGGCTCCACTTCTGATAGTGTTTCTGAATTCATTATGATAGGCCTTTGAGCGACAGCATGGATCGACAGAAAGAGCGAGGGAAAGATTGCCTTAAACAGCAGTTTATTCTGAATGCCACAACAGGCAGTATTGAAACCTGAAGTAATGCTATGTAAGGCAGGGGCGTAAAATCAAGATCCGCAAAGACGTTCATTCAATTTGAATGCACACAAAGGTTGAATGAAAACGAAGAGGTCAGTGTCGGGAGGTGGAGTTCAGGGTCAACTAGACCTTCGACTTTGATGACAACCTGACGTACTTCTGTACGTTTTAAAGTTGTATGGAGACTTCAAAATGCAAAACATCTAAATTCAAAAGATAAATAACTCTGACAGAAGTATTTCACTGTAACCTGTATATTTAATCCTGCGTCCCTTTTTTTTCACTCTCCTTATCTTTTTTTTAAATAGCCATAAACATCCCCTCCTGTTGAAAATCCCCCATGTCTAAATATTTTCAAGAGGAACAGCGTTTTAACATGGCAAGGATTACGCACATACCCCTAAGTCCTCAACACTGTCCAACATGTCGGTGAAACGCACGCTCCATGCAAATCGAAACTGGATTTGCCAACGGATGCCTTAGGTTATAAAGCATGGATATTCATCTAATTACGCAGTTACAATGGGGGTAATTACACCCGCAGAATTACTGTTACATTGTAATTGCTGTGTAATTAAAGTCAAAATAAAACCAAAACGTTCTGGCTTTACTTTGTTCAGACTTTCACGGCAAGTATTTCAAACATGTCGAGAGTTTCACGTTTCCTGATTATTTCTATAATATGTATACCTTAGTTGATTTTTTGTTAATGATGTTGATTATAAATAAAGGCACACACACACACACACACACACACACAAACGCTGTGTTGTGTTACTACATGTTATATACAAAGTATTATACAATTACTACATGATGCAATATTATTGAATACTGTATTGTATTGTGATTCTAAATTAATTTGATTTATTATCATCCATTGACACTCAATTGACAATTTTTTCTATCGCTTACAATATATTTATTTTCTTCAGCTTTTTACTCTTTGGTCTGCTCTCGTAATTATATATTTTTTTCCTCTGTGTAAACAATTGAATTTGAATCTGTCTCTCAATCACCCATTTTCTTTACCTGCTTAAATCTATCTTATGGACGATGCCCTTTTTCCTTTTCTTTCTTTCTTGCTGTTTTTTTTTTTTTTTTGGTGGTGTGACACAAAAAAAAAGTGAAAAGATGTCATAATGTGTGAGGCGAGTTCATTATGCTGCCGTATTTCAGTACAGTAGGTCAGGGCTCTGGTGTCCTTAAATGATAAAAACCCCATTCAGCGCATTAATTGTCTGAATGCTTGCCTGATTGACACGCCTTGGATAAATGTAGGCTTAGTATTTTTGTGCATGCTTGAACAATATAAAAGGCCAATTTATTTCCCCCTCAGTAGCTCATTTGGTTTCTATCTCTCGCATACCCACTTTCCACTCTATATTTCTTTCTTATCCTTCCTTCTTCTCTCTTTTAGACTCAATTTGTAAATATTACCCATAGTGGGAATTAGCATTCTTTTTTTCCCCTTTTTTTCCTGCAATATATTTAAATTTCCAATTGTATTCCAAAGTGTATATGAAAGCGAGGCTGAGAGTGTTGTCTCTCTGTACTGCCCGTACTCCTTTGAGGCTGTCACCGGGCAGTCCTTATGAAACATTTATCAGTCTGTTTTATGTCTTAATGATCCTGTTAGGATTCCCTGCTTGGTTATGGAGACAACACAGAGCGATGTAGTGGGGAGAGAGAGTGAGTGTGAGAGAGAGAGAGAGAGAGAGAGAGAGAGAGAGAGAGAGAACAGGTTGGAGAAAGCAAACTGCATGCAGTATACCAACCAGATTTTAATTCCATGTCTTTGCCAAAACATTGCTTACCTTTCTCCTGTACAAGCCTCCTTGGCAAGGACGGGCTTTTTTCATCACTCTCTCCATTTCTGTTTTATGTTTTTATAATTAAAACATAATATTTATCTTTCCGTAACAGAAGGATGCTGTGCTGGGGTAGGCAGCCTGTTTGAATATTAATATTTTAAATGCATCAGTATGACATCTCTTCTGCAGGCTTGGAAGGTGTCATTGCTTTAATTGGGAAATTGTGATCTTGTGCTGTGTTTAACCCTGTGTGTTACAGGGAGCTGTGCTTGGCTCAGTGAAAGAGTTTGTACAAATCTTTTGGTCACTAGGTCCACTGTAGCGCCTAAGAATTGTTGTTGACACTGAGTTTCCTTTCATGAAAGTTGAAACTATTTGCTGAATGGCAGGATGGCACGCTGTTTTTTGTGCTTGTGATGGGAATGTTGACTGGAGAGCGGGAGGGTGACAGCTGTCTGATTCCATCAGAGCTGAATTCCTCTGGAATGAGTCTCTCTCTCTTTCTCTCTCCTCTCTCTCTCTCTCTCTCTCTCTCTCCTGTCATTTTCCTCTCTCTCTCTCTCTCTAAAAAAAACACAAAACTAACGCATACAAATGGTGGATCCGGGTAGGAGGGTGCTTTGTTTGAACAAGTTAACTTGGGCATGATTGGGGTGCCTTTCGTGTGAAAGAGCAAGTGAATACATTGACCTTTGTCTCATTAAAAATGGAGGACCAGGCATATGATACCATGACAGAAAAATCCTCCTTTAGCCTTTTCCCCCTTCGCTTCACCCCCTCCCCCTGGCAAACTCTTTCCAAGTCTTTTCTTCTCTCTCACTTTCTCTCTGTCTTTTTTTGCTTATTAAAAAAGAATAAAATAAGAACGTTATAAGGATTAGTATTTATAGAAAGATACACTTGTCACAGATTGCCTTTTCTCCCACAGCCATGCTGTGTTGGATAGGACAGGACAGGGTTTTGGGGTAGGGGGTGGAGGGCATTCATCATGCACTGATGAGTATCTCTCTCCTGTTCCACCCTCTCATTCCCTCTCTCTCTCTCTCTCTCTCTCTCTCTCTCTCTCTCTCCTAACACCATTGACAGGCCACATAAAAAAGCCTTTTGTGTCAACATCACAACACTGACATGAGGCAGATAATGACATGAAAAGTTTGCCTCTTCTTTTTATTCCAGATTTTTAGTGATATTTATCTTCTAATCAAAGACAAAATAAGAGGGACAGAGAGGGCTAAATGGTCAGAACGGAGGGGTGAATAAAGAGTCCACGGATTAAGATCTTCATTTTTTTGCGGCCGTGCATTCCAATTGTTCTTAAAATATTTGGCAATGTCAATTAGTAAGAGAGCAGAGCTAGCTGATGAACACAATTTTCCACTAGACTGAGCACCCTATTGTTGTGGAGCGAGGAGCAGATTTCTGAGGTCATTATCATTCCCCGTTAGCCTGGCCCAGCTGCTCCTCTCGACTCTAGCCAAACTCGACACCACGGCTCAGGGTAGCAGGCAGCAACAGGGGGCCTGGAGAGAGAGAAAGGGAGAGAAAGAGAGAGAGAGGGAGGAAAGGAGGGAGGGAGGAGTGGCAGCAGGGAGAGAGCGAGCGAGAGAGCAGAACTGTGCATGATAGAGTGAGATGAAAATTCAGGGATGGTTGGAGAGGGCATGATGGGTGATGATGAGTGAACGAGGGTCAGATCTCACAAACCGCGGCCTAGGTGCTGCTTTGAAATGTGAGCGAAACGGCTGGTTGAGAAAAGGGGGGGTGGGGGGTGGAGAGAGAAGAGAAGGAGCATGGGGAGACAGAAGGAGACGAGCGCTGTGAAACAGTTCTGGGAGAGAATTAAAAAATCATTCATACGGTTCTTGGAGCCGAACGTTTAGATTATGAGGGCGAAAACTTTGGATGGTAATGTGACTGGGGGAAATAAAGAGCTAGGATGCCATAGCGCTCTGCTTGGGCAAATCTTTCCCCCAGCAGATCCCTCCACTGGCAGACGGGGGTAAGACAGGGCAAACTCAGCATAGACACAAAGAGATAGATGAACACATGGTGGACGGGTGAAAATATATTCAGTTTTAGTCACAAAACATGATACATGCTGAAGCAAGGAAGCCGATTGACATTCAATCAGAGTGTGAAGCTTGTGTCTAGGGCGGCAAAGAAAACGACATACTGGTATGATTATTTCAGAAGGTGGAAAGCAATGCTAATCTGCTTTCTTTAACTGTTGCTTTATAAACCACTATATTATTCTTCGTATTATTGTTCATGTATGAGGTGTAGCAGTGGAAACGACACAGAAAGGGGTCTTCTACTCCCTGCTCACCTCCTCAGGATTGCTGTGGCTGTTACATGTGTTAACATGTTCTTGGATGTCACTACACGACTGACCCATCAGAAAGAAGGAGCAAGATCAATGTGCTAGGGGATGGCATTTAACCCAACCTGTATCTGTTTAGTATTCCAAATATCTGTATCTGCATTTAGATTTAAACCTGATGTGTCCACAGTCTAAATGATGTTTTTCAATATGCCTCCGGAAACACTAGAAAACACCACCAGAGGTAGAAATGGCATCACTGTCTACCTGGTCTGTATATTCATGCTCTGAAAGCTCCTCATCCTCAGCAGAACACATCTATACATCACACATCTTTTACCCATATCAGGCAGTTACTACATTCTCATTAATGACTCTCCCACAAGCGTCTTTCACATGAAAGTAAAAAAAAAACATCCTCCTGTTTATGCAAATTCTGTGGGATTCCAGTCTAGATGCACACCTTTAGTCCTGCGAACATCTCTGGTGAGCTTTCTAAAACAAACATGCAAAAAAAAAAACCTCAAAAAACAAAAATAATCTGTATAGTGTGCTTCCTGTTCATGTCTTTATTTGAATCCCGTTATTGTCTTTTCATTCCAAATAATTATGTGTTCATATTTGGTGATAGCACTGCTGTGTATTAGTGGAAGAAAACGGATGTTACAGAAAGGCATGCTCCCCGTTATGTAACCTTTAGCTCCCTGTCTTCTATCTCCTTCACCCTCCTTGATCTTTACCAGTCAGTTAGGAAGTTGCTTTTCTCGTTATGTGTACTTTTGGCATTTATCATTTCCAAGGCAGACATTTTGGTTTGTGTAAAGCTCCAATAAGGATCTCTTGCCCTTTTCAGCAACTCAGGCGTACAGCGGCGTTGTTTATTGTTGCTGACAGTGATAGGAAGTGGCCATGTGAACATTACTACCTCCTGCGCTTTTGAGTGGCTGGTTTTTGATTAATAAGAGGCGAATTATTTGATCTGGAGTGTAGGACACTGCAGTGTCTCTGGGCTTCTCCTCCTCTTCTTGCACAGGGGAGGGCTGATAAGCTGCCCCAATGGAAAGCCATGGAGCTCATCAGTAGATGAGTTATTTACTCCCTATGCACAAGGCCACTTAAATCCTACAGGCAGTTTATTTTTTTTCTACCTTTAAACTAAGTTTTTGAGGATTTTCTTTCCATGGCTTTATTGTCATGAGAAATGCCATGTTCTACCAGCTGCTGTTTCTTTTCTACATTGATTAAAACAACAAAAAAAAGTGAGATGCACTGTTTTATTCACACTCTACAAAACAGCATCATACTTGCATCATTGTATCCAAAAGGAAGCTGTTTTTTTAGATGATGAAAGGTTCTTTTGACTCAAAGAAAAAAAAAATCGGAGAAGAAAAAAAGCCCCCTCACTTTTGTACTCGCCAGCTGTACGTTTTAATGTGCTCCCAGAAGCATTTTCTCTCCTCCCCATTCTCTCCCTGTTCCTCTTCCCACTCACACCTTTCCCTGTTCGCCGGCTATACGTCTCACCCTCCCCTCACCTACCTGTAGAAAGTTTGCGTTGCATCAAAGCTATGCTCTCAGCTTGCAGCTGCCAAGCTCCTCGTCCCCTGTTAGCAGGCATCCAGCTGTCAGGCTCAGATAGGAGGAAGAGAGGGAGGAAATCTCTCACCAGCCATATGGTACCGAGTTCTGCCGGAGCATCACCGCTCCGTGGGCAAATGGCAAACTCATATATCTCATCAACACTGTTAATATCCAGCTCAGAGATGGAGAATATTAGCCTTTTCGCCCTCCTCCATCCGACGCTGGGATGTGGAAGACTGGGAGCCCAGCTGGATTCAGATCACATGCTATTTTGCCATGTTCTCAAGCTGCTTAAAATGGGCGAGTGTATATCGGTTTGGTGTAAAGAGCTGCTCTGTGATTTTCAGGATCCTCTGTGATTCCATGGATACCTGCCATGTAGTGCTAGGTACCACGTCCGTTTCCTAACCACAGCTGAATGTAAATCCCAGAACAGGTTGCAATGCTTAAAATATGGC
Source organism: Ameiurus melas (assembly GCA_012411365.1). Lineage (NCBI taxonomy): Eukaryota > Metazoa > Chordata > Actinopteri > Siluriformes > Ictaluridae > Ameiurus > Ameiurus melas. Next base: position 8,259,483 of record CM022754.1, read on the forward strand.
GAGAAAAGCAGACACATTGAAGATTTGATATACCCAGCCCTTGAGAGTGGGGCTTCCATGTGTCGTCTATTAACAGGATGCTATTTTTCCCAAGCTAATCCTACTAGGCCTGTACTATCAGCCTCTACTGCCTGACTGTAAGTGCTGCCTTATGGCATCGCAAGCCTTGGTGAAGCAGTGGTATTATGGGTACATTACCACGTAAAGCTGAAAACACTGTCAAACTCAGCGTGCGTGAATCCTCTTTTTTTTTCATACACCATCAGTGAGCATGGCCCTGAGCAGGAGGTATACTGGGTAATTGGTGAGAGAGAAAGAAATGAGTGTATACCTCGATATTCTATGTAAAAATGACTTGGAAAGAGATAAATTCTGAACCCACAAATCCTTTTTTTTCTCAACCCAACCTGAAGCAGTAGCCATTAGAAGTAGGAGCTTGAGAGATTAATATGGCGGTTGCAGTGTTTTGGAGGGACGGTAGCGTTAATGGCCCCACTGGGTTTTTAATGAGTGTTGTGCCCCAAACAAAATGAGCTAATTAGTGTTATCATCCATATATCAGGCCATACACATACACACTGATCCTTACTCTCTTTTCCTCTCTCACACAGAGACAGAAATCCTCAGCATCACTGCCTCTCTGGCTGCACCAAGGCTTTAGATCCTCAGGGTGATTTGCTGAAAGAGAGAGAGAGAGAGAGAGAGAGAGAGAGAGGTCGCTCACCTGATATTTTTCACTCGTTTTGTTGATCAAATCAAAGATGACTGATGGTGAAATTGAGTCATTAATTGAAGAGATGGAAGATCATTTGAATATGTTCTACTTAATTTGAATTGTAGCTGATAGCAATGCAGATCTATCCATGAATAAGTACGAAGTTAAAATGTGAAGTTTTGACTCTGCTCATGCTGGTAGGGAAAGTTAATAGCGATGTGACGACATACTGACCAGTGGAGTAGTTTTTCCGCCTTTATTTTATCACATTATGTCACAAAAACACTACATCACAAAGTGAGCCAGCAACAAGACTGTATAATGAATGCATGAATGAATGAATAAGTACATAAGTAAGTAAGTAAGTATATATATCACTATAATATATAATATATACAAAAACAACAATAACAACAACAACAACAACAATAATAATAATACTAATAATAATAAAAAATAATCATCACTATGCAATACATGTATGTTAGCAAACAAAAAATAAATATGTACATAAATAAATAATATGTAATATATTATGCTACTATACAGCAACAACAACAACAAAAGCAGCAGCAGTAACTGTTATTATGACGACAATGATGATGATGATTAGTAGTAGTAGCAGTTGTAGGCATAAAAAACAAACAAATACATTAATTAATTTACTATACTATATTACTTTAAAATAAAAACAAAAACAATGTTATAATAATAATAACAATAAAATAAAAATAATAATAATTGTTATATATATTGTTATCGTTATTATTATTATTATTATTGTTGTTGTTGTTGTTGTTGTTGTTGCTAATGTTGTTGTTTTTATAAAATAAAATAAAATAAAATAAAAAAATAAAATAAAATAAAATAAAATAAAATAAAATAAAATAAAATAAAATAAAATAAAATAAAATAATATATCCATCCATCCATCCTTCTACCGCTTACTCCTTGTTTCAGGGTCACGGGGAACCTGGAGACTATCCCATGGAGCACAGGGCACAAGGCAGGCTACACCCTGGAAAGGGTGCCAGTCCATCGCAGGGCACAATGACATACACACTCACACACCCATTCATACACTACGGACACTTTAGACACGCCAATCAACCATCCTACCATGCATGTCTTTAATATAATATAATATAATATAATATAATATAATATAATATAATATAATATAATATAATATAATATAATATAATATAATATAATAAATATGATAATCTTATATGGTGTATTTTCCTGTCCTGTAAACTGCCTTGTTTTAAACAGAAAGTATGGAATGATTACTTGGATGTATCCAGTAAAACAGAACGAAACAGCAGTAACTAGTCTTGTGCCATTTTGTGGTTTGTAGTGGAAACAAGGCTCTTGTAATCTCAGTATTCTGACACTCGGCCTTGTTACCTGCATGTAAGCTCATGTTTGTCACGCTATAGCTTCATGCTGGGGCTCACTTGTTGACCTCCTCTTTATTTCTCTGGCACTAAGCCTATTATAAAATCAATAAACAATTGTGCGTTTTTCTCCTTTAAATCTTTTTTCTCCTCTGCACATCCTCTGTGATTTGAAAGAAGAATAAGATCTCTCTCTCTCTCTGTCTGTCTCTCTCTCCCTCTCTCTAACTCCCTCTCTCAGTCTCTCTCATTCTCTCTCCATCCCTCCGTCTCTCTCCCTCTCTCTCTCTCTCTCTCTCTCTCTCTCTCCCTCTAACTCTATCTCCCTCTCTCTTTCTTTCTCTCAGTTAGCAGTTCTGTGACCTGTCTGTGATCGCAGACTTCATTTGTATGAGAAGTCGCTGCCTTGTTATGTCCTGTGTCAGTCATAATGCACATTCACAGAGTTTAGTAGAGACCTGAGGCCAAGCCTGAAACCTGGTGCTTTAATACTCATATTAAATAATGATGCATCACTTATGACATCCTAGAAAACTAATTCTTTCAAGCATATAGTGTCTTATTTTTATCCAGCTGTTTAGTATAATATAGTTTAAAGCTTGGTTTAGTTGGCAGGATATTGGAAATAAGTGCAGAGTTTTGAACACGACTATGCCTGACTGTCGCTCTCTCTCTCGAACACACTGCACGTATGCTCTTTGTCTTCCTGTTTCACATTCCATCATGCCGCACCGGCACCCCGAGGCAAAGTTATGGAATGATCGAGGGCTTTTGAATTGTCACATTCTCAAAATGTAATAACCCGTCTGATAAAAATCAACAAGAACCGACTTTGACAGCTGATTCGTACTTTGTGTATAGACAATAATAATAATAAAAAAAAAAACAGTTACGGATTTTAATTCCCGCTGTCAGTTTAAACTAAAGTGCCAAGTGCAGAGGTTCTCATGACAAGGTTAACCTCTTTCATTTCTACATCGTGAAAAAACTTGAAAAATACCTGTGGAAAAAAAAATACCTGTGATAGATTACAGTTGTGTTAGTTTTTGGTCTCTTTTCCCCTGTCTCTTTTTCTCTTTTTTATTTTCATTTCCTCTCCTTCCTCTTATGTTCTTTTTTCCCTCTTCTTAGGTCTCATTCGAGTGCTGGTAATTATGGGTAATCATAAACAGCGGCGCTCTTGCTAATGAGACTGTGTGGTATGTTGGGTTCATACGGAGCCTCCACTTAGTGTGGGTAGAAGAGAAGCTCTTTGTTCTGTTTGTGGTGGTCTTGTTTTTTTTTTTTGCCAATTTGAAACGCTGCCTTTACAGTATGTTCTGTATTTTTTTTCCTTTCCTTCTACCCCGGGTTTATGCTACTGTACATAGCGATAGATGGCAGATTTCTCCAAGCTGTTGAGTCGGCTTTGCCACGCTCACCCTTCATACGCCTGTTGCCTGCCATTTGGAGTTTGAAATCTCATTGGCTGGCCTCGCTTTGTAGGAGGTCACCGATTCTTGGTTATTTCCTAGATCGTTCCCTCAGGCTTTGGTGAAGCCTTCAAGGGTCATATAGCTCATCTCTCATCCATTGGCAAGGCTACACATACAGCAGTGCAGCTACAGAGTGGGCTTGAGTGTGTTGTGTTAGAAAGATGACAAATCTATCACTGTCATCAATGTGTCACACCAGACTTCTTAGCATCCAAGTTGTAGAAATCTGCCCTAGTGACGATTACCGTGGAAACAAGGATTCTGACGGGGAGGTTATGAAGGTCTGTTCGTTGAGTGGTAACACTCATCCTTCACTCATCCTAGGTCATGGTCCAGAGACTTGTTTCTCACTCCAGAGCAAAAAATGTGGAGCAGCTGTGATCCAGCTCTATACCTTTAGCCCTATTTGCTTGCCCTGTGTCAACCTCTCCAGAAGCCCCACTGTATTCTAGAGGAAAAGAAACCTCGCTGTCTGTCTCTCTCTGTCTCTCTCTCTCTTTCTCTCAGTTGCACTGCTGTTCCCATATTTCCACTGGGAGAAACACTGACCTCATTTGTGAGGACAATAACCCCCTTGACTTTGGGGATTAAGACATGAAACCTTTGTGGATTAATTAGGTTTGGAGTTGAATTCATTTTGCTACACTGGAATGCAACAAGAAAGAACGAGAGAGAGAGAATGAAAAAAAAAATATCGGTGAGCTGAAAGTTCAATCGTTCCCAATTCATAGTAAAATATTGTGATTACCCCTAAGGATGTTTTTTTTTTTTTTTTTTTTTTTTAATCTGCCTAAATGCACTACAGAACTGTAGCAGGAATGATTTTTTGCTTTAAATCTCACACTATGCCTGTTACAGTTCTTCACACATCGACGGCAAGAAGTGGCAGCGCCGACAGCGCCACGGGAATCGCATTGTTTCAGTTGTCTTGGTAACAAAGCTTGGTGTTTGTTTGTATAAGATCTAGCGCAATTGCAATTTAGCCGGTTAACACCTATTGTTGTTGTTAATAGCATATGTTATTTGACTTTAACTTTCATGTGAAAAGAGCTGTTAGCGCGCGTGTTTACAAAATAGCAAACTGACTTAATTCACAGCAGAGCAACTAAAGAACAGTGCAAAATCTTACAGCTGTGCTCTGTCTTCCTCTTTACATACCCTAACTGAATGTGTGGGCATCATTAAGCTCACACTTTTGTAATTATTTAAGCACACTGTATGAACTGTGCCTCCCATGCCTCCTCATCCCCCCCCTCCTGTTTATCCAAATACACAGGAAATAAAAATAGTTATAGTACTTGCCACTAATAAGTAGCATGATTATTTCAAACCTTCACATGTAGAACATATAGAAAGCTGGATGAAATTATCATCATTAAGCTTTAACAGTGCGTCTTAATTGTTCTCTGTTGTAATCAGGAAACATCCTTTTTCCTTTTTTTTTTTTTGATGCGATGAGCAGTAAACCAGAAACAGCGATACAGGAGCTGAGGTGATGAGGTTAACTTCTCCCTAGCTCTTTAAATGTCACACGTGTCTCATATGGGAGCGAGTCGTATAGGTTTGCCGGGTGAGGAAAGAAGGTTGCAACACTGATTTATAATAACTCGCTTTCTCCGACCATCTCTTATTCTCATGGATTTCATATCCATTTGAAATGAACCTAGTCCTCTTTCTGTTATTCCGATATTCTCTGAGGGTAAAATACTACTTAGAATCTTATATTTAAATGATCATCATCTCAATCACCATACAATACTATAAGTATTGTTTCAATAAGTATTAGAAACGTATTAGAAATATGACAGGTAACTTTTCATTTTCTCCAAGATCTGTCCATAACATTTTCATTGTTCAAACGATAAGGGCCAGGTTTCCAAAAAGTATTATAAAGTTACGGGTGTAACTTGGAGAGAGAGAGAGGGTGAGAGAGAATGAGAGAGAGAGAGAGAGAGAGAACTTTACCATTTAACAATCATATTTGTGTTACAGTGCTTTTGAGAAACTCAGCCCTGAGTAAAACAAATAATAAATTTTAATAAAGGTTAAAAAAAAAAAAGAAAAGAAAAAAAAAGAGCCGAAATTCTGACATATTTTAAATTTGGAAACTCATAATTAGTATTGTTTCAAATTTAAAAATGGGTCATTTTAATCCTAATAAAGCATACGCTTTAAATTATTAAATTATTCTCCCTAAGGCCCGTTGCGTTTTAATATATTAGTGAGAGAGAAAAAAATCAGATGCAACTTTTTTTCTGAAGGCCTTGGCATTTTGTTGATTGTACCCAAGGGCCATTATTGTAGAGATTTGGGTGTTTTAGCAGCAGGCCTATGAGAAGTTTTTGCTCTTTCCCTGGAGGCAGTAGGTTTAGTGGGGGTTTAGTGCTGCGGCTGAGCCCGCTCCCTCAACGTGGCTAAAACCACGGCTGAGCTCTATGAGCCTTTCACTGGGGACCGAGTTCCTAAATGCCACCTCTCTCCTGGCTCTGGCTGCAGGTGAGGTGTAATCATGCTGCCGAAGCACTTCCCCCTGCCAGGAACAGGTATTTCCCATTAGATACAGGGTTGAGGATTCACGAAAGATCATCAAAGCTGGTTTCCTCATGGCCCTTGCTATAGCCCTTGCTTCACAGAAGATTCTTCTGGGATTTTACCTTTATGGTTTCTGGTACTTGTGGGTTTTTTTCCCCTCTTATGCTTGTCATGAACAATGCAGGATAAGTGGGTATGAAGAACTTGAACTTTGAAGAGAGGAGGAGAAAAAGAAGTTTGGAGGACGTTTCTGAATTATGTTTATGAGACACAAGCTGCTCACAGCCTGAACATGGCACCATGTCAATGAGGATCTATTTCGATAAAGTTTATTTTTACTCCCCACAAGGCTCGGCATGGTTAAGCACGAAAAAAAAAAAAAAAAAGTTGGTGTAGGCACAGATCTTAAGTCAACATATCCTGATTCCAAATGTCTTTGACAGATCTTGAGCTGAAAACCTGTTACAGTACGTGAATAGCGTAAAATAGGACAGTCCACGTCTCATCACGATAATCCAGCACAAGACAGAGTCATGATTCATTGGCAAAAGGTGACCGGGTGTCTTCTGAAACACTGAAACGTTTGGTGTGGTGACGGAAACGTACGCTAACAGTCAGATTTTTCTTATCTCATGCTTACTGTAGCGGTAAGTGGAGCATCTGACGGCTCACTGTGACGCTGCCTGGCGGACAGGTGAGATGGGCGAGCAAGCGACACTTTGGAGACGTGTGTTCACACCATGGCATCGTTCTCCATCTGCAAGCTTTCAGAAAATCCTCCTTCAGCTTGTCTCTGCTACACACACACACACACACACACACACACGTGCGCGCGAGCAGCAGCACAGGAGAGTATTCATTGGCTACTGTTTCCAACTTTGAAAAATTAAGCAAAGCTTCTTACTTCCTTCAACCAACTCCTGTAGCTAAATCTGAATTAAAGATGCTTGCTTCCTACGTTTTAGACGCTCACTGTCATACAGTGAGTGTAAATCGAGTGTGCATTTTGGAAAAGGATCTCCTTCCTGCCATGCAGTGTCCTCTTTCTCAACTCGAGGTGATGTTGGTTAAACAGAGAGCAGCACTTTGAGTCAGCTTAGGGAGGTTGTTTTTTTTTATTCCCCTTTAAATGCTTGGCACACTTGGTGGGCTTTTTGGAGGGGCTTCGCCTAAACAGACGGTCTCCCACTGCAGTGAGTGGGTCGAGGTCCAGGGAGCCGCATGAGTTTCTCGAGACGCATCGATTTCTCTCTGGAAACCAGTGTACTAGAAAGCGACATCTTTCCCCCCTATGGCTCTTCCAGAGAATCTCGAAGCAATCGTTCCCTCCGGTTCCGAGTGCTGGTCCAGCCCTGCCCAAGTAAATGATAGAAATAGTCCACAAAGTTCCCAGTCATCCCTCACATACACACACACACACACACACACACACATTCCTAACATATCACATTTGTTTCCCTTAATACATTTCATTTAAATCTAAAGTACAGCAGAACATGATCTGCCAAGCGCCACTTATATTACTTCTTCTGAAGTAACGTCTTCTGAATTCTTTAGCTGTATGGAACAGACTTGCAATCTCATCTATATAATACACACTTTCGTTTGTAGTCTGGTCTTGCCTTTGCATGTTACCTTTCATCACCTTTCCATTTTTCACCTTTTGCGCTTGCTCACTTTTTAGGGATGCATCCGAAACTGTCACAGAATTTTTTTCTTCTTCCTACAAACCCCTCCCCAGCCTCTCTCGCTTTCTTCGCTTCGTAAATTAAATCCACATAACAGAGATCGATGACTGCCTCCTAATCGCGTTAGACGTATTGTTTTAAAATACCAGCGCCCAGCTGGTGAATCCGGGTGCTCTTCTGTTTGTCTCTGTTTAAGAAATCAGACCTTTTTGGCTCCCACCTCCCCCCTCTCTCTATCTATCTATCTCTCTCCATCTCACTCTCTCTCTCTCTCTCTCTCTCTCCCTCTCTCTCTGTATGGCCCCACACCCCACATCTTCGTCTCTTCCCCGATCTCTCTGTTTTCTAAGCCCAAGGTGTTGGCTTAAATTCTAGGTGTCACATATCTGACCATATTTCAAGCAGGGAATGAAGCATGTATAAACCCCTTTCCCTTTAAAGGTCAGACATTAGCGCTGGTAAAAATTGATCTGTGGGTTTTATGAATTTAGCCCCTGTATTGGAGCTGCTTTGTAATGGGAAGATTCAGCGGGGGAAGCTTAACACAGCATTGTTTTGCTTTGACAACGCAGCCACGAGAGCCACTGCAGCTGTTCCCTCTGCTCACAATGGCAGATTAATTAACACAATCATGCGCTTCTGGCTGGCGCTCAACACGCAGGTCTGCTCTGGGATAGATAGGTAAATCCTATACATGCGTTTCCAGACAGAGCGTATTCTTGATGGGGTTCACAACTAGATATATATTTGCAATGTGACTGGTCAGCTTTTTGGAAAAAAAAACCAACATATAAATGAGTAAAGAATACAGAGAGGGAGGAAAAAAGAACTACAAATGAGGAGAAGAGGCCTAAGCTAATTGGTCCAAAGTATTTCTGGGAAGTGTTGTGTATTTCAGAAGAGCACTTCCTTTCTCTAACCACTCTTTTTTTTCTTTCTCTCTATCTCACTCTCTCTTTCCTCTCTCTTGAGCTGCCAGGACCATTAGCTGGCTTTCCTAATTAAGATTCTGCTGGCCGATCCGTCTCTCTTTCTTAGTTAGTTCCCTGACATTTTAAACTGTCTATTATTCCAGCCGGCTTTCAGGTGCAATGCTGTGTAAATGGCAAGTCAAAAATTATGTATCTTTTTCATACAGTTATCCATCAAGGACTATTAGAGGGAGCGGTCTGAGCGCTTAAATCATTACCGAATGCTGTGATCTTTCCCGATTGATCTTATCTCTCACTTCCACTGTCATTCTATTACCACATCCTACATCCCTTTTTTTCTTTCCTTCTTTCTTTTTTTAAGTGTTCCTTCTCCCTTTTAGTCATCGCTACAAATCCTGAGTTGGGTTTTGAACACATGTCGATATTTTAACCTTGCTCCCTTCACTTCTTGATATAATGATCACTTAACAGTCAAGAGTAAGGGAAGGAGGAAATTAGGGTGTCGGTGGAGGCAACAACAACAGCCAAGCAATTATGTTTCCCTCAGCCCAAACGTTCTGCCGTTAATGAAATCCCTTATCGTGGTGGTGAGGAAAGGATGCAAGGACAGGTGTGAGAATCGCACACGGTTCATTTATCACTCCTGAAAATGAAACAGAAAGGAGGAATATACAGACACGGAGGCAACAAGTGTGAGCGAGTTTCAACGTCTGCGATAATGTGTTTCTCTGGTACATATTTTGCGCTTTGATTGGCAGCAAGGACTCATTCTATTTCCAGTTGTATAAATATAGAGCCCCGTCAGAAAACCTTGCCACACATGCACGCACACGCTTTTCCAGGAAGACTTTGTGTGTGGAAAGGTGAAGTACGCAAAGAAGACTAATAGACAGTCTGAGAGAACGAGAGAGAGAGATAGAGAGAGAGAGAAAGATAAAAGACTGTCAAGTGAGTGTCTGACATGCGATGGCACCTCTTTGCTATAGACAGCATTTTTCAGAAGTATTTACCTTGACGAAGGATGCCCACACTGTTCCTCCTCCACATCAAAAACTCCATCATTGCGACACACAGCGCAACTTACATTAGCAGGGGCAGTGGACAAGAGACAGGGAAAGAGAAAGAGAGAGAAAAGAAGAGAGAGAGAAACAAAGACAGAGAGAGAGCGAGGGAAAGAGTGAGAGAGAGAGAGAGAGAGAGAGAGAGTGTGTAGGGCCCTTTAATGACGCTAATGCTGTGTGAGACTTTGGCTCCTGCTAAAGGAAGCTATCTGATTGGAAACAGCTCTGGGAGTCTGGGAGGTTGGCCCTGGCTCGTTTCATTTAATGACCCATTTCCTTCGCTCGTGCCACAAGCAGTTAACAGCAGTCAAGGTGCCCAGAGGTTCACCGCAGTGTAAGAGCACGCCAGGCCCTGGGCAAAGCGGGGGGGTCAGAGAGAGCAGACGGGTGACGGGGTTTCACAGGTGCATGATCAGCTGACTGGGAAGATTATCTAGTTTTTCAAGCGTACACGCCAGTTTGATCTATGTCGTAGTGAATTCAATTTGCAGCTACTACATCTGTACAAGTTTTCAATCATATACAAAAGTCCACTGAACAGATCTACTACTACTACTACGATTTACTACTGCTAGAGTAATATCCGTGATTAAAAATGTCCGTAATGAGAAATTTGCTATTTTTGTAATTGCTCTAAGATGATGCGAGTTATCCAATGATCCGATAACCCTTAAAACTCCATAGTTTGGCTTCATCCATAGAGAAAGACAGAGAGTTGGTTATGACACATGTGACCTTCGCCTGCTGCTCCTCGGCCCCCAGGATCAGCCATAATGGAATCAGCCAAAACTTGAGCTCACACACACTTATCGAGCTAATGATCAGTTATTAATATTCACAATCTCTGGCCTTGATGTCCCTGCATGGGTATAGACGAGAGGCAATTATGTCACGATCATCCCTTCCAATGCCGCCATGTGAGGATATTTATAAATATATAAGAGATAGATCTTAGCGTGCTGAGTTATTGCCCTCTTAGTGCAGATATACAGATTCAGATTAATTTGTAATTAGTCTTGAGATGTTGAGGCTGTGTAGATAAAGGATCCGACTTGCTCGCTCTGTTCCATAAATGCTGATCATTTAAAATGAACAAATGCTGGGCGTCGGATAAAAATAGCTTCGGCCAGAATTATTTTGTTCGCCCGACAAATTCCGACACATATGTCTGAACGCGCTGGCAATAGCGAGGCCGGCGGTAAATGAGTTTTGAAATAAACTGTTATTGTTTAGTTGTAAACATTTCGCCGCATCGGATCCATATAATGGAATCTCGGGTCGTGCTTAAGTGTCAGCATGTTGGTGGTATTGTACAAACACAGTCCTTTACAGAGAGACAGAAAGAGAGAGGGAGAGAGATAGAGAGAGAGAGAGAGAGAGAGAGGAGAGAAAGAGAGTGAGGGAGGGAGAAAAGAGAAAAAACGAGACGATAGGGCAGAAGTCAGCCCCTTCTCTGTGTAAAAATGTGATTTAATTTTCAATATCCTGTCATACGATGCTTTTCACCAGGCTTAGGTTCACATTAATTTGCTCCAAATGTCAGATATCTCCACTCAGATAAAACAGGCGACAAGAAATAAAGACACAAGGCTGCCTTTTCTGGCCTGTGGAATCATCGGAATAGTTTTTAGTCATATTAAGATTGGGGGGTGGCGTTCTATTAATAGTTGAGTCATCTGCGCTGCAATGTTCAGAAATGGCAAATTGTTAGATCCCCAATGGTGATTATTACTCTCTGTCAATGACCTTCATAACAAATTAACATTCCGGCTGTGGAGGAAATAGGAGCGGGCTATCTCACAGACATGTGCTAGGGGTGTTGCACAGCAAACTGGGAGGAATGGAAGCTGTGGGAGAAGGAGTGGTGGAAAGAGAAAATTTGGACTGGGGGTGGGGGGGCTGGGGGGTTGGTCCGAGCTAAAACACAAATAAGTCATCACAGTGATTTATTATTTTTAGCTACGAGTGAGAAGGAGTGATCGTGTATAAATGGGACATGCACTGTAGGTGCGTTTTGTTACAGTAGCAAAATTGACCGAATCTCGAACAAACCCGCATTTCACACATACACAAACACACACATGCTTTCACACGCGTGATTATGTAGCTGTTATCGGCTTTCGCACCGTGTGCTTCATTTTATTATCAATCATCACCCTTTTGAGAAATCCGCCTACCAGGCTGTTCTTAGCTACTTTACTCCTTGTCTACGTTTCGCCAAACTTTCATTAGACACTTCACTCAGATTAATGTGGGTTAAATAAATGATATCTAATATTGAGGATAAGGAAAAGAGGCAGTGTAGAGACAGGCTTATATCCCAGCCTGACTCTGGCTGCTCATACCGCTGTGTTTGGCATGATAAATCGTTTTATTTCATTTTCCGAGGCACTGGACAAGCGCATGTATGAGTAAAACAGCGGACGTCCTTGGCTGTACAATTTATGAGCCCCATGGCCCAAGGGGGGTGAAAAAAAAGACATACTAGATCTGCTGTAAGAAAAGAGATTTTGTTTAAGGCCACATATTAAAGGCTTAGAGGTTGTTACATTTTTTAAGGTGTTCATCAGTTCAGTGTTACAGAAACAGTCTGTCTCGGTGTCTGTTTTAATCATTCTATTGTGCATCAGGTCATAACCCTTATGGTAATTTTCTCCAAGTACCTTTGCATTCTTTTAATTCACATTAAAGCAATGAAAGGAGAGGAGTGATGCTTTTTTGAAAGCTAATGGCTTTACAGAGAAGGTAATGGATTCAGAATGGTGCTGTAGCTGTGCCTTGGACATGGATCTGTAAGTCAGCTTTATGATTGCCTGTTGTACTTGTTGATTTGGCCGGCTAGAAAAATGAATAGGAAATCAATGTCAGACGAGAATGTGTTTTTTTTTTCTTCTTTCGTTTCTGTCGACTCTTTAAAGAGTTTTAAAGGCACAGCAGCAGATGAGTCCGCTGTTCTATTTGTGTCATTTTAATGTTTATTAATTTCACTGTGGCCACGGATATGTACATAAGAAATGTAGCTTCTAATTTAGTAGAATTAAATCAGGAAGCCGATTTGCACGACTGATCCATAGAAATCATGTCGTCTCTATGCAGACCGAATCTATTCAGGCTTCACTAATGATAAACACTTCCTTCCTGCCAAAACAGTCAGCACCCAATGAATATTTACCACTATTAAGAACAGCCGGCCCTAGTGAAGCAAAGCTCCTTATGAGATGCCCGCCCTTGGGGCCCGCCTGTGCCCACTCATACCTAGGATGGTTCCTGATCATGCGAACCCCCTGGGTTCCTGCATCGGGCCAGCGGTGGTCTCCTGTTCCTCCCCTCTGTGCTTTACGCTTTGATCACCCTGCAGAATAATACAGTTAGTGAGACCTCACTGCCTCCTCAGCAACCCTGCGTTTCGCTTTTTTTCTAGAGGACTTGTTTATTACTTTAGTTTTTTTTTTTTCTATCCTTTTTTTTTCTGTAAATTTGCTGCTCTTTGAAGCCTGAAAGCAACTCGAGAGGAGAAAACAAAGATGGGCGCGTGCCAGCCGGAAAGTTATGGCACCATTCCTGTTCCCCCAGCTCGGCAGAGGCTTCGCCTTTAAAGAGGGAGAGGCGCACCTTCTGTCACTAGCGGAGGGAGGGAGGGAGGATGCACAGGAGAGAGAGCCATACAGAGAAAGCGAGAGAGAGAGAGAGAGAGAGAAGGAGAGAGGGAGGGAAGGAGGGAAGGAAGGAGGGGGGTCCTCCATGGTCAGGAGCGCTGTCAATGTGGCTCATTTGCACTGTTCTGCTACTTTCACCTCGCTGACCTCCTGAGACAATGTCATGTTGTTGTGCTGGTGTTCAGCTCACGCTGCTCGAACAGGGTGTGTTATGAAGACCTTGAGACATTATGGTCAGGTTTTAGGCGTAAGCAAGTCATTTCTGACTGGAACGCGAATGAGATAGCGATTCATATCGAAGCATGGTGTTTTATGTGTCCTATTAAAGTGCATCGAAAGCAGTGTTATTGATAGAGTGAATTCAGTCAAGCTTGTAAAGGCATGAATGATTTCTAATTCCTTGCAATCGAAGGCAGAATGCTTGAAGCTTAATTTCACCTGACCCCCCCTCCACTAGCAGGCAGAACAAATGTGCTCTAAAAAAGAGAAATGTGCCGTTCTGTTTAGCGAGCAGAAAAAGGACAGTCTTCCCTCCTCCTTTTATAATCCCACTTTCGCTCAGCCCGTCGCTAATAAATATAAATGTTTGTGATTAGCATCGCGGCGGCACAGGTGCATGTTTGTTGCGAGGGGAGGCATGTTCATTAATTTTCAGCGATGAAAAGTGCACTGCGCCATAAACGCACAGTCCAAAAAAACGCATCGGCTGATAAATGAATGCACAGATTGTTAATGTACCATTGTATGGTTGAGCCTCACCGAGCTTTAAAAAAAAAAATTGGCCTTCCTGCCAAATCGGTGCTAGCTGCAAGTAGCATGTGCGACAGAGCCCTTCTTTAAAGTCAGTTTATACGTCATAGGGCATTTTAACTCGCTCTCTGTCTATCTATTTGTGTGTTAATGTGTATGTTTCTATTTAGACATAGGATCAGAATTATATAGACAGCTGAGCGTTTCCCTGCTGTGACCCCACTACCATGTGTTGAGTAATTAGTTTTTTAGGCTGATGTGCCACAGAGCAGTGTGTACGCTCCATGTGTATGGCATTTGGTGCCCGGATCATGCCGATTTGGCCATGAGTGTTATGTTATAGCCTAGAATTAAGTTGTCAAAATGATGTTGCACATACTCACTAGATTTAATCTGCAGTGAACACAAATAAACATCCTTATTTGATATTCATCATCATTTCTGCCCATCAGGTCTGTTTTTTTTTTTCTCTTTTTTATGAATCATCACATCATGTGAATCCGTGTTTAATGGTATACCTAGAACATAAAAAACATGTCTGTTTTTTCAGGGCAAAACTGTTCATGGCTAAAATGAAGCATTTTATAAAATATGCCTATGCTTAGAGCAAGAAAACATGACTCTCCTGCAGACAAAGAAAAGAAAATCTGCTGAAAATGGGTTGTTTTTCAGTCGCTGTGAAAATGTTTTATTAGGGGACCGCTGAACACCTGCCTTAAAATGTCGTTTCAACATCTCCCGAATGCCATTTTGCTTAATTGACTTGGAAATGGCCCAAATGTATTGCTGAATGCAGTCTAATTAATATTAATAATAAATGCCATTATTAACATCAAAGAACATCTGGTGCCCCTGTTTACCCACATGCCTTATATGTAACACATTTTGCGGCTGTTTCATCTCACAAACAGAGCAGGGATAAACACTTTTTTGAATTTAGGCTGTTTTTTTTCTCTCTCTCTCTTTTATTTAAATTCTCATTATGCTTTATGAATTTATTTCCTCATTGACACTCCGGTCAGGGTTTGGTTTGCTCCTTTCACGGCCAATGCTGGCAATGCGACTGCAGTGCTTTTTCTGGGCAAAAGACTTCGTTGTTGTGATACCAATGAAGCATTTGCTGGCATACACCTAAAAAAATAAAATCTGCCTAAGCTGGGATCCATGCCGTGAGACTGCATTAGGAACTTCGAACCACCATAAATCAGCGAGCTAAATAACTTTAATCTAAAATTTCATTAAGTAGTGCTTGTCAGGTAGTAAAAGTAAGAGATAATGCAGTGGTGTTTAATGATAATTGGTGTTTGGTTAATAAATTCTGTGAGTTCCGATTACTTTTCAAGCAGCCGCTAGAATGCTAGCCTCAGCAGTGTAACTAAACCTCAAATTGATTAACTCGCCTGAACCAGCCCGTTCACAAAGATGGCACCGGTCCAAATCAAAAAAGAACGTGTACTGCGCGCATCAGCCGGATGGTGTTGTGTTGCTCCGGCGTAAGGAAATCAACTCCCCCCGGGTGCATTTTTTAAAAGCCTAATGCCTTTCAAATGATGTCATCACATTTACCTCTCTCTATGTATCTTGCTCTCTCTCTCTCTCTCTCTCTCTCTCTCTCTCTCGCTCTCTTTCTATCTGTCTCTGTCTTAATTTTTTTTTCTGTAACATTTTCTCCTATTGCTTTGCACAGGCTGCTGTAAGAGAGAGGTCAATGGCTTTGACTGAGACACGTGACACATTATTGTAATGGAGATGAGAGACATCTTGTGTTTTTATGATTGCTTCTTTTTTTTTCTTTTATTTCCGGAAAGTGATATGAGAGCTATCAAAACCACATGACAACCTGATTCGGTGTGGCAAGTGTGATTGGGAAAGTACCATTAAGAGAGAGGGGGGCCTTTTGTTTTTGTTGTCTTTCTTTTCATTAATGGGAACAGGGTGTGGTCCATCTGGAGGGACTAGAGGATGCACACACACACATACAAATACACACATACACACACTGTTGCAAATCCACATACAGTCCATATCCTTTCTTACAGTAAACACATACACACCCTGGTGGTAGCTGATGAGTAGCTTGAGTGTGTGTGTGTGTGTGTGTGTGTGTGTGTGTGTGTGTGAGACATGAGACAGACAGCAGGGTGAGTGACTGATACTCCTCCTCCTCCCAGATGGCTCATGCCACTGGCCCTTGGTCTGATCCCAGCTCTTTGTTTCAGTTTGCTGTAGTGCAATAGTGGAGGCCCAGTATTAAGCATAATACACACTTCACACCTCAGCACTGTCCAGATATCTCATTTGAAATGAATGATACTATTTCTATATGGAAAAACAGCTACACATATCATAACCATCCAATTCTATTTGATTCTAATCTAGTTTCACACAAACAAGTGAATCATATATTATAAATCATTCATTTACATTTTCCCAAAGTACCCCATTGATTACACTGACAGTAAACGTCTCTAAAGCACAGTGCAAAATAAGATTCTTGTGGTTCCGTGTCTATAAAACCCACCCTCGAGACTTATTGTTTGTACATATTAGCAATTTCAAATTTGAAGCCTATACTTGGCTTGTGACAATCATTTTAATATTGTGTGTCTCTTACCGATTCTCTCCCACCTTCCCCCTTTGCATAAAAAGAGGATGCGAAATGTAAAATCAATACAGAGAAAATAGTTATAGGTGGGGGTTATCGGGAATCTCTGTGTTCCAGACACCCTGGGCAGAAGGATGGAGCGTAATATATGGGGTGACCTTCAAATGTCATAAATGTGTTGTGCAATAAACTGTCAATATTTGTGGTTATATGGCGCAGGATGAATTTTACAGTAATTGGAACGGCCATATTAAAAGCTGGGAAGCAGTCAGCTGATTAAAGACACCGCTGTTTGGTCGCCTGGATATGTGTGTGTGTGTGTGTGTGTGTGTTGTGCATTTTCTTTTAAGCCCACTTAAAATGAGTAAAGGAAAGTTTTCTGAATCTGCTACAACTGAGTTGTACGGTTTTGAGTATATTTGTGTGTTCCTGTATCTTGGCAATAAAAAAAGGCTCACACACTTGTCACTAATGCTAATTTATCAGGATACAAATTCAAACTAGGTCAGAGTAGGTGTTTGTATCATTGTGTGTATGTTTGGGTCAAAAAATGGGGCACGCAGTACAATGTAATGTGTGTAGGAAAAGCGAGGGAAGCAAATCACAGGCATGTGATCAGTCACAAGAGTGGAAGAGAATGCTGACTTCACCCTTTCTCTTTTAACTTCTTAAATCTCCTTTGATTTTTAAAAAGGGATGGAAAAAAATATAAAGAAATGGAAAGATTATTGGAAAAAAAAAAAAAAAAAAAGATTGTGTGTAACGGTTGCCTAAGTGGGTTGCTCCACTTAGACCGTTTCTTTCCTCACATACATATCGGATCAGGTAGCGCAGCATAACGGAGGAAAACTGGCCTTTTAAACTTTACTTCATTTCCATTAGTACTTTTGTAGTTCAAGTTACAATATGAAAACTGCATCAGAAGAAAAGTTCATGATTTTATGAGTTATGCTACGTACATTTATGTGGCTGGTCAGCTACAAAACCTGCCCTTTGCATGGATTCAGATGTCATAAAAGCATGAACTTGTGATCTAATGCTGCATAATAATTTGAGCATATGTGCAAATATATGTGCTAATACCTCAGCATAATCTGGAACTCCAACATCCAGCATCTCCTGTAATAACTCAGTTCCATGTGGTTAATTATCTCCGAACTGGGGCTTGTTGGTCTTGACACGTTTAGAGTATTGTAATGACAGCAGCTCAATCAGAGCGAGGTCTTCGTTATCACCCTCTCCTATCAGCCACGCCGCCGACGTCACCTGTCAAAACCAGGGCGCAACACGAAGGCACAGACCAACTGCTGACATAGCTGTTTCCTTTCCTGTATTGTTCGTTTTGACACAATCCGCCATATGCTACCCAGTAAAGATGATGATAGGAGGGATAAAATGTAAGAATTGGAGTGTGTACGCGGGGAGGGCGTCAGGGCGACGTCTCTAAAGCAACCTGAAAAGCTTCTGAACTGTCAGCGTTCTGTCAGACCGAGGAGAGTGTGGCAAGGGAAAAAAAAAGAGTGGCGCGCGTGAACCCATTGATGTGTTTGACTTTGTGTGGTGTTAGCAGATTTGTGCAGCATAAAGGCTGAAAGGAGAACGGAAAACGGGAAAAAATGAACAAGTGGAAGAAAAGAAAAGTGGCATGTGGCTGGTTTGAAGTGAAACTGAATACTCACCGAATTACATCTCTCTCTCTCTCTCTCTCTGTCTCTCTCAGATGTTGGGGATGAGATGTCGAAGGCACCAGGAGCAGTTCCTCCTCCTGCTACTCAGCACCGAGAGAGGAGTGTGGGATCCGCCATGAAAGACTGCCCCTACTGTGGCAAATCCTTCCGTACCTCCCATCACCTGAAAGTCCACCTGAGAATACATACGGGTAAGAAAAGAGAAAGTCTAATGCTGGCATTTTTACAAATACTTTATTACACAGTCTAGTCATTTAATCTTAAATGTGAGGTCAGGATTTTTTTCTTTTCTTTCTTTCTTTTTTTCAAAGACAGCAAACACTTTGGTCAGTTAAGTTCTTATACTCTAGTAATCAGGGCTGGAACATAACTGAATAATGTTACTTCATTACTATACATAAAGTACTATTTGGAGATATATACTGTATACTTTACTTGAGTGTTAGTGAAATTTAAAACTCTTGCAAAATGACATTTCCAAGAAGAACAAAACTTTTTTTACTCCTTACATATATTTTATAAATCTTCAAAGTACTCATTACAAATGTCGAAGGTCTCTTCTTCCCTCATCCAGCCTGTTTATACATGTATATAACACAATTTATTTGTATTTTATTTACATTTCAGTTTAATGCAAATCAATCATATTTATCAGTGTAGGAAAAGCTGACCAGTGCTCATATTCTACTTAATAAAAATCAGTGAAATACTTTTCCTTTTTTTCTTTTTAATGCTTGAGAACATTTAAAAGTAGCGACATTTTTGACTTTCCCTTGAGTATATTTTTGGCCCGATGCTTCCACTTTTAACTGAAACATTATCTATACTTTCACTTAATTATAATTTCTCACAATTCTTTCCACCCCTGCTAGCAGCTGTCAAATATTTATAAAATATTTATAAACAGAAAAAAATGGAATTATGTGGACCACCAAGATCCAGCCAATCAGGCCAAGGAGGTGTTTCTCGTTACCTGTCAATCAGGTTGCATGTAAATCTTCAAGCTTCCTAATTTCAACTGGTATTCGGGCAAGGCATGTGTCTTGCCAAAATTACTGTCTGTACCGTTAAACTATGTGCCAGTCAAAATACAAACTGAATAAACCTAGCAGATTTTATAGCTCAAATAACAATACATATGTTTTACCGTGAAACAAATTGTCTAAATTCTTTTTTACTTCACATCACATCTACATCAACTGAATTCCATTTTTAACCAGAAGCACCAAGCGATTTGCTTTCTTTCAAGGCTGGCTCTCCATGACCTTTCCAATTTTATCCTAATCCTGCCTGTCATATTACTCTAACTTACATACACTGGAGTTCCTGCATGTACCACGGAATTTCCCACATCTACAGTAATGATGTAGAGAGTTCAGGTTGAATAGCTGCAGTGAAATTCTGCTGTGTAGCCCATAGCAAAGCTGAGAGTCACTCTCATGCACAGCTTGTCCTAGTTAACAGAGGGAAGCACTGCGAGGTCACTGCAAGTGTGAGTGTGTGATCTAGAGAGAGATCATGAAACAGTGTAAATGGAGACTCTGTGAAACTATAGCATGAGCACAATAAATGTATTTTTTTTTTTTTCTATGCAAGGTAATCAACCATCTGTAGTCTCATAGCTCATATATTCGGATTTGCTTTCCCTTTTTAAATACTTTTTTAGTTATCTCACTACTTTGGCTTGCCTCTACCTTTAAAACATCATCTGGACAGGGACATATAAAAAAAAGAGAGAAAACTATTCAACAAGTGCTTCAAGGGCAGCTTGCACTCTCGCTCTAACTTAAAATGGAAATCGCTCTCAGTTCAGGAAATTGATGGTTGTTATTTTTTTGGTATGCGCTTACAAGGAAGAAGGGGGACCACCCAAATAGTATTCGTCCCACTTAATAAGAAGCACATAGCTCTGCTGTTCTGGGGGAATTAAAGCCTGATTGTATGGCACATCTAGCTGTGGAGCTGATGATTATGCCTCAAAGCTTAAACACACACAGAGGCCAAGGCCAGTCAACGTGGTACCGTTTCTCTGTAACACTTTTTAAACCCGTCACAAAGCCGTCAGCACACAGCTGCAGACACATTGTTTAGTATAATATATAAGAAAGTTTATAACAGATCCTCGGGCTAGTCTCAAATATCAAAAAGTAGCACTAGAACAGAGCCATGAAGAGAAATTGTATACAGATGAATTAGTAGTGTGAAGAAATAAGGAAACAGGCGTCAGGCAGGTCCGCTGACAGCAGGTCTGAGAAAAGTGTTGGAGTCAGCTGCTCCTGGGCTTGTGGAGACTGATTGCTTTAAGCCTTGGTGCAGCACAGTTATGTCCCCATAAGCAGGGGAGCAAGGGCACGGAGCTGGGAAATATGTTTCTAGCTCAGGGAGGTTGAGTTATGCATGCTTTGAGAAGAGGGTAAGGGTCCCCAGTAGGGCCATATTTCTCCAAAGAGGAAGCAGAGGCCCTCGTCCCGCAGCTCCGTTAACTCACTCACTCACTCACTCACTCACTCAACTCACCGGGCAGCCTGGTGTGTGTGTGTGTGTGTTTACATTGCTGACGTCCTTACAGTCTGTCGATGCTGCAGTTTACACCAGCCTTGATTTGTTTGCAAGATGTGTGAGCCACGTTGGATATAAAATTGTAATAAAGGTTTCACCCTTATGGTCCGAGTTTAGAGTGAATTATTACCACAAAAAAAGGATTTTTTGGAAATCTAAATAGCTATGCATGTGATGTGATTAATGACATGCCACCCAAATGACATACTGTGAACTGAAGATCAAAATAATTCCATCTCTTAGTTAAACAACAACAGCTGAAATCTTTTAGCATGAACAAATCAGCGACCCACACTTACACCATAAATCTCTTGTAAAATCCTAAAAAAGAATTGATTCCCAAAACATCCTGGCTCAAGCTTTTAAATCATTTTCACGACCTGTTCGAGTGATGAATCTGATCTTTAGATAAGCAGGTAACAACCGCCCTGCAGCCTTCTGCAGCCCAAATTCCTCCCTCCTAATCAGGGTTGGGAACAAAGCCGTGGACATTAGACAAACATCCCTCCTTGATTTAAAAGAATCAGACATGCAGATGATACAAAGCACAATGCAGATGACCCTCAGACTGTACGGCGTTTGCCCATCATAATGGCATTGCTTACTAAGAGGACCAAGGCATTGTGCAACACAATGTTAGATTAATGACTCTATAACGCTGGCTTGAAAGGAATGAAGTGAATTTAAATTTCTTCAAAAGTTAAAGAGCTAATGTTACAGTATTAATTTCCTCTCCAACAGTGAGTGGGAAAATATCCATTAGTGAAATTAAGCACAGTTTGCTAGGTAGCTAACATTGTGCAGCATACAGTGTGGGGCCACAGCTAATGAACACTGCAGTGGGTGATATTTCATTATACAAATTAATGCTCACATTTTAATGGGAAAGTCACATAATGAATCTAGGCTTCAGTGACAGCAATTAGAGACACAGATTGTCCCCTTCTGGACAAGGCACTATTTAGCAGTAAGCAGCTGTGGGTAAAAAATAAAAAGGTCCTCGCTCCTGACAACGGCTCCACATAACTTGAGGGCACAGAAGAACTCGTGCATTGACCGAATCACCTTTATTTTAAAAGGGACGGTGAAATGACGGCCGTTGCCTGTGTCAAGTCACCTTGTCCTAGCTTGTACAAAGCTGTGCAAGTCCTTTCAGACAGTCAAGAAGAGGCAAAAAGGCTTGGCTTACACCCGTGGATGGAGTTTTGGAGTTTTATGGTCATATCAAGTAGTATTTTGAAAGTTTACTCAGGAGAATGAGAGTGATTAAGCACTGGTGTGTGGTCAGCTGCTACCGTTCCAAACCATAAGTACTGTAAATTACAAAGGTCAGACAGTTCAGAGATTCACAGCAGTGCCAAAGAATGTTTATTCAATGGTAGACATTATTATTATTATTATTATTATTATTATTATTATTATTATTATTATTATTATTATTATTATTATTATTATTATTATTATTATTATTAATAATAATAATAATTTTATTTATTTATTCTAATTATTTTTTAAATTATTATTATATTTTTTATTTATGTATTTAACATTTTTATATACTGTTTTATTATATTGATTTTGTTATATTAACCTGGAGAAACATTAACTTTTTTTTCTTTCTTTTTTCCTCTGAAAGTCTTTAAAATGAATGCATGAACTGCAGTAATGGCCCTTACAGTAAAGGACAATTTAGAAACTAAACAACACTTACTGACAGAGAACATGAGCACCTTGATGTTTTTGGCTCCATGTCTTTAACATAGATAAACAACCCGAACATAAAAGACAGTTATTTTTCCAGACCAGTCGATCTCTCCGTCTCTGCGCTATACAGGCTGCCTTTTCACCATTATATAAACCCATATGGAAATCCATCTTAAAGTATGTAATATCTATTAACTATTTTAATTGCCCTTCTGTAGAGGCTCTGGGTGTTTATTTGCGTGGTTACTATGGAGTCGTGACAAATCGCACAAATCCAGATGAAATCGGTTTGAGCCGGACTCCTTCAAGTGGAAAGAGCAACCGGCAAAATGAACTTCTGAAATGATATGTACCACTCTCAGCAAGAGGCTTCTGTAATTTATATCAAGTCTGTCATACAGTACCAGATGGCAATTTGATGTGTGTTTTCCCCTATTTTTATTAAGACAGTCCATCAACAGTGAACGAAAGCTTTGGAAAGAAAACTTTTTTTTTTTAAAACATTTTTCCGCCTTTCCTCATCTTAAATGATGAAAAATAATCATTCCTCTACCTCTGGGCCTTGGCGATCCATTATGTTTTTCAGAGGTTGTGCTGTTTGTGCGGATATCAATTAAAAGTGGATTAACGGGTACATAATGACCTTTAGCAGTAAATTGTGTGTAATGTTGCAAGGCAGGATACAGTATATTCCCCAGATGTCACACATGCCCCTGACGTATGATGGAGCAGATGTCTTACTGAGTCCAAATGGTGCACAAAGAACACGCCATGCATGTGCGCACACACACACACACACACACACACACACAGAAGAGAGAGAGAGAGAGAGAGCAGTTGCTTATTGCCTAGATAAATGCTGATTATTTATCTAGTGTTTTTAATTGTAACATTGCACAGAATATTCACATCTTTCTGTTTTTCACCCTTTATAATGGTGTTTTAACAAGTGACAGGCTCAGCGTTGTCATGAATTAATACACAAGCTTGGGGTGGAAGGAATAAAAGGGGAAAAGCAGATCACCCTAATTTGCCTCTAATTTTGGGCACAGAATATCATTTTGTCCAGTTAAAGGAATTGAAAATGATCATTTGCATCAGGGACATTTCCTTATTGAATCAGGCCAAGTCCCTGTTATCCTGCTCAGAGGATAAGCTCTTATTGGGTTAAAAGCTCATCTTGTATGGTTTATTTTAAATTTAAGCCTCACACGCACTCCAGTGTAAAGCAATAAATGACTCTCCCTTTCTTTTTTCCCTCTTTTTCTCTCCCTCTCTCTCACATTTAACTCTTCTATCAATGAAGTATTGAGGTGGTATTTTTGTGACCCTTTTTGGTAAGTTGTGTTCGGTAGGTCTGCAGATCTTTGAGTCTTTCTTTTTTTCTGGAATGGTGCCCTCCAAATAATGATAAATTACTTGAGCAGTATGCCATTTGCTAATTATATCCATGATTTACTACAGAGCCAGACTTAAATCATTCAGTTCAGTCTTGCGTAACAATGCAACATTTTTTCTCAGATAAAAATTGTTTCCATGTGTATAATCTAAACCTTTTATAGTTATATATACACACAGAGACATATGCACACAGTACTTGACAAACATCTTTTTATATTTGCCTTTTTCCATGGTTCTGCACTCATTTTCTTGACTGCATTACTACAGCACCTCTAAAACTCAGGTCCTGTATTCTGGCTTTATTGCTTATTAAGTGAGAATATGGCTTAATTTTTTTTTGTCTAACTGCTGCCAGGATGTATGTGATATTAAGACACTGAAGTAATTCTCCCATTTTGAAATGTTCAATTGCATATTCCATTGTGTTTTGTGCATACTTTATTTTATGGCACATTTCGCCCTCCACATTCATCACGTGTTGATCTAAAGCTGTCTTTTAAGAGGGAGGTTCATATGCTGCACATATGCACACTTAAGATTTTTGACTTCAGTTCACTAGCAGCTGAAGGCATTTCATATTATCTCCATTAAACTTTGGGGCTAAACAGTCAGGCTTACACTCTTTACGGAATGGAGAGCTTCTGTAAAGCTTGATTTATGTGTATGATAAATTCCAAACAGAAAGTGTACAAGGAATCACCGCCTCACTCACAAGGTTGAGGTCTGACAAAGAACAAGGCCAAGTGAGATGTAGGAAACAAAATAGAATAGCTACAAGCAGACCCCACTCGCTTGTACTCCCCTATACGAAAAGAGATAACATCCAGGCAGTTGTGTTGTCAGTTGAAAATATGATCTCTGTAGTGGACTGAAAGCACCATATGGAGAAATGTTTTTTATGGTACTGATATGAGTGATAGCTCATTCGGTGGAACTGGATCGACCTATATTAAGAAAAAAAAAACCTCTCCTCCTCCATCACCCTCCAAGAGAAAATGTTGGCTGGTGGCTAGTGAGTGGTGGATGGGATATGGGACACTTATTAGACATTGTTCATACTCTCTTTTTGGTATTCACAATAATTATATTTCCTTCAGATTTAACTCTGTGGTATTCTTACTTGATCTCTGACCTGTCTCGGCGTCTCTAGGTGAGAAGCCCTACCGATGCCCTCATTGTGACTATGCTGGCACTCAGTCTGCATCCCTGAAGTACCACCTTGAGCGTCACCACCGTGAGCGTCAGAATGGCAATGCCTCTTCTGCCAACCACCCACCATCCTCCGATCACAAAGATGACCACAACAAGACCAACAGTGGCAGTGGTATATTTGCACGGCCTGATGTTCTGCGTGGGGTCTTCAAAGGGATGATGCCCTCCAGTCTTGATTTTAGAGGAGGACAGATGCTTACACAGTGGGCCACTCCTGCTATGCTCTCTCCCAGAGAGAGAGATCGTGAGAGAGAGCGAGATCGCCATGGACTAGGGGCAGAACCCAACTCTGAGAGCATGAAGGCCCCTGAAGGTCCAGCCACTGGAGGGGAAAGCCCGGCCAGTTTTTCAGACCTGGGACGGGCTTACCAGAGTATGATGGGGAATGGAGTCAACTTTCAGGGCTCTCTCCAGGCCTTCATGGATAGTTTTGTACCGAATTCCATGAAGAAGGATAAGGAAATACGGGAGAATCAGCTACATGGTCAGCACTTTGGCCTGGAGGGAACAGAGCACAAGATCAAGAGGGCCAATGATGCCAACCAGGAAGAGAACCCTTCTGAAACCAAGCCAACTGAGGGCATCCGCTCCCAGTATGAGCCTCTGGATCTGTCAGTCAGGCCTGATGCAGGAACCCTACCTGGGGCATCTCTCACCATCCAGGACAACGTAGCCTGGCATGGATGTCTGTTCTGTTCCTTTACCACTGCCTCTGTGGAGTTGATGGCTCTTCACCTGCAAGCCAACCACATGGGTAAAACCAAATCAGGCCAAGGCAAAGAAGTTAAAGAACACCTACTGGGTGAATCTTCCCACACTGGCAACTCTGGTTTGGCACCTCCTCCAAGCCTTCTCCATCTGCATGAGGGCCTTAAAGATCGAGAGGCTGAATCTGGAGACTTGAAGAACCAAGTTGGTTGGTCCAACCACCTGGAGCCGAACCCACTTGGAGCCTCCATGGGAACCTTCTCAAACGACTTTTACAAGCCCTTTAGCCCCATGTATGATAGCTCCTCCAGGGGTCCTGCTGGATTCTTGGACCAGCAAGAAAATCCGGCCAGTCGATTGGGTGGTCAGGATGAGCTCTGTGACAAAGCATTATGTGTTGAAATGGAGGCATGTGAGGAGCGGGAAGGTCAGTCAGAAGATGATGAAGCAGGCCACGAAGAACAGTCATCTAATCCTGCTTCTGCGGAGCACCAGGCACACTCTGATGATGAAGAACCAGATGAGGAAGAAGATATGGAGGTGAGAGACATGGAAGACGAAGACCATGGGACCATCAGAATGCATCCTGACTCTCCCTTGTCTAGGAAGGATGCTCAGAGAGCAAAGGTATCCATGGGTGCCCAGGGACGTGGTCCATCTCCACCCCAGCCACCCACCCTAGAGAAACAGTGGCAGCAGCCGGGTCTGAGTCTTATTTCTCCAGCCAATGGTCCCCCAGGCCTGCTGAAGCCTGAGCAGGCTCACCTGGAGCACCAGATGAACATGCTGTCAGTCCTTCGGGCCTACAGTTCTGAGAGCCTAGCAGCATTCAACGGAGGCCTGTCCAGCAGCTCCAATGGAGGTGGTGGTGGAAGCAGCTCCAGCATGAAGAGAACTGACCCCTCTGGTAAGTGAGCCACCACTTTTTATAGCCTTAGACTATTTTTATGTTGACGTGTACTACAGAATTACGAAACACTACACCTTCATTTATATGCTCACAGTTGTTTTTTTTTTTAGTACAATTGAGCCTGAAAGCCACACTGCATTAATATGCTTTCACAGTGTACAATTTCACAAACAGAATTCATGTGCAATAACACTCCTCTAATCCCAACACACCAGAATATACCCTCTCAGTAGGAACACAAGATTTGCTTTTGAGTGAATTCAACCTAATTTCAAGCAAGTTTCGAGACCATCCAGTCGACAACCAGCAACAGATTAATCTTTATTACTATTTTATATTACCCAGTCCGCAGCCCCTTTCTTTCCCTCCATTCCTCTCATAACTGGGATTAAGGGTGTCTGTGTTAGAGCAGAGCAGGACCTCCGCTCCCTGTGTCATCCCTGGCACACAGCACTTAACTTTCTTAGCTTTCATAAGACCTCTCCCCAAAGCCCATTACTTTATAAGAGCCAAAGATCTATGGCCCTGTGAAAAATGAACTGTCAGCTTTCATGACTCTGTGAACGTTACTAGAGCTCTTTGAGACTACCGTGTTTCACTGTGCCCCTTTTAGACATTTCAGCGATATAAAACTGCAAATGAAAAAATACTCAGAGAATTGAACTCGTAGTGCAGGTCAGTATGAAGTAGTTTAAGGCAAGCGACTGCTACAGCTCGTTGAATTTTGCTTCTGGGTATTTCTTTTCCCCCTCAAATATCAGGAAGGTATTTCTAGCAGTTAATGCTATTCATTTTGCCGAAATAAAACTGTCTGCCAATATAATGTATGTATATTCCATTTTGCTCTCTGTCTTAATATATTATTTATCAAGAGCAGAGTCTAATTTTCAAACCGAGTGTTGAGACACATGCTTTTAGTTTAGAAGCTTTACATTAGTGTTATTGCCTCCAGTCTGCAAACACAGAGGAGCAAGGCAGACATTTTATTTTTGCTCCAAGGAAAACAATCTTACTGCAAATAGATGTAAGATTAAGGAGAGGAAAAGAAAGCCAATCGCATTTTTAACAGACTTGTTTGATTAAGCAGCTTTATTTGAACAAATATGTCTTAATACTTTCTGTTCTTTTAATTCTGAACACTCGCATGGTTTGTTTAAGATACTGCACTTTGCTCAGGCATTGTGTATTATGCTTGATTAGTAAACAGGAATTAATCAACAGCGTGTATGATATAAGGCGGAACCAGAGCGATTATCCTGGTATTGTTCTTTATTAGATGTGTTTTGATTGGGGGAGTATATGTAAGTGAAGTCCATATGTAGTTTGATTCTGTGACATTTGGGCCACTGTTTAACATTCATATCGAGCAAAAGTGAATCACTCACACTCACGTCAGTGGAAGTGGCAGGGATTTTGAGTCAGCAATTGAACAACACACGGGGCTAAAGAGTCATTTTATACAAAAAACACAGACGAAAACAGTGATTGGAGAAATAGCATCTCTCTAATTGTGCACAAAAGGGAAAGGATCTCTTCATTCAACGCAAATTACAGTATGTGGAAAGTACTGAGCCTGGATAGGTCAGTGTTGTCTCTCATGTCGAATGAGTACAGTAGAAAGGGAAGCAGTGGCATGGAGTGGTGTGCGTTTCGTTTTCTTCCGCCTAAACAGTTTACATTAACAATTAATGCTCCGTTTGACCTTTCAATTATGGAAAATATGTCTGTCATGAAGGAACCTGTTGCATTTTTAATATTCACAGGAGGTCATTCACTGGACTGAAAATGAATGCTATTTTTTTTTTTTTTTTGTCCGTCTGGTGAATGTCTCATTTTGTAATATCCGCCTTTAATCAAAAGACATTAAAAAAATGCCCTCATGACGCACTGTTCTCCTGCTGCAATGGCAAGAGACTGACCTTTCAAGATAAGGCTTTGTCTCTAAGACAAAAGTTTTTTTGTTAGGCATTTTTCGAGCTTGACTCACCCTGCTTGATGCTTGTGGCTGGAAGCACGTGCGGTGGTGACGTGCACTGAGATACAGCGTAGGCATATCTGAGGAATATATATACAGTATAAGCATTGAAGGACAGGAAAATAGAAACAGCACACTTGATTCATTTCTACGAGGCGTGGAATTGTGTTAGCAGTTGTGAAAGGAAAGGAATAAAGAGGGAGTATGCCATATCCATCTTCAGAAAGACTACTCACTTTTCTTACTATACTCTTTCATTCAGATAACAATACCCTGACATAATTCTCTCCAGACCACAACAGTGTAAGTGTAGGCAATATACTCAATAGCCATTTAATACTGACCAACAACCATTGCACTTACACAGTCCACAAGCATTAAAATAAATCAATATAAAGAGTAAGTATATATTTAATAAAGAGTACAAAAAAGGAAAATGATCACATCAGTTCTTTAGACTGTATATTAATGGACCACGTGCAGATACTATATATTGTAGATAAGATGGGTCATGAATACTGACCCATCTTTCCCCTGCCCAAAATTCAATTAAAATCAGGCAAAATGTGATTATGTGATTAGCTGAAGTGGGCTTGCATTACGTTTGCATGCAAATTGAGCAGAAACCATTAATATTTGAAATTCTGCATGCCTATTCCTGATCTAGACTGAATGTTTCTTCTTTATACTATTACATTTGAGAGTTGTTTACATTTATATATGCGTATAAAATTGCTGCTCTCATGGATGTCAAATAGTTGCAAACAAAACACAGGTTTATCCAAAAGAATATCTTTGTTAAATATAGGTGTGCAACAATTATTGTCACCCTTTTAGTCAATACTTTGTGCTACCTCCCTTTGCCAAGATAACAGCTCTGAGTCTTCAAGTCTTCTCCTATAATGCCTGATGAGGTTGGAGAATACATGGCAAGGGATCTGAGACCATTCCTTCATACAGAATCTCTCCAGATCCTTCAAATTTCGAGATCTACGCTGGTTGACTCTCCTCTTCAGTTCACCCCACAGGTTTTCTATGGGTTTCAAGTCAGGGGACTGGGATGGCCATGGCAGGACCTTGATTTTGTGGTCAGTAAACCATTTTTGTATTGATTTTCATGTATGTTTTGTATCATTGTCCTGCTGGAAGATCCAACCAAGGCCCATTTTCTGGTAGAGTCAGTCAGGTTTTCATTTAATATCTATTGATATTTGATAGAGTCCATGATGCAGAAAAACAGCCCCAAAACATTGAAGAGCCACCACCATATTTAACTGTGGGCATGAGATACTTTTCCATTAGTTTTTGGATGAGAGCAGAGGCTTTTTTCCTTGCAAACAACTTGTAACAATGTAGGTGAATTCGGATTGTAGTTGTGGAGACTTTCTGATCTCAAGATGCAACTATCTTCTGCAATTCTCCAGCTGTGATCCGTGAAGATTTCTTGGCCACTCGAACCATCCTCTTCACAGTGCGTTGAGACAATATGGATACACGTCTTGTTCCAGGTTGATTCATTACATTTCCAGTTGACTGGGACTTCTTAATTATCACCCTGGTGGTGGAAATGGTCATTTTCAATAGTTGTGCTCTTTTCTTATAGCCACTTCTCATTTGGTAAAATTCAACAACCTTTTGCTGCACATCACAGCTATATTCCTTGGTCTTACTTATTGTTATGAATGACTAAGGGAATTTGGCCTATGTGTTACCTCATATTTATACCCCTTTGAAACAGGAAGTCGTGGTTAAACAATTTCACCCAGGTGTACTAGAAAATGTAAAATATCAATTGGAATATACTTAATAATTGTTGCACACCTATATTTAACAAAGATTTTAAAAAATTGTTCGATATCCACGAGAGCAGAGAACGTTTATGATTTTTTTAACAAAAGATCAAAATGGTACATATATATATATATATATATATATATATATATATATATATATATATATATATATATATATATATATATATATGTGTTTGTGTTTGTGTGTGTGTGTATATTTTTATACATATAATGAAAATTTGATTGCATTTTGTGACACTGACAAAGACACTGATCTCTGATCCGCACATATTATAGTCTTCAACAAAGCATACTGTGTACTATGCATCCAATAATCCACATAGATTTTGTGTAAGTTGCTATTCAGATGATAGTGTTTGTTAACACCATCTCATATGTAGCATGAGGCATATTAATCAAAAGAATGTCTGCAGCTTGGCGCTGACTTCTCTATGATCTTGGCCTATTTGTGGTCTAGTCGATTAGACATGTATTGTGGAGATCTCTTAATGGCTGTGTTCCATTGTGCTGAGGTGCTTGTGTAAGCCTATCATATAATCAATACCCAGTTGTGTCAGTGCTCTATCGTTATGTATACATTGTATATTGTACAGCTCCAAATGTGGAGGCTAAAATAAGACACAGTGTATTTTTCACATCAGCAATCTCAGACGCTACAGTATTTTCAAATACTGCCTTATTTATTATCCAGAATACAATAGGGTTGATATTGTAGAGGTAGCTTTATGTAGTTTTAGAATGACACATATCGTCATATTTCCCAAATCAATAATGGAGCTTAAGATAAATTTGTAAGTGTGATGCACAATCACATTTTCATTCCATTTACTAAAAGAAAAACATTATAGAGGCTGTAAATTATTAATTATGTATTCATTATTAATTATTATCAAGCAAATCATTAAGAAATTATACTACTACTACTACTACCTCTACTACTACTACTACTACTACTACTACTACTACTACTACAAATAATAATAATAACAATAATAACAATAATAATAATAATAATAATAATAATAATTATTATTATTATTATTATTTTTTTTATTGTTGGTGTTTCTGTGCATTATTATTATTATTATTATTATTATTGTCGTTGTTGTTATTGTTTATTTTTAGACATTGTTTTATTTCATATATATTTATTTTACACAAAACATAATTCATAATAGTAGTATGGAAAAAAAAATTATATGTACTATTTACTTATATATATTTTACGTGTTATACTTGTTAATTAGAGTGCAACTTTTTGCACCATTCAATATCATACAGTATGTGCTTTCTGAAATAATCACAGTACATACGATTTCATCAAGATTCAAAATGAGATTTGAAAAAAAATATTTTCAACATGAGATCAAATTCCTTTCTGAAAACTTGTGAAGCTGTTACACATCACACACTGGCTATAACAGGATAGGGCTCAGATTTAGCCCAGCTCTTTACTTAAACAGATTTCTAATGGGAACTCCATTGACTGTGAAATTTAGTCTGGGCCTAGGCTTAATTTGCGTCCGGAAAAACCAACCCACAGTGGCTAAGAGAAAGGATCTCTTATAGTTATGGTGAAGTGGCACTCAGGGGCAAAGCAGAGTGGGAGCGAGAGAGGTAGAGATGAGATCATTGGTGTTCTCTCGTGTTTCTGTTTACTCTCTGTCACTCCATCCCTCTTGTGTCTCGAAGCTCTCCAGGCCACTCTGTCCTCGGGCCGCAACCGATGTTGTTATTGTTGTCGTTGTCGTTGTCATTGCTGCTGTTGTTGTTGATTGCTAGGTAAATGGTTATCTGAATTCGCCCTCTGCGGCTCCATTAGGCACGGTGAAAAATGCCTCCACTTTCAGTGCGTGTGTGTGTGTTTGTGCGTGTGTGTGGGAAGAGTTTATTGATACATGGGCTGTACTCAGCCTCTGTGAGATCAGGGCTAAGTGGAGGTGATGGGGCAGGAGACTCACTGGCTTTAGGGTATTTATGGTGGCATGCTGTGGCATAAGCACTGGCTACTTTTACAGAGTGTGAGCTCTTGGTTTGTGCATCAGAGTGCCGCTTTCAGATGTTTACCGCTAGGAGCTGTGAGGCTGCCACCCTTCAGCTACTTTTACCACCCAGTCAAGACATTCCTTGAGCTTTAGCAGAAACAGAGAAAGACAGAGAAAGAGGGTTCAGGTTGTGTCTATGGGCCTTTCTTCTCCCATGTCATCCTAGTTCATAAGGCCATGACACCCCCTGGTGGAAATGCTGTGAACCCTGTCCCTATTCTCTCCAGCTCGCTCAAGGAGAATGACAGATGAGCAGGGAACGCTAGAGAAAGACAGAGATGGAAGCAGAGGCAGCAAGTCATAAGAGAGGAAATAAGTCATGTAAAAAGAGAGAGGGTTAGCAGAGATGTAAGGGAAGACAGACACGCAGGAAGTGAGGGACACAGAAAAGGATGCATTAATATACAGCAGGGAAAGCATGAGAATGACAGAACGAGATCAGAGGCAGCACAAAGGATCCTTTTCTTTTCACTCGCCTCCTTTTATTTTTATTTATTTTTTTTTAAAGACAATAATCTCCCCACGGGTTGATCAATCTTAAGTGGCCTCTGAACACATCATTGCACACTTACTAAGTTCAAGTGCAAAGCTCAGGCACTAGAAATGAGACAGTAAATCCACAGCATTTGTCAAGCCGACAAATGACTCAAAAAAAATAAATAAAAAGGAAAAGCAGAAAACCACAGAAGCGTAAATGTACTGAAGGAATTTGTGGCATTTTGTTGCTTCCCGAATCTGCCAGTCTGCTTGCCAGTACATAGTGTCTCTCTGTGAATGTGTGTGTGTGTGTGTGTGTGTGTGTGTGTGTTTAGAAGCAGAAGGGGGTCGGTGGTTAGTTGTCTCCTTACTTGTAAGTGATGTTCATGTCACTAGTGCCCAATTATCACTGTCAGGAGGCTGTAAGATCCAGGTCTCTCCCTGGGAGGGTCATGACCCCAGTCTGGTTCAGGTCAGAGACTGTGCTCTGTTTTCTGCATTCCTGTCAGCCACTGACTCCTCTCTCTCGCTGTCTCTCTCTCTCTCTATATATATCTCTCTGTTTATCTCTCTCTCTTTACAGTACCCAGTTCACAATACTAAAAGGCTCATATATGTGTGTGTGTGTGTCCTTCTGAACAGGTACTTTATGATAATTAAAAACATATGGCGCCTGCACGGGGATGAGTGTGTTCACGGATGCAAAGGATCACATGAAGCATTAGATTCCCCTGTACTCTCTCCTTGCACCTAGACGTAAGAATAAAGAGGCATGTAGTGTGTACAGACGTGTGCATGCACCCCAACACCCCTATATACATACTAAATATCCCCATGTGCAGATCACTAGAACGGATGAATGCACTGGCTAGCTAAAGACACTCCTAAGACCATTTGAGAAATGCACACATCATAATCACTTGTTTCCTGTGTCACATGATCATAAATTCAATACCTTTGCAGTATCTCAGCAACAAATATCACGTTCCATACCATACTATACAGTAAGCGTGTAAAGGGAGGATCCCCACAGGTATACAAATTAAATTATACACACAAACACACAATTGCATTATTGCCTCTTGTCATCTTAATGGCTTTCTCAATTTGCTACCAAGTAATTACTACCGTCTCCTAATTCACAGACTAGTAAAGCTGTTAGTGCGAGAGAGAGCAGAGTCAAAACAGATATCTTTTGATTCCCTTGTCGTCGTTTTTAGTTTCCGTTCGCTACTCGCTGTCATCTTCACTCGCGGTGAAAAGAAATACGACGATTTTAAACGCAGTGCTAGGATGCAAGTTGGTAATTGCTAGTAATAGTGTCCTCATCAGGTGGCTAATTATCTGTAATATGGCTCGCGCTAGCATGCTAGCATCCACACAGCCACTGCTCGGCCTACTGCAGAGACACGGGCCACTCTGCCTGGCGCACACTGATGATGTGTACAGCCTGAGGGTCAGTCAGTGTATATCCAAATAAATTCCCTTGTGTGTGTGCTATGAAGAGATCCCAATAGTTTTTTGTTATCATTTTTTCTTTCTTTCTTTTTTAAAATCTTTATCTTTTTTCTGTTAAAGGTCCGTACTGGGCTTGGGACAGACAGATTCTAAAAGGGTTGGAGTAGCCTGTGTAGGGGTGTAGTGGAGAACAGTTGAAACATAGTAAACATCTTCAGAAGTGGGAGCTCAACGTGTATTTCCATTCTAGCTACTAAAACATGACATCGTTTATTTTATGTAACTTCAGGATGCTAGATGAACATCCAGTGAACAGACTTTTATAGCTCATAATGCAGTTGTTCGCAAGGTAAAACACGATCTTCAGACGCATTCAGTTATACGGATTGATATGAATGAAATGCATAATATACAGTGGTGTAAAAGTGTTCCCCTTCCTCATTTCCTGTTCCTTTGCATGTTGTCACACTTAAGTTTAACATCAAACCAATTTAAACAATAGTAAACAACACAATAACAAAAATGCAATTTGTAAGTAAGGTGTTATATTAAAGTGAAAAAAATCAAACCATCATGCCCTGTGTGAAAAAGTGATTGCCCCCTTGTTAAAACATACTATAACTGTGGTTGTCCACACTGTTATTCTAGCACACCCATATTATTCCACACCTTAAATCAAATCAAATAGATTAAGTTACAGAATTTAATAATGAACCAAAGAAATTCAAAATGAAATAATTGAGAATTTAATAAGCATTCAATTTGACCAAGTAATATAAAATGGACATAAGTGGTGATTCAGTCAATGAGAACACAAATACGGGGCGTTATATTTAGTTGAATGTTTTGGGGTTTTTTTGACAAGGAGTCTTGAGCTAGCAAAAAAAAAATGTAATTCATAAAATATAGTAAAATATGTATTGGTTGTGCCCTGTGATGGGTTAGCACCCTGTCCAGGGTGTCACCCGCCTTGTGCCCCGAGTCCTCTGGGATAGCCTCCAGGATCCCCGCAACACTGTGTAGGATAAGTGTTGCACAAAATGGATGGATTAAAAACAAGTTTAAAAAATAAAACAACTTTAAAATAACTTATTTATGTATATCGGTACAAATAGTTGAGGTTATTTTGGGGTAAAATTATACCTTATCTGCAGAATAATATGTAGTTTGTTTGGATTTTTTAAATACTGTGGTTCAGTAATGGTAACTTGGATCCTTATCTGTAGTGTCTCCTATCTATGTTTATTTGTAAAGACACTACCAGACATAGAGCAGAATTTTGTGCTACAAACATGACTTGTCATTTGTAGTCTAAAGCCAACCTGACAAGACACATCAGGCTCCTCTCTGCAGATCACACGCCTCTACTTTCATAGAGTACTCTACCAGAGGAAACACGTCCCTCTCTCTCTCTCTATCTCTCTCTCTCGCTCTCTCTCTTTCACTCTCTTGCTCTCTCTCTTTTGCTCTCTCTCTCACTCTCTTTCTCTCTCTCGCTCTCTCTCTCTCTCTCGCTCTCTCCCTTTTGCTCTCTCTCTATCGCTCTCTCTCACTCTCTTTCTCTCTCTCGCTCTCTCCCTCTCTCGATCCCTCTCTTTCTCTGGTTCTCCAAAGCGCCAGACAGTGTTTGGACCTTTCTTCTCCTCACTTTCTGCAGGATTGTTGGGTGCAGGCAAGGCGCTATTTCACATGTTCAATATTACCGCTTTAACTAGCACCAAGGTGAATTAACACCTTGTCACTCAGTCGAGCAAATACTACTTCCAAAGAGCAATTAATTGTAATCGCTGTTGTCAAGCCCACTGGATGGTACCTGTTGCTCTCCCTCTGCAGCTGTGCAAGCTCTAAAAATATTTTCCCTTGCTAATTTCCCCTGATATCAGCTTCTGCTGGGGCGGTGAAAGCCTTTGAAAAGGCCTCATAATCTTCATCTCTTTCTCTCTCGCACTCTGTCTAATACCTTGATGATGTAGGCTTCATCATTTCTGTCAGGGACAAAAAAGGGATGAATAAAGTATCGGGTTCCACCCTGAAAAGAATGGAAAAGGAGTATTCAATGCTAATGACAGCAAAACAATTATGCTATTCATGATATTAGAGGAGGAAAAAAAAGACGTAGCTTTTCGGAAGCCTTGGGAGGTGGGAATAGAAAATATTCTCACTGGTACTCTAATCATACAGTAGCATGCTGTATATGTGTATATATAAGTGTGTGTGTGTGTGTGTGTGTATGTGAGAGCACTTCAATCTGAATGCATTAGAGTTAGTATTTAATAGACTGACCTTCTGACCCAGCATGGTTTTGATTGTAATTTAGCTGCTCGTATTTCCGAGTTTGTTTTTCCCACAGCTGGAACTGCACTTTTTTTTTTTTTTTTCAGTTTGAGATCTTCCTTTTTAGCTCTGCAGCTCCCTCCCCAGGCACGCTCAGATCTAAGGAAGCAGTCTCAGAGGGCTTGTTCTGATAAAATAACGCTCCTTGCCGGTGCACAGGTACACCTGGAACATGCACACATACTCAAACACACACACACACAGACACACACACACACAATAATCATACTTGCACACCCCACATGCCAAACAGTAATGAGCGAATATGCCCTGACTTCAATGTGCAGAGAAGGCACGAGTGCAGGAACATAGTCTAAAAAAAAAAAAATAACGCAACTATGTCAACTTTTATTTTGCCTTTTATTCCACATCAATGGCACACAACGCTGCAAAGTTAATAAAACAAAACAAACAGTCTGCCGAAGCCAAGGCAGCGGTGGCAGGAGTGTGTTTCGCGAAGTAGCGCAGCAATTACAGACAAATGTGCCTTGCGCTTCCGTGTACAGGCTGCTGTGAGAAGGAAGAGCTGGTCCAATAAGCCGTGTTTGATTTAAACATCAAACGGAGAAGAGGGAATAAAAGTTCCTCCAAAGAACAGAGCGGGGTGGGGGGAGGGGCTGAGGGGGATGCATATAGAAATAAGCCAAAAAACATTATACCATTAGCTGTTAAAAATGCACTTAATTTTTCTGTAGAGATGGCAATAAATAGCACACACTCGCTCATTGTTCCATGCAAATCCTGTCGACTGGATTTAGAACGGTGCATTGTTTATTAGGGAAATATGCGGGGAGGTGGGGGAGCTCTCGTTCTAATTGCAGTAATTTAATCAGGATTAGAAAAGGTTACCTGGATGAGGCGACACTGCAAGGACACAGATGCTTTAAGATTCACACACACATACAGAATTTCCTGTAGAAATGATCAGATTTTTCATAAACGCTGTTCTTTCAGCTCCTTTAGTAAACAAAATACTCTTGTCTGTCTGCTCTCGCTGTTCTCTTTCTCAGTGTTTCCCCCTTCTTTCTCTCACGGCTTGTAAATAGGAAGCAAAGAAGATCCATTTTAATCTGATTAATAACTTAGTTGATCACATATAACCTAATTTTCATTCAGCACTGCCCTTGTCCACCGAGTCATGTACAAAATGACCTTTGAGTCGCCGTGGCGACCATAAAGAACAATAAGCACCATTGTGCTGTCAAGCAAGCTGAAGATGTTTTACATCACTGCAAAAATTTAATGTGCCTTTTTTTTAATGTGATGTGACAAAAGGCCACCTTCTAATTGAGGGCCATTAGGGCAAGAGTCGAGTTTCCTAAAGCTTCCTAGAGATGGGAACAACTTTCCCCTTGCTTTCACAGTAATATGAATCGTCCTTTTAAAACAGATATGGTTACATATTAGTTTTGAAAGGTACAGTAACTGCCTCCGCTTTAGCTATCTCTAACAGTAGCCCTTTTGTATGTACTCAGACCCAATAACTGGATAGAGAGAGAGAGAGAGAGAGAGAGAGAGAGAGAGAGAGAGAGAGAGAGAGAGACATCCACAAACAAACACAACAAATCCAAACTTGCAGTGTAACAGAACACTGGCTCCTAAACACACAAAGACGTCTGATCAATTTGAGGCTGAAAGATTGCTGATCTCGTTAATGGTTGTTAATGCTGAAAATTCTCCTTTTACCAGTTTCTCCTGCTTTTGAATCCGGAGCTATTTTCCTACTTTAATTTTTGCTTTTATCGGAAAAGACAAATCTGAGAGCAATTTACTGGTATGATTATCAGTTTCATAGGAAATCTAATGAGATTTAATTATGGAGAGAAAAGGGGAGAAAAGCAGTGGACACACACGCACACACACACACACACACACACATTCACAGCGCCACTCGCACAAACAGGAAATATGAATGAAATATTTATGAAGAAATCTGACGACTGCATTTAGCCATATGTTTCATCACTGCTTCAATTTACAGGCAATGCTAATGTGAAGCGCTTCCATTACTGAGAAAATAAATAAGTAAATAGATAGATAGATAAATAAATAAATAAATAATAAATTTGTTATTTTTGTTGTTGTTGATGCTGTTTCTGTAGTAGTAGTAGTAATAATAATAATAGTAATAATAATAATAATAATAATTATTATTATTATTATTATTGTTGTTGTTGTTATTATTTTTTATATTATATTAAAGAATAAATTAGTGTTTATTATGCATATCGTCCTTGTTCCACTTTGTTTGGAAAACTCATTGCTATTTAATTACGTACCCTGGAAAAGCGAGCTGCTCGGTGATGATGAATTTCCTGCAGAATTCAGTGGGAAGCAGTTCTTGTAAAATCAGCCATAGCACACCACACTTTCCAGAACTTTCCTGAGCTTTATAATTGATAGTTTTTACTGGACCTGCTTTCAAGCAATGGATTAACACTATCATTTAAGAGTAATCATTTTTAAGACACATCCACAGTCCTTCTGTCAGTCATTTTGTTTCCACAACAGATACATTCTGTACTGTCTTAAATACAGAGTAAACAGATAGTATATTAATGCTTTGGGAAATACAGAATACCAAGAATATATCCTGTCCTAAAAGGCAGGAAAGCAAGGCAAACCGGCAAAGTCTCTTCTATCCATCAGCAGAAAAACCGTGTCCTCAGTTGCCAGTCCCTAATTGACTGCACAAGGATTGGTCACACTTTTGAAGTAGCTGCCTGTAATGGATTTCCATGTTTGTTGCACTTTTAACTGGCGCTGCAAATGGACGGCAAAATGTCTCTTTATTAGTAAAAACAAGAGCACTCTCTCTTCCCTCTTCCTCACCATGAAGACGAGCGCTGCCACCATGCTCCCTGTTTGTTTTTTGCAAGGTCAACCCAGGCTGACAGTTGACAAACGATCTCAAGATGGCCACATCATCTGTCCTGCAGTTTTTTCCCCCGTTTTTTCATGGGGGGTGGGGGTGGGTGGATAAGATGAATGCCATGAATATTTGCCATGTATCTTTTTCAAGCATGATTTTATGCTTGAAGCTTTTATCCGTTTGGAAAGGGCTTTTGTGTGGGCAGGTAGCAGAACTGATTTGGCGTAGAAGAAAGTGGTGATCTCTTGCTCACAGGCCTGAGACTGCCATCAGATCTTTCCGATCTAGACTTATCCTGTTCTCGCATCTTGGCACAGTGAAGGGATTCAGTATTATAGACAAGCTGGTCATCAGATGGGAGTTTGGTTTATTTCTGTCTTTCCCCTCCACATTCCCCTCCCTTCTCATCAGCATCTCATCCAAGTTATGTCTCTTTTTATTTTTTTTCCCTCTGCTGGACAGTTCCAGCAGTATGCTGAGAACTTGATGTCCTTGAGAACAGAACAACTTTTCGTTTCTATAATTTGATTGATCCCCCCCCCGTCCCCTTTATTGTTTAGTTGGCTTTTTTCCTCCCACAATCATTATTTGCATTGACGGTGAGGGAGGACAGAGAAAAAAAAGGGCAGAGACTTCAACAATTATGACCACTTTGACAAAATATGGAGTGCGTTTTTAATTACCTGACTTATTCTTTAACAGCGTTGTCATCTCAGAGACAATGCTCTTCTGTTCTGATGCTCTTATTATGGTTTCATTTGAATGCCTGTACTCTGCAGGTAGCCCCCCCTTCTACTACCCACCCACCCCCCCTAGCACCACCACCACCACCTTAGTCAAACAACGCCCACCCTTTCAACACTCCACCATGTCTTGTTTTTCATAATGTTTAATTGCATTAGGAGAGGTGTCATAGAGGGAAGAGGAAGAGAAAGTAAGAGAGAGAGAGAGAGAGAGAGAGAGAGAGAGAGAGAGAAAGACGAGGTGTCGTCGCTTTTTAAAACACAATTAGGTAACACCTCGTCAGGGCTTCTGTCTACTTGTGCTTGACAAGCGCGTGAACGCTAGCGGTAAAGCGTTGATGATGCGCGGGATGTTGCAGGTGCTTGACGAGACACTTGTTAAGCCGAGTGACAGGTGATTCTCGGGGAGAACCCTCACTTGTCCACACTATGTCTCGACCAGCAGAAATGCACATCTCACTCAAATCAGTAGTCGACAAGCTTTTGTGGATTTGCTATACGTGTGTGTAGAGGTGTGTATCTACAGTATATCTAGGTGTAGGAGGGTGTCTCTGACTCTAATGAAGCATTTTTCACGTGAGCCCATTTTCTCCCTATCATTCATGTCTTCTCCATGTGACAGAACGCTTCTCATTAATTTGGAAGAAAAATAACATTCAGCAACTTTTTTTTATGAAAAGTGAGTGCACAGAGAGATGAAGGGGAAAAACAGCGGGTTGGAAGTTTTGCCTCTGTAGCTGTTTTTCGATGGAGGCGATTTAACAAACTCTTATCTCAAAACCACTGTCACTTCATCAATGAGGAGGATGATGATGACGGTAATGATGATGATGATTGTCCTTATGCTGCTGCTGATGTTGATGAGGATGATGATGATGGTGATGAGACAGTGCAGGAGACACATTTTAGCTGCCCATCTGCCTGATTAAAATGCTCTTATCAGTATATTCACTTACACGCCCGTCTAGACGGAAATAGACAAAATAAAAAAAGAGAGAACTTAGATATGTGCTACGCCTTGATTCGGTTAGCGCAACATGATAATGTCCAAATAGACACTTTATGAAAAATGATGCGCTTGGCTCATTAAAAAGCTGTCCAACCTAATGCCATAGATTGGCCTGTGGGACTGAGAGACTGGGGATTGGTGAAGGGTGGGGGGCGGAGGGGGGTGAGGGG
Organism: Ameiurus melas; assembly: GCA_012411365.1. NCBI lineage: Eukaryota > Metazoa > Chordata > Actinopteri > Siluriformes > Ictaluridae > Ameiurus > Ameiurus melas. The sequence goes on from CM022754.1 coordinate 8,301,376, forward strand.
TGGGGGTATGGAGTCCATCATAAGATTTTGTTTTATTTTTTTTAATGCAGAGACAGCAGTATTGGATAATGCACCTTGGAGCTAATGCGAGGAGACAAAGCATGGAGAAGAAAAGTACTGATCATATACAAATATCGATATGAAAGAGGGTCAGTGCTAAAGAAGATGTATGGCTATTGATGTTTGAGTAACAGCAAAGAGTGAGGCAGGATGAAATGCACTGTATTCTCTTCATTCTCTTCTGCAGAAGAGCTGCTTAATGGAAAACGCCCAAGAGGCAAGTGGGTAAGACAAAAAACAAAAAATACAATAAAAAAAACATAAGCACTCCTCATGCCTAGTGAACAAACCCACAAATAAATATATAATCATTTAGCATTAAGCAGGTTTGCTTTGAGAAGCGTTATCTTCCTGGTATTGGCTTTTCAACGAAAAGAACGTTTGACAGTGCAACTCCCCGCTGCAAAAAAAAAAAGAGCGAAAGTTATGACTTCAAAAGTGTTTACTCGCCCCGTTTTTTAATTTGTCTGGGCATATGCAGTTTATTTGCATTTCAAATATGTGTATTTGAAGCAGGTGGTTTAAATGCCAAGATGCGAATTGATGACAATCACCTCTACCATAAGCGTCAAGGGAGCTGTACTTGCGGCTGACATTAAAACTAAACGAACAGCAGCTAAACAAACACATGGAAATAGAACTCTTTTAGCAATCACTCCCCCTTCCCCCCTCCTCCTCACTTCATCCTCCGTCTGAATTTTTCACGTTAATATTCATGTACGTTTAAATATCAGCACATATCTGGAGTTGGAGAGACAGCTGTGTGTTTAAACAGAATTACACTTTAGCGGGGAACAAAAAAAGTCAAAGAAAATAAACTCCTCATGTTTAGGTGGTGATAAATCCATTCGGCCGATGAACGACGTAAAATACACCTCCCCTCCACCCACACACACACACACACACACACCCAACCCAGCTTTGTTCCATGGCTTCCATATTCATTTCTGTAATTTACAGTAAATCCAATAGCTGTCAATCATGAATTAAAAACTCCAAATTTACAACGGGAGGAAACAGCTGCTTCTACATTTACAGCAAGACCACTCTAAAATATTAAAGACATGTCACCAGGCTCGGCGTGGCCCTACATCTGTGGCCATCTGTTTTCTATTAAGGCATTACACACATGCACATACACACACACACACAAAATCACTGCTATTTCCACGTTTTTAGATCAGCCCAGAAAAGCAGGACTGACAGTGTAAAGCCTCATGACTAGCTGTGATTAGCTCTTTTTCACAACCCCTCCCAGAGTGCCGGCGCAAGAGGAAAAACGATAGATGTATTTACACAAGACGGTGAAAAAGAGAGAGGGTCACGTTTTAAGTGACCCAGTGTCTCATCAGACGGGGGGGTTGGGGGGGCGGTGAGAAGAGTGGGTGACCGTGAGTAGGACAGGCAAGTGGTGGGCGTCAAGATGGAACACATTCAGTCTTGACGACATTTGAGGCCTTGATGTGTTTAGGGGGAGAGAGAGAGAGAGACTGAGGAGAGATGTTGAAATATTCTGTTACAGAGAAGAATTATGGCCGATGTCAAAGGTAAACAATTACAACATTGTGAGTCACGTTTTGGAGCGAGGGCAAAGAAAGATCATTTCTCCTTCTCTAATAGGTAATTTCCTTTGTCTTCCGAGCCCTATTTCACATGTTCCCCTTCTCAGGGTGGTCTCATTTTTTTCAGGAATAGAAAGGAAAAAAAAAACGATGGCGGAAGAATCGAGTCGGCCTGACACTCGACATCCGACGTTTTCCACGAGCCGTGTTGTTTGGGTGTTAGAACTGCCAGCACGGCACCGTTTGTTGCTGGTGTGTGAACGGAAAAGTCTGTTTTGACAGATTTCCGAGAGGCAAAAGTGACTTTCACGACCCTCAGGCTGAAGAGCCGCTGTGTGGAGTAATAAAGTGCAAGGCTGTTGCTTTTGGAGTGGATGGTACGGGGAGGCTCGTGCTCATCAGTAGACTCCGACGCAGGAGCCGCTGTGCGAATCATTAGGATATCAGTGTACTGCCAGTGACAGAGACGATCTGATTAACAAGCTCTCTGTTTTTTAATCTCTCTGATTCCTTTTTTTTTTTAAACGAGAACTCCCGCTGCTCCAGATGAGATCTCGCTCTTTTCCCTCTCTCTCTGTCACTCACACACACACATGCACACAGTCGCTTCCTAACTACCCCCAACTCCCCCCTCCCACCACCTAGTTTCCCCCTGCCGAAGATGGCGGGAGTCACAGGTGTGTGACAATAATTACACATACACTCAGAAAAATAATGTCATTTCTCTCCATTTAATAAGTTAGCAGTAAAATGCAAAGGGAGGAGGGAGGCACGCAGGGAGCGCGGGCTTAAATCTTATCTGATACCGCGGCCCCCTAACTCAATCATATGGCTCTTAAGAATAGGACACTGGCAGCTGGGGCTTGCTAATATGCATGCAATATGTGTGTAAAATGATATGCTTTAATTTTGAGCCCACTTTAAGCAGCAACAAAATCTGTTTATACGGAAGACGTTTAAAAAGAGGGAGAAAAATAAAGCCTGTTAACTCCCTCACTCCCGCCAAACTGCGACATCTGTTTAGTCTTTCTCTCATCTTGTCACTGTAAAGCTTAAAAAAAGCATGCTTATTCGGTCATATAGCTAGAGAGATAAAACTGTCTTAGTATCTCTCGATCTTATGTGGTAGCTTGTGATCTCCGACTAGGTTTGCTGTGAAAGAACTGAGGATAAAGCGCGGCTGCTGGAACGTGTAATGATTTCTCGGACCAGCAGCATGCAGTGAAGTGTGTGTGTGTGTGTGTGTGTGTCTGTGTGTGTGTGTGTGTGTCGCCAGTGGGTTCTCCCATAGAGCAGGAAAGAGGGAGAAGGCCTTTGGGGTAGGAACTAGGGAGGGGACGATGAGGAGGAGGGGGAGGTTTGAACTTCAAAAAGCCTCCGACACAAGCTGCCGCTGGCCCTGACCAGTCCACAGATGCTTTTGTTCATCTCTCTCGCTCTGTCACTTGCCTCTAACTCACGTCTTCTCTCTGGCTCAGTGCTTACTTATAGTCACTCATCTCTCTCTCTCTCTCTCGATCTCTCTTTCTGTTCCTTTGGTGATACACAGCACTAGCAGATATCAAAGTTGTTCTGTCTGTTAAGACTTCAAACCGCCGGCCTCATCCGTCAGCTCCAATCACATCGGCACCCCCTGAACGGAAGGCACGCTCTCCGGCTGGAGTGGAATATTTGATCTGTCCTCTTCAGGAGGATCAACAGACAGAAAGCAGTGGGCAGAGCGACGTAGAGTTTGGGGGGGTGTGGGAAGACGACACTTGGGGGGGTGAGTGAGCATGAAAACACTCCGCTCTGCTTCAATCGCTCCACAAAAGCCTGGGCGACGAAGCCAGAAAGGAAGCTCTGCTCTTCGCTCTTCAGGAACTCACTCAGCATGGGATTCATCAGCATTTGACTTTACACCCTCGGTGGTTATGAGAGCAGATACTGAAGTAATAATGCCTGGAGGAAAATCTCGGCTTCTTTGCTATAAACATGTAAAGCTACAGTATTTTCTGAACGCCGCCTGTGTGGACCTGTGGGGCTTCATTCATTAATATTGCATAGAAAAAGTTCTAAATTTGGTTTCACGTATACCATTTTTAACGGTCGGGTGTGCAGTAAAATTTGCGGATTTAATCAAAAGTCAACGCGTACTATGCATGTTCTTGATATACGTGCATGGCCACAATGGACTATACCGGATAATGTCTTTAAAAAAAAAAAAAAAGCAATAATGTAGATCATTTATAGGTAATTCAATTGAATATCAAACCTTTTTTTGTTTCCATTTAAAAGTTTTCTTAAGCCAATGTACTCCACCTGCGGTTTTATCGTCCCCTGCTATGTGCTTTGCACAAGCATGATCACACGCATGAGGTGTTTTAGTGCCGATTCTTCTAAACGAAATCAAAACGCTTCATTCATGTCAGAGCAGTATGCCTCGAGTCTCACGAGCAGCTTGTCATAGTGTGTCTGCCATCTTCCCCTATAAAAGCCTTACCTTAGTGTTTCATACTTATCTGTCCATCTGTTTGCTCATCACTCTTGGCTATTATTAGGCCCAGACATGTGTCACATCGTGAGGGCTATTACAGTATACTTAGCTCTTAAATCCCTCGTCTCTGAGATCAGACTACATAATTACCTATTGCATTAAGCACGCACACGCATGCACATGCATACACACATGCACACACACACACACACACACACACACACACACACACACACACACACACACACACACACACTCAGTCACTCGCAAACCAGCATGCAGCAGCTGTGGGCATTAGTGCAATGCAAGTGCCAAGGGCAAGATGACCCAGACCCTCTTTGAGTGCATGAGTGTGTGTGTGTGTGTGTGTGTGTGTGTGCATCTTCATGCATGACACTGCCCAATCCTGAAGGCCTGCATGGATGGACTCCACACAAGTGTGTATTGAACGATTCAAAAGCTTGAATCTCAACCTCAGTTAACAGATTTCTGAAAGTCAGTCCTTTTAAAGCCAAGCGTGCCAAAGCCATCAGCCTGCCCACATTCTCTTTGCATGAAGAGCAGGATCAAGGCGCTGCCTGGCCCTGAAGCACTGCCCAACATCCTGGCATGACATGAGCGGGCATATACTGCATGTCCTTCACTGTCTTCTTGTGTAGGCCAATGAAGGCATCAGGATGTCGACACTAACACTTTCATTCTAAATGACTTGTGTTTACATTCAGTGGTGTGAAGGCTCAGGGTCAAATCCACACTGATCCATGAAGAATTAAAAAGTGCACTGTATGTTTTAGGGCTTTTTTTTATGTGTAATTGCATTACAAACTGTACAGAAAGAAAAAGGGAAGACTTTGTGAATAATCAAAAGGCTGCAGGAGTCATCTACAAACGTATTATATCGCTTATTATTTACTGTGTATGTATATATGTATGTATGTATGTATACCAGTCGTACGTTTGGACACACCTGCTCATAGAGGGGTTTCTTTATTGTTACTATTTTCTACAGTTTTTTAGAATAATAATGAAGACATTAACATGATGAAAAAGCACGTATGGAATTGTTCAGTTACCCAGGAGAAGTGTTAAACACATCAAAACTATTTTATTTTTTTTAATTAACATGAAAAGTATTCCTGATTAAATTTTCATTCTCTCTGCCAAGCTCCTGCTTGATCTCAGCAATAACTAGTTAACTAAAAAAAAAAAAAAACTTCCTAAAACTTCAGGAAAAATACGTATACATTAACGTGACGATTTAGAAAACAAATTTCAACCATAAGCCTTTTGAAAATTTCTAAAGACAATATTGTTAAATATTAAAATATAATATAGTACAATATAGTATCTTATATAGTATATATCTCATTTTTTATTTTTTTTTAAGTAAAAATACAGGCACAAGTTTATGCGAGTTATTTTATCATTTTAAAATTATACCATTTGTATAATATTTATAATTATTTGTACTTTTTGTGTCAACAGAAAGCATGTTATTGAATATTAAATATGTCATTATGCCATATAATATTTATGCATATCAATAAACTGTTTTTACAAACGCCAACAACTTTTGGATGGAAATACGGCTGAATGTTTATCTCTATAGCGTGTGTTGATTGCACTGTTTCATATTTATGTGTGTGAGGTGATGTGGGTTGTAAGAGTATTTCTCTGGACCTACAATAATGGAACAGTAAAAGCAATAGAAACTTCATTTGAAATTTTTCAGTTTCATGTACAGACTTGTCTTTCCATCACTGTATCAATGCTGTCACTGAATAATCATTTAAATGAAGGATGGGTGTGTATTTCATGTTTTCACTCTGTGTGTATGTGCGTGCTTCTAGCAACTATTGACACAAACAAAAACAAAGTAATTACATTTCTGGAGGGGGGGCTTATGGAGGTTAGGGGGGTGTTTAGGACTTTGTTTGAAACAGAGCTCTGTACACTAAGTGACAGTGATGGACCACAGGCAAGCTGTTTAATAATTCACTATTTTCTAATCTTATTTTTTCATATGAGGGTTGATCAGAGAGTGCTCTGATTGCACCAAAAAAATAAATCTATTTTGCTAACTTAACAGTATGTACGGTTAATCATTAGGACTGGATCACTAACCAAGTGATGGAGACATTCACAAGCACAATCAGTGATGAAAAAGAAAGGTTTCAAAAAAATAATATAATGAAATTAGAGAGAGGAAGTAAAGTGGCTGATGTACATCCCGCTCATGCACTTCTCAGTTCGGAGTTGTTCTTAGCCTTGACTTATTTTGGCTAAAATAACACTCACAGCCAGCAGGAGGAAGAAGGAGAAAGTAGGCCCGTCGTCTTCTCCATTTCTCCTCCTGCTCGGCGACGCGATGCGGCTAAGTGGGCCTCAACTGACCAGAAATGATTTGCCTCTGTCTGTTAGACACGTAATGGAGTCGTTTAACTAGTCAAATTAGGAGCTGCAGAGATGCAGCATGCTTCATTACTGGGTTCCAATGGGCACCATTTTACATTTACGTCAGGAGTGATTTCAGGGCAAATTAATGTTTTTATTGTCTCGCGCAAATACAAACCCCCTCAACATGTTAAAGAGCAGCTCCCCCTTCAGGTCTCTGACCATAACTGACAAGGCCATGAGGGGAAATGGGACACTTGTGTGGACCTTTATTAGCTCCCCACCTATCTCGCTACTCTTTATACAGCTCTCATAAAGTAAGTTCTGAATCCCGTGACTTTAAATCACTACTGCTTCAGTTCATTGTTTGAATCAACTGTGACACAAATTTGTACAGAACACGAACTTCCTGGACTGAGAGCCACTGTGAAAGCGTATATATGCACATACAACTGAAACATGCATGGCGTGATGTGTGAGAGCGTGTTCTGGAGCTCGTCAGTGCAGATTTGGGTATGTTTGATTACAGACGAGACACAGGCCTACTCAGGCCTGCTCAAATCTACTACCCAGAGGCTAGGGAGCCTGTCATTAGGGATATGTGTTCCCCTGGTAGGAGTAACCGCAGCCTCATTTATACACTGCTGACTCACTGTTTAGAGTCAGCCTTGAGAATTTGACTTTTTTTTAATTCTTTGATCTGGTTTCAATATCCGCTCTTGCTTAAAACATAACCAATATACAGTTTTTTTTTTGTTTTTTTTTCTTCTAGCATGTTGGCTGATGTTTGAACAGAGCACCATGTGTTGAGTCAGGGATATTTTTCATCCGGTATGGTGATATTTTGCCAAATCTGTGTCCTTTTTATTTTAGTCTACATCTCGACACAGAGATTTAGACATGTAGTGGGGCGCCTAGACTGTCACTTTGAAAGAAAGATGAAGCGAAAGAGAGAAAGACCCTCCTTTTCAGGTCCATGTTGTACTTGACATTCTGTCGAAGCAGTTTCACCCGAATGCCGACTGCGTTTGATCCTCTCTTTAGGCTGCCAGGCTTTGAGCACAGAGGCGCTGTTTGCTCGGCGATACACGTCCCTACAGAAGCCATGTTTCTCCTTCGGTGCTTGAATACGTGGCTGTATGCGTGTAAGTGTGAAGACTTGAATCCGGCCACCCATTACCTGTTACTGCCTGTCTGTTAAAAACCTCACCATGAACCAGACCGTCCTTTCTAACCCTTTTCACTTTTTCACATTGATACAAAGCCTGAAACTGAACCTCATTTAATAGCTTATTTGTAAGCCTGGCTTATTAACTGCAATTCATTTCTAAGCCACATATATTGTGTCATGCGCTTAATATTGAAAAAGGGGACTGCTGTAACAGCGAAATTCATTTTAGAGCTTTTCGCACTGAACTTCACCAAACCTTTTGAAAAGGTTAAGTACATATCATGGGCTTTACAAATAAATACAAAAAAAAAATGCCAAAGGGTTTTTCTGTCACTTTTGTAAAGAAGATAAAAACACAGGAGTCAAACAGTCATCCATCCATCTCCATTCTCTCCTCTTTGTCACCTCGTCTTTTCTCTTTTTTATTCCTGCTGTTCGCTATTTATTTATCGATCATCAGGCTGCCTGGTTATCTTTGCATGCCGGGCAGTTATAGATGAATGCACAAAGCCCTTCCATCTGAACAAGAGATCATTGTGTACGACGGATCCTCCCGCGTTCATTGGCAGAAGGGGGAGGTGGATGTGGGGATTCAGACAAACTCTGCCATTTCCTGTCATCCCTAAGCTCAGGCCTTCAAGTAGATATGAAAACAAATGTGGGAGTGTTACCGATAACATAAAAATATTAGCCCGCTCCTGTTGTTGACCGCACTAGTACCTTGGAGAATAGCTATTACTGTGAGAGGAAGGCAGCATGATCGAGTGGGTTCGACTCTGAAGAAAATGATGCTGGGAAATAGAGAACGGAGTTATGGCTGTACGAGGCATCAAACTGCATCACGGGGCTGTGGCTTTACTTTCTAGGTTTATGAAATGTAACGAGTAATTGTTTTAGCCCTGCTGTTCTGCCAGTTTGGCATTTTTACTAAATGTGGATTAAAGTGATGTCACAATAATCTTCTATTTAAATGAAACCATCTAGACCTGAGTGTCATGAGGTGAAATGACCTTGGTGATGAAAGTGTTGCAGATATGAAACACCAAAGTTGATAGTACTTTCTCTCACATGACCTCTGTCTTTTATTTGCGTTCACACTTGTGTCTGCGTACACTGTGTGAGGATTGCTGGAAAAAAGGTTCGAGGGTTTTTAATTGGAAACATCTGTGTTGCAGGCTTGCATATAGAATGTTTAACGGCTTCTTCTTCTCTTACAGTGCAGACCGAACTGCGTTTCTAAGAGTGTAGGAAGTGTCCTTTGAATGTATGTTTCTATGTATATTGTTGAATGGAAATAATTTTGAAGTCAAATCCACATTTTAAACCGATTTCAAATATTTTAAAATCAGTATTCATGGTCTTCAATGGAAGATAATAGTGGAAAGCTGTACTTGAAACCCATCTACTTGGGTGCTACGAGTATAGAACCTTTAAAGGACAACATAAAGTATTATTTACGGGATTTAGATGAGCTGAACATTTAGTTAAAGCCGCACTTGTGTTTACAGTACTTTTTAAAATGAAGAATTCTAGTATTGTTTTGTATCACAGATATGCTCCACTTTTTGTATAATTTTGTGCAATGAAATATAAATATAGACGTCTAATAAAAAACATCACATCCACCACAGTTTCCGTTATTACACACGTTTACATACACTCGTTTGGCGGTATGAATTGATTCAGAATACTACATATCATTTTAAAGCATCTTTTATTTAAGCATGGTTCTGGCTTAGGCAGGGATTTGTGTAGGTTCCCCAGCGTGTAGTGGTGTTAAGGTGCGGTCCCTGACAGATTGCGTGGCAGAGTTAGCGACGTCAGTGGCTAGGGTTACGGCTTGGACACGCCGTCACTTCCAGAAGGTTCACCGTGGGGCTCCGACGGCGCTGAGAATGCTGGGATAGCTTTCCAGGGTTCCAGCAGACCTCTGAGATCAAAGGGAGTAGCGGGTATGTGTGTGTGTGTGTGTGTGTGTGTGTTGTGTGTGTGTTTGTGTGTGTGTGTGTGTGAGAGAGAGAGAGAATAGAAAAAAGAACAACGATATTTCAGTGACAGGCTTGTAGATTGACATCCTGGGTTTTCCTCTGTCGTTCATTTGAGGGGATCTCACGATCCGGCTTTCTAAAATCATTCATAATTACTCTTAAGAAGGTAATAGTGTCAAATGAGTGCCCAGAGGAACAAAGGATCTTTATAAGATTTGGCTGTCAGTGTGTCTGCATGTGTGTGTGTGTGTGTTTGTTCACTGAGATGTTCAATCATCTCTTTCAGCAGGATGAATTGCAAACAGTAGACAGAGAGGGGAAATAAGGAAAATAATGTTTGGGAAGGTTTCATTTTCAGCCATCAGAAAATCTCTCACACTATTTAGGTCATCTGTAACGTGGATGTGAATTTTGAGTTCACACTCATTGCGTTAGACACACACACACACACACACACACACACACACATACACACATACACACTCTTTCTTGTTGGAGAGTAGAGATACTCTTATTGGAAAATCTTTCAATAAATCAATGTGACTTTAAACACATTTCCCCGGCGACACCGCTGACCTGATAAGAACTCCGCTAATCTCTTTTGAGGCTGTCAGAGTGCTTTGAACAAAATCTAGTTCGCATCTATCAGCAAGGTTATTTGTCAATGACTTATAATCCCAGGTAAATTTCACTGGTTTTATATTAGACTCCGCTAATGGTTCTCATGTCTGAAGTTTCTTAGGCTTGGGAAAAAGGAGCGGATTGAAGTGAAACAAACAACAACAAAAAAACATTAAGGATTTGCTTATCTGAACCGATGGGAGCTCAGAGAGGAGACGAAGCAAGACAATCCTGGGTAGTTTCATAATATAGTAATAGATAATAATCTAAAAAAAAAAAAAAAAAGATTTTTTTGAATGATGATTTTTTTATTCACATTATCCGCACACAGCTAGATATTTAGAAGCTTAATGAAGATAATATTTTTTTTATTCCCTGTTCAATTAATTGTTGGTAATTAGTCAGTTTTCCACTGGAGTGTAGTGACTCTCTTTGTGCCCCTTGTCTCATCTCTGTGTACAAAAAAAAATGTCGCACTGCTCTGGAAAACACTCACGGTTCGTGTCTCTCAACCAAGGGCACAATGTGGGCCAAGACAGAGCAATCAGCAACCAGACCAAGCCTTCTGGGTAATTTATGAAGCCTCAATTAGAGGAGCACACAAAGTAATGATTCTCAACCCAAAAAAAAAAAGGAACAACGTTGGCCATCTCATGCCATATTCCACTCCATCCGTGCTTATTAGGACCACGTCCCAAATGAACTGCGTCCCAAACACTCATAAACAGCGCTTCGAGATAAATTATTAATAAAACACATTTGAGATAATAACTTCTCTTTTGACAACCGGTTGTGGTTGATACTGGGCCTGAAAAGTTGATGAAACAGCTGATACTCATAAATCTGTTGCATTTAATGAGCTTCAATTTTTGGGAATTTGATATGAAACGTGTGTTTTGTGTTTGCATGGGAAAAATCAGTCATATCCGTCATCTCTTCATGGAGGATGGTCATAGTCAGAGAGGTTTGATCTTGCACTGTTTATGCTTGTGTCAAACCAAAAGAGTCATAGCCCTAAGTGCTTATGCCGACGCGTAAATAGTTTGACGTTTCACATTCTAACAATGTCCTACCTCTCGCTGCGTAAATACAAGAAGAAAAAAAAAAGTAAACAGGTTCCGTGGGTGATGGGATATAAATCTCTTCGCTCTCTTTTAAGTTTGCACTTTTCATTTCCTTATTTTTTTATTTATTTTTTTGTTGTTGTTCTTTGAATCCAGATGTTTATTCTGTTTCTAGAAATCGCAGGCCTCCTTTGTTGTGCTTTTTCTTCTGGTGCTGTTTGTGCAGACATGTGTTGTTGAGCCCACGAGTGCATAAGCGTGCTAACTGCTTACAAGAGGAACACGTGGATGATTAAATAAAACCCTGCCACATTCTGCACACTTCATATGCTCGCAAGTAGGTGTGTGTGTGGAGACATGAAACTCTCCCTGAATCTAACCGAGTGCATATTTTCACCAACGAGTAATGGTTGATACAATTCCATATGTATTTGCTCTCCCACATTGAGCCTGTAAATTACATCGAACCTGAGAGAGGGGGTTGGGTGGGTCACTATGAAAGCTAGCTTTAAGCGTCCTGTATGGGTCTGTGGCACGGGCCTGTGGATTAGGACTTGCCCAGAGTTCAGCAAACAAAGACGAAGAATCAAGTCTAAAGCCGAGACGATTATTTATTTGATTATCGGCACACTGTGCAATCATTATCCTTCATATCGGTGATGCTCAGCCGGAAAATCGATATTTTCCTACACTGTCATGCTCTTTGGCAGACCTCTCGCCATATAAAGCTGAAACTGACCATATAAAATCCATATATTAGAGATAATATGTCCATGTCAAGCTTTAGCTCTACTTTAAGAAGAGTATCATTTCCCCCCAGTGAGCAGATGTATGGTAAACCAATCTGTGTCCCTGGAAAGCACTATACAGATGTTTGAGTTAGAGAAGAAAAAAAAATTCCAGTCAATTAAAACCACCCTCCTAAATCAGTTGCTCTGACCTTATCCAGAGATCAGGAATCTGCTTTCGCCATTCCAGCAATCAGCCCGGCCACCCATCTCCTCCAGAAGCTCAGGAGATCTGCAAATCTTCTACCCTTAAATCACTCCCTCTTTAAGTTCTCCTGTAGCATCGCGGCATGCGCTCACCCTTTGGCTCCTCTCTGGAAACATCTGCGAGCCGGGCATGCGGGGGGAGCCGGCTTTTTTGGCTTCCTCTCCTGGCACATATGTGCAAAAAAAATCTAAACATAAATAAGGAATGGGGGTGTTCATAAATAGTGGTGTCTTAATTGAGACCCAGTAAGAGTAAGTAGCAGATGTTGAAGCAGGAAATGTTGAATCATCAGAGAGCAGCAGGGGAATGGGAAAAATTGCATTTAAAGAAACTCAGCCAAGTACTTGTGATTTTCCATCACGGCGGCCTATGCTGACATCGACAATCATTCAGTGTGGCTCTGGGTGTGAGAACGTGAAGTGAAGGTTTTACAGGTAAGCACCAACAGACATGCAAACGCATCTCTACAGAAGCTTAAAGATCTGCTAGGGAAACTGCGATTGCTACACAAGTCATGTCACTCACTCACTCACTCGATCTCAAATCTGTTCAAATTTAAAACAAAAACAAACAAAAAAAATATCATAAAGCGACAAAGCGTTTTATTTTCTGCCACAGACTGTCAGTGTCAAATCAAAAGTCTACAAAGGCCAACCTACTTTTTTTTTTGACATTTAAACATCTCTCGCTTTAGAAATTTTGTTTCCCTCTGTTGCTCCTGTAGCATGTGATCTTCGGGGAGTTGTGTAGTAGCTGCTCTCCTGCGCAGGGCCGCTCTGCTCCGCTCTGCTCCGCTCTCATGATTCCTCCCTCCTGGAAATGAAGAGCACGGATATCAGGTTGCCTGTGATAGCTGCTGTGTTCGTGCTAGTAGGGGACCTGAGAGAAGGTGGCACTGACAGGTCCCACCGTGCAGGATAAAAGGCACTCCTCCGTTCCGTGTCTCTCTGTCTGTCTCGCTGTGTATCAGTGCAGTGAGTGACGGTGTCACTCTAAGGGGGGCTTGCTGACTGTAGTGCAGGTGGATGCCGTGCAGAATTAGTGCGTGAAAGCTGCATGCAGCGTGATGCTCTTGCAAATACGATCAGCATTGACTATGAGGCTCCTAGATTAGAGCTCACAATTAACACAATATATACTAGAGAGAGAGAGAGAGAGAGAGAGAGAGAGAGAGAGAGGGGCCTACTGAACGTGCCCTTTGTTACTATGGGAACATGTCTGAAACAGGCTGTCCATGACATTTGATTTATTTGTGATATTTTTAAATGCTTACATTTGTGCTTTTCTTTTCATTCATGCTCACTACAGGTTTAACAGGTTGTTTTTTTTGTTGTTTATATTTTCCACTAAATACAGAATACACGTTTTTTTTTTTCTTCTAAAGTACAACGTTGCATGAGACATTGTTACCCTCATAACCATTCGTGTGTGTGTGTGTGTGTGTGCGTGTGTTTGGCCTATTTAAGCACATCCCAGCTCATTCCACGTCAAAACGGCATAAATAGCATGATTCATACTCAAACGAGTCCTGATGAAAAAAAGTGACCTCGTCCCTTCCTGTTGTCAAACAAAAGGTTCTTTAAAGAAAAAAAAACAAAACAGTGAGCGGTGATAGGCGGACATGAGAATAAGAATCTGGAGCACTGTATGGGACCGAATCTCATCAGGGTGAAATCTGAAGCGCTGGCGTTTAAGAAAAACAGACAATAGCAACTTTTACCAGCAACCCTGCTCTGACCTTGTTAGCAGTGGGGCACTCTGATAATCTGCGCTTAATGATTTTTCTCCTCCCTCGCTCACTCACACGCATTTTTTTTTTTTTACATTAGACCACAAAGTGTCACAGTCATTTAAGACGTGGCCTCTTCCCCACCACCCTCCGCACATTCCGACGCCATTATGTTACATTGTTGCAGAATAAAGGCTGGTATTATGTTCCCTCGGTAAAGGGCACAAGTGGACTGAGTTTTTATCTGCTGAACGAATCAATCAGGATTATGTCAGTTGAAAAGAATCACAGACAGCAGTCGCCAGCAGACCAAGAGGCCTGTGTGTGTGTGAGAGTGAGAGAGAGACATGGAAAGAGAAGCCCTGCATTTATGCGTGCAATATGTATTTGTTGTCCAGGACTGTGGTGTGTTGACGGAAGTGTACGGAGCAAGGAAGATCAGTTTTATTTTTCGCCATTGTGTCTCGCTGGGAGGATTCTGAGGATGGTAATTATCATTTCAGTAGAAATTATTAGGAGATAAAATGGAGATCGAGTGCCATTTCCTTCCATTAATGTCGGGGGTTTAGTGCGTCTGTCATGCACTGGTCATCACCAGGCCTGTGGGAAAAACAGAGTGAAGAGAGCAGGGTGGAGCTTGGGATTAGGGCTAACCTCATGTCAGACAAGAGAAAGACAAAGAGGAAGACATGGTGAAAGAGAGACATCTCATGGCTTTTGAAGACACTTCATTGAAACTGCTTAGAAATAATCGATAATCGTCGATCTGGCTCGACATCCGTATCGAACACATCCAGTAAGAGTTATATGATCAAGCTTACCCATAAGACGTGCAGTTTTCCCGTGGAATTTATCCATCGTACGTCTTTTAGCTTCACCTGTCAGGGTCAAGGTCATGCCCTCTGAGGTCAGCTCAACCCCATGTGAAGCTTCTCAACACCATTAAGGTCAGAGATCTTCTCAAAGATCATAAATAAAACCCTATCATTATCCATTCTCCGATCATAATCTATCATTTCAGCGTTGTTTGTAACAGATATTTGTGTTATAATAGCACATTTCTGAGATGAGTTCCCCTCTGCTCCTCTACTTTCCCTGAACTGTAAAGAGCACCAAAAAAAAAATAAAAAATCCTCCAAATGCTGCAATGCCATTTGTATTGTATTTATGTGTGGCAAAAAAAGGTAATAGATCAAGCACATTCCATTATTCCCTTATAAGATCATTAGCAAATATAATTAGATATGAAAGAAAGTAATTTGGGCGAGAGAGGGGAGAAAGCGCTATCAGGCACAGAAGACAGATAGCAGCGTCAGTGTTTGGGCTTAAATTGCTCTGTGGAGGTATTATCAGGATGACGATCTCTGCCCCAGAAATGGAGTCAGAGGAAAAGTCAGACGCATCCGGTCTCTTTTTTTTTTTCTTTCTCTCCTCCATTTTGCTTTTCTCTGTAGGCCACGTCAACCTGCCAGCCACAGCTCCAACACACACTGTTTCACCCAAGTTTCACTCAAGTGTGGTTTAGTGACAGGAACTGGAGGTGTTTGGGATCTAGGTGTGATCTATGTGTTATCCACCAAGATCTTTGGACGTGATTTAAGTGTCGGATTGCCAGTTGGAAACGGCGAATAAAATAAATTGTTTCGCGTTGTTATAATTCCGTTTTTGTTTTCTCCAACCCTGAGCCTTTATACCTTTCCGGAGTTTATCTTATTTTTTTTCTTTATTTCCTCATACGTGCTCACTTTTTATTAGATTGTATTGTGCGCTAAACCTGTCATCTGCTGCGGCTTATGGTTGCTCTGGATCAGGAGAATAACAAGCGTGCTATTTGTTTTACCTGTGCGCATTTCCTTTACAAAAACGCTGCGCAAATCCCTCAGTTAAAGCAGCAAGCAGAAGCCCTTTTTTAAGTGCCACATGTACAGGTTTTGTCTGTTCCTTTTGTGTTGTTCGGAACTGCAGCATGCTTATCTGAGGGCAATCTCAACCCACACAACTGCCGAGGCACAACAGTGCCGTTTCCCTCCAGAAACACTGGATTTCTTTGACGCTGTGAGGGAGGGGTGGCGGTGGCGCAGGCTGATCCCTCTACTCTTTGTGAATCACTGCAAATGGTATTCATAAACATCCTGTGTTCATTAAAACCTTCTAAAAATATGATTTGGGTGCACTTCCTAGTGCTCAGCTTGCTCCTCTGTGTGTGTGTGTGTATGTGTGTGTACTTGCACACACTCATATTTACATATTTATAAATAATGGTCTGTACAATGAGGTGTACCTTTGCCAAAAACAACACTTTTCCAACAGTGCCGGATGCCTGCGAGAGAACAAAGACGCCCTTCGTTACCGTATGTGTGGTGTGTGTTCAATATGGGCAGTGTGTGTGTTCAGTGTTTAGTAGGATTCTTAAAACCCCATCTAGTCTTCATTTGGATGGGACAGGATGCTTTCGAATGAAGACTAGTCAAATATGTATTCAAATGAATGCGTGTCAATGTGTTTGATCCTTACAAATCAAAGTGATCATATACATCTATTAATAATACACCGTTGTGTAGAAAGATGCCATATTATGTTATTAGGAGGGTTCTAATTATATTACTAGGGAAATGTGTTTAGTAGCCAGACTATTTGGTGTGTCTTGCAGCACTGTAACGGTCTCATCAAAGCACTCCATCACTGTCAGGTATAAGGGTATTATACTGGTACATTTTGGCTCCCAGGAGCATGTGTCCTCAAAGATACGACAGTCATCATACAGGTTCTTTATTATGTACCTAAATAATGTTCATAAACAATTATACAGTACTGTGCAAAAGTTTTAGCCACCTTATTTTTTTTAGTACAAACTTTGTTACAGATTTTTTTCATTTTATTTTTTGACGTCTACATTACTGAGCCAATACAAAAAAAACAAAACATTTTAGATTCCCAAACATTAGTTTTCTAGCACCAAGTTAAGTGTTACAGAAAATGTTTGTATGTCAGTAAAGAAAGCAGCGTATTATGTAAGAGACACTTTTCAGGTAAAAAACACAATGAAGGCTGCTGGGTTTTGCTGCAAAAATAAGAAGCAAGTGTGAAAGTCAAAGTCTCCAGAAGAACCGTTACTGGTTCTGCAAGACGCTCAATAAAACATACAGCTCATTTCCTTATAAAACTGCACTGTAAAACTGTACCCGAGACTTATAATTTTTATTTTTATTTTTGTCGCACCAAATATTGACTTTGTTTAATTTAGTAATGTTTACTGCTCTTTGTTGAATTTTTTCTTTTTTAATGTAGGAACATTAAAGTAGTTTCATTATTTTGAAGGCATTTTTGCTCTACAGCATTTATTTGTATGTGCCTAAAACTTTAGCACAGGTACTGTATTTCTAAAACTACAAATCAGCAAGCATTTGAAAAGTATCCTGTAACCTTTCTCTGTTATGAAAGTGGATTAGAGTACATTTTAAACCTGGGACAGTCTAAATTATGTTCTAGATTGTTTTGGTAAAGAAGATAACAAACAAACAATAATAATAATAATAATAATAATAATAACAATAATAATAATAATAACAATAATAATAATAATATAATAATAATAATAATAATTTTGTTGGTGGTGGTGTTATTGTTTTATATGTTCATATTTATAAATATGTTATTAAAATATATATTTTTAAAAGTTCAAAAAATTCAATTAAAAATGGCAATGAATAACTAGGTTAACATCTATTTTTTTGGTTTTGTTTTAATTTGTGCAATATCTATATAACAGTGAATTATGTTTTTTTTAAATGAGCTGCTGAGTTTCTCACAGGCTAGATATAACTTAAAACATGTAGCAGTGCAGTCTTACTACTGTACAATATCCACAAAGATCACATGTACCAAATACTGAACGGTAGTGCCATTATATTATATTATATTATATTATATTATATTATATTATATTATATTATATTATATTATATTATATTATATTGTATCATATAATAATTTAGCTTCCTTCCTTCCTTTATTTTATAAAGCTCTGAGATGCATGCTAAAAGTAAATGTGACCAATTACACTACCTATATGAAAATGTTCATATAAAATCAACACAAACTATACTTAAATTTCAAATAGTGTATAGCTGATGCTTCATAAAAAATTACAAAATAAAAAAAATAAAAAACTTTAACTCTTGTTAACAGTTGTGACTGAGGGATTAAATGACCCATTTGATTAAATGGGTTAAAACCCCAGTACACTTTTTTGGAGTCATGCTTGTGACTCACTTGTGTGTTGTACGTATATGTTTTCACAGTTATGTTATATATATATATATATATATATATATATATATATATATATATATATATATATATATATATATATATATATATATATATATATATCATATAATACATATACTATACATAATTATAACTATAACAATAATTATTCAATACCAAGAACAGACCAGCACATAAAGCAAGGTTAGGTATGACCTTGAGGCAGTTTTTCCTTATATATATGTGTGTGTGTGTGTGTTTTTTTCTTTCTTCGTTGTAGTTGTGTGGTGCGGTGATAAGAAGAGGCAGTTGTGAAATGTCAGGTCTCAGAGCCGCGACAGCAGGGACGGCTCCCTGAGCGGCCTGGCCCTTGTTAACAGAGCTCGCTCCCAGCCTTGTGCTCGGCTATTGTTCCATCCGCCTCTTCATTTAGCCATTCTGTTAAGCATGACACATGTATTAACATAAGATGGATCCTGGAGCTATGAGTCCTCTTACCATATGTCTTGTATTACTTTCCAGGGCCCCCGATCTGCCTCATGCACACCCGAGATGTGTTAATGTAGGGAAACAGAAGAGGGTGCTAGACTGCACACACTCGTGAACATGAAAGAGACCTAATCTTACAGTCTGATTATAGATCATAAATAATCTCTCCTAAAAAAATTATGTATTTGTTTTTTCACATGGTCGAATTGGAGCTAAAAGTCTTTGGTACGCTGCTTTAAACGCAAGCGTAAAATTATGATTAACCTGCTGTATGGTCGTATGATATTAACTAACACACAAACACTTTACCAGACTGAAAAGTTGTGTGTAACTATAAAGTTGATGTGTGAGTCTCCAGGCCACAGTGGCAGTTGTTTGGGGAGAAGGAATGGCGTCCTTAAATAATACCATTCCAGGTGGCTTAGTTAATGAAGAGTGAAAATCAAATATGGGGCCCTAATCTGTAACTCATTACTGGAACTTTCTTTAAAGGGAAGTCACTGAGAGCAGGTGCCCTTGGGAGAGCAGGCATTTAAGGAAGGAAAAAAAAAAGCTGGAAAATGTGATTTATTATCACTGCATTTATGACTATCTTAATTTCCTCTTGGACCTAAAAGCATGCGTTCAGACAGCTGTGAAAACAAGACTGCAGTATTTTCTTTAAAGCGCTGCCAAATCAATTCACGTTCTTAAAATCACAACCACGTCATCTCCACTGTGGAAATACTTGCAAGCTGGAGGAAGATGACATTGAAGATCATGATCTTGTTATGATGAACTTGAGGTTTTGAATGATGCTCAGCCTCATACCGCCATCTTGTGGAGACAGTGCTGCATTGCAATGAGATAAGTTTAGTGTGTATGATGCGTCTTTATTGGTCACATATACATTAGAGCACAGTGAAATTATTTTATTCGCATACCCCAGCCTGTCAGGAAGTTGGGGTCAGAGCACAGGGTCAGCCATGATACAGCACCCCTGGAGCAGAGAGGGCTAAGGGCCTTGCCCAAGTGCCCAACAGGGGCAGCTTGGTGGCAGTGCTGGGGCTTGAACCCCCGACCTTCCGATCAGTAACCCAGAGCCTTAACCGTTAAGCCTATACATGCAACGTATCAGAAAAATAGCGTTGCACTACTCCTTATAACTACTAAAAATGAGCTTCAGAACATTTTGGGTATCTAATACGTCTCTTTGATTTTGAAAAGGTCATTTATGAAGCAGTATCATGATGTTTTCATTAATTATAGGGCATTTGGCATTCTCTCTGATTCTTATATTAAATAATTTGAATATTATATTATATTATATTATATTATATTATATTATATTATATTATATTATATTATATTATATTATATTATATTATATTATAAACACTTAGGACATTTAAAAACCTTACAGGTTCGTTGGCTGTTCCTCTAGGGCAACCCTTAAATGTAAGCTATGCATGTCCTATATATCATAAAATCACCTTTAATTTTTATCCTTAAATCCTTAAAGAACCTTTGAAAAAACATTTATTGTTTTCTAAGATTTATACTATTTTCTACACAGGTCTCGCCATGTTAATCAAATAAAGATTTAACTTAAAATGTAAAATGTTTCAGTATACTGTGTTAATAAGTTAATTAGACTCTACTGAGCAATGTTGCCATTTCTGATTTATTTGAACTAATGGACCAATTTTTCCCCAAAATGTATCATTTACTTGATGTCCATTATTTAGTCAACATCCAGCACAAACTGTTGTAGAACAATACATTTTAAATATAGTTTTTGCCAAATCACTATATGTTATATTAAATCTATGCAACTACACCAAAAGGTGTGTCTTAAAATCTACTTTATTAACTCAGTCCAATTTACTTAGTGCAGATGATGTAACTAATTAATTGTTTCATCAAAAAACGGGCATTGATTCCAGAAATAATCTAGAATAAACTTAGACAGACATATTCATATTATTCACATTTTGTAGTAGGAACAATGGAAATGCAGTTTTACTTGGATATGCACATGTGCAAATTGACACACACCCACTATATATAAAGCTCAGACAAACATGAACATTCCAGTTTATGTGACAGGGTTGACAACCATCATAGCTGTGACAACCACCTTCACAAGTGCCAGAATCATGCTAATACAAACTTGAGGAAAGCAGGGAAGACGTAGTGATACTTCTCTACAACATTTTTTATGGTTTTAGTATGCGAAAATTTCACTTTAATAACATGATCCAATAGCAAAATCCCAATATTTAATTTCTACTATTAACAGACCAACTTAAATAACATTTCGTTTTTTGCAGACACAAGAAAGTAAGCAGGTAGATGAAATACAACTTAACATTTTTTTATAAGAAATGTTTTCACCGCCCCCTGGTGTACAGAGCTGTTAGTGCTGTGATACCTACAGGCATCATAATTCCACTGTTTATGGAAAGTGTGTTTTTATTGAAATTAGAAATTTTGATTTTGACTGCCTGTCTATCTATCTATCTATCTACCAAATGGCCAAAAATAATGGGACGTGATCCATAATAAACAGAAAACAAACAATGACAAAATGAGCGCCATTAAGAAATAGCTTGCCAAGGTTGTTTTAGAATAATCAAGTGGCCTGCACAAAGCCCTGATGAACCCTAATGAACATCTTTGGGAAGAATTGAAAAGCTGTCTGCATTCAGGCCTCCTCACCTGATATCAGTGCCTGACCTCACTAATGCTCTTGTGGCTGAATGAGCACAAATCCCCACAGCCACATTGAAAAATATTGTGGAAAGCCTTCCCAGAAGTCTGGACGCTGTTAAAGCAACAAAGGACCCTATTAATCCTCATTGTTTTTGGAAAGCACCTATGATGGTCAGGTGTCCCTATACTGTATGGCCAAATGTTTGTGGACACCTGAACATCACACACTTGTTGAACATCCTATTCCAGATTTATTCAGCACTTTATAATTGTTATAATATGTTATAATAACGATTATGTTATAATAACGATCTTCTGGGAAGATTTTGGAGTGTGTGTGGGTGTATTTGCCTGTTCAGCCACAAGAGGCCTGTTTCATGAATCGATTTGAACATGCCCAGAGATGCAGAGTAAGACTTTTTTTGTTGACAAAACCAAACTAATCCAAACTGGGTTAATTAAGGTTAACAGGTTTCATGATGCTGGTTATCAACTTTTTCAGTCAACCCAGGCTTTAACAAATGAATCAAGGTTTATTCAGCATGCGCGTGTACATAAACCCAAATGTTTGCAGCAACCAGCCAATATCATTCAACATGGAAAAAAGCAGGTGTTCAAACTTCCGGTTGAAGAGCAAGAGATGGTTATGCGTACATATGAAGAATTTAAGCCTACACTGACTACAAACATCACACCATTGCGGCTGCCGAAGCTCACTGCTGATTGTGTTAATGCCCAAGTTTACTTTTATAGGCTCACAATGAGAATAAACGGATTGAAAACGTATAACCCCAACATATTTCATACAATTTCATTTAATATAAATGCACATTTTTGAAATAAATATTGATTTGTGAATATATATTAGGATAGGACTAGTGCCACCACATCCAAATATGTACCACTTGCAAAGTACCGCAAAGCAATACAAGCGGTACATATACTGCAATACAAATCTACTGTTTGCGATACAGTAAGAGCGTGGTTTAGGGTGTGCTGCTCAAGAAGCTGGTATAAATAAAGTATACCATCTGCTGAAAATCTACATCTTTCATACAGATGGTCATCGGAAAAGCCAACACAAACTCTAAAGGGTTAACTTTAATGTGTCAGATTTATCTCACTCTGCTCACTTCTGATTGGTCCAAATTAAGTTCGAGTTCTCTTACCCAGAATAAGGCGTGTAGCCGTGTAGTGTAAGTTACCATGGAGATGAAACACGCTAAAAAACAATCCACCTTGTTGAGACCAGAGTTTGCTCAAACTTACCTGGGTAGCCACTGAAACTACTTTGTGAAACAGGCCTAAGACTGATGTTAGGTGAGGACTTCCGGTGTGCAGTCATCCTTCCGGTTCATCCCAAAGGTGCTCAGGAGGGTTGAAGTCAGGGCTCTTTGCAGGCCATTCCAATTCTTACACTCCAACCTTGGTAAACCACGTCTTCATGGAGCTCGCTTTGTGCACAGGAGCATTGCCATGCTGGAACATGTTTGGGCTTTTTAATTCCATTGAAGGGAAACTCGAATGCAGGGTGGACAGTGGCTTAGTGCTTAGCACGTTCGCCTCACCCCTTCGGGGTTCGATTCCAACCGGGGCCATGCGTGTGCGGAGTTTGCATGTTCTCCCCGTGCTGCGGGGGTTTCTTCTGGGTACTCCTTGTTTCAGGGTCACGGGGAACCTGGAGCCTATCCCAGGGGCATCGGCACAAGGCGGGGTACACCCTGGACAGGGTGCCAGTCCACCGCGGGCACAATGACATCACACTCACACCACCCATTCATACACTATGGACACTTTAGCAGTCCAAACACATGCATGGTAGGCTGATTGGCGTGTCTAAAGTTCCCGGTGTATGAATGGGTGTGTGAGTGTGCGTCTGTGCCCTGCGATGGACTAAGTCGGGCCCGTGCCCGATGCTCCCTGGGATAGGCTCCAGGTTCCCCGTGACCCTGAAACAAGGAGTAAGCGGTATGGAAACTCTAATGCTACAGCATACATTCTATAGCTACAATTGTATGCTTCTAACATTGTGGTAAAAATGAGGGAAGATACAGTATACTGTAGGTGTTATGGTCAGGTGTCCACAAACTTGTGGCTAAATAGTATATCTATCTCTGGCATTTGCATAAAATCACTTATAGAATAGAATCAACAAACCACTTGTTCTTATGAGTGAGGATGGAGGGGAAAGAACTTTACTCCTCTCTTCATCTCCATCAGCTCTTCCTGCGTGTTAAAGTGCAGATTGTATAAGACCCGGTGTGATAAGTTGCTGGTGAACGGGAAAGGGCCGAGTGCGAGTGAGTAGGTGTGTCGCCGTTATTGCTGTAATGGGCGGCTCTAAATGGCGCGCGCGCTCGCGGTTATTAAAGCCGCGCGCCGACTCCTTACCGGTTTCAATTCCCATTAACGTCGCCGCTTATTGCGCGAGCGCCCGCGAAACAGACGCGTGTTTTAATTCCGTTTTGTCATTTTCGCGCAGGCATCTTAGAAGAACACGACACGCCGGCGCACTTTTATTGGCAAATCATTTTCTCCGGGCTTGTACAGAGAATGAAATCGCAGATTATTCATATTATTTACTTGGCACTGACTGCAGTGGCAAATAATTAGGAAAAAAAAAAAAACAGTGTGCATTTTTTTACAGGGATTCAGACTTCAGCAATATCTGCATGCCTGAAAGTTATTATGCTGCACATGCACTTGCACAGGGGGAAAAAAACCAAGAGCCTGGAAAAGATTCAAATAACTCAATTTGTCATTTTTAAGTAACATTTATCTAACTAAACATCTCATAAGCTTTTTATCAAACGTTTCCTTCATGTAAATACATTTAAATCAGTGGGCATCTATTATGCATGTCCTCATGCAGGCATCTGAATAATACTTTTGCTCATTTTGGTTTTTATTGTAACTGATAATATTAGTAATATTTTGTATGAGAAGCCCATTCTGACATGCATTAATAGGAGCGGTGACGTAAATAATAGTTCATTATGAGAGTAGTAGGAGAGAGCAGATTTGTGCTGATTATGTCATGTTATAATCACAACCAATATTTCTCCATCAAGAGTACATATACATTTTGGTAACACTTCAGTGATGTGTGTTTTAGCCTACAGCGTGTAAAGATATTCGCCAATTTTTTATAAACGGCATGCGCAGCTTTGATAATGGAAACCTTCTCTAGCTGACGTGCTCAAGTTGTGGCAATGGGTTTCAAAGCTGCAGCTAAACCAGATCTGGGTCAGCTTTGACTGTCATCTTTTTTTTTTTTTTTTTTTCAATCCCAGTTTGAGACTTTAATTTTTTTTGTTCCCTGGACCATAGGTATAATACAACTATAACTGAAGCGTAATGCTTGTGTTCTCAAGAACAGTGTTACCAAAATGTCCGATTTTCAATAAAGCAAAACAATTCCAGCTGCTTTGGCTTGCTTTTGTCTTTTTTGTTTGTTTGTTTAATCTTGTTGATTGTGTTGAGTCTGTGAATATCCTCAATCATCTTGTGTGCATCAGTGTATCAGTGTGTGAATCTCTAGTGAGCGGCCGGTGGTGTTAATCTGCATTTGTTCTCTCAACCATAGTTCATCTGTGGGCGGATGAAGAAGCTTCCAGAAGATTTGGACCCGCTCTTGCCCCCGAGCCTAAGCTAACTGACTCTGAGATGCAGGACGCACCACTAATCAGAGAATAACTCACGAGCAAGAGCAAGAGGAGGAGGATGGCGAGGATGTTGAAGAAGAGGAGGAGGTGGAGGACAGAGATGAAGATGCTGATCGTGACAATGACAGGCAATGTGATGTTTATGACTCTAAATTTGAGTTATGGAAAGAGAACACAAACTGATGCTCCCTGAAGGACCAAGTGAAGAAAAAAAGATGTTGATGTTTAGCAAGATGGATAAAATAACTTTGGTTCCTGTGTGTTTTGTCTGTTCAATTCTGCCGTGTGTAGCTGATATACATACATACATACAGTGCTCTATTTTTTTTTCTTTTCTAGTTATGTCGTTTGCTTAATCACACATTCCTTTCACCAAAATGTCACCCTGACAGAATTTGCAGATTCAACCAAGAGACTTTTCTCTCTTTTTTTGGACAACCTGAGCTCTCCATACTTCTCACTGCCTACTGAAACAATGCTACATGAGTGTGACTCGTACCTGGTTCATATCTCTAAGCTTTCGGACTGTGTATTTGGAGACCAAGCACACTTGCAGCAGTTCTTTTTGAACAACCTCTTATACAAACAGCCAGTGTGCGGATGTGTGAAACAAGCATGTGCTTTCTGGAAGCAGGACAAAGACTATATGGATGTACATTATCCCCTTCAAAAAAAAAAAAAAAAAAAAAAAAAAAAAAAAAAAAAAGAGAAGCATTGAAGGACTGTGGAGTTTTTTTCTTGGACCTTTGGACCTTCTAGCCGTGTTTTCTTTCGTGATGTGTTTCAGAGCGTATCCAGGACATGTGTTCAGAGCTGCTCTCTGGGAAAACAGAGCGAGCTTGGGCACAGACATCTGAGACATTCCCGAAATCCAGCAGTGGTGATAGCTGGACTAGTTGGCACAGATCTTAAAAAAAAGAGAGAAAAAATGACCTGAATCTTGAACTCTGAAAAAGGAGAACACAAAACCAGGTTGACTTTCATCTCAGTCATTGAGAATCTATTTGTAATATACTGCCACCAATCAGTGTTGCAAAGTGTTACTGACTACTGAAATGGTTTGATGTATTTACTTGTTAAAAATGCTAAAAAAAAAAAACAGAAAGAAAAGAAGAAAAAGCAAACATACAAGCAAGAAACACAAATATTGTCTAGCCTTAGATACAGTCATGCGTTGTTGCATCTACAAAGCTATCTGTTTTTTGATTGTAGGCCTTAGATTGGACTTTTTTTCTTTTCTAGTACTGTACTTTTTGCCTTCAACATTGTAAAGATAACATTACAAAAAAAAGACTGACAATCTTCTCATGTTGCTGCAAGCGTATTTCCATACAGTATATAACCCACGTCTCTCAGAGGCAAAGAGAGGCAGTCGACCTTCCCCCCACACATATTTTTCACTGTGATAGTATCTAAGAATCCAGTCTATACGGTACACAGCTAACTAAACTAAAATGAAGGTGTGTATGTGTGTGTCTGTGCGTCCCTTGACATTGTGAAAATCTTTCTCTCCGTCACTTTGTGAACTCCGGTGACCTTATTTGGTCCCTTCAGGCACACTGATCTCATTAGTGAAGGTCATCTCAAGTTCCATATTGCTCTGAGCAAAATGTATTTTTACCACAACTAACCGACTAACCGTGTACAGACATGATAAAAGTGGCACAGCGAAGAGAACAGATCGAGTTCAGTTCAGTTCATTCAAATATCGATATGGTGTCTTTATTTCTTAGATAAATATCAGTGCAAAAATCTTGATTAGTTTTTGCTCCATCAGTTTTGGAAACAAATGTCTAGTGTATAATGAGTGGAGGAAACTAGTAAATGGTGTTTAAGATTGGATCTATCTATCTATATAAATATATATATAAATATATATACATGACAGGTTCAGTGGTCAGTGGGATTAGACAGATATTGACCAATCAGAGATCCATATGTATGTACACTGTTAGTAGGAGATCTGGGCTCCTATTTGTGGTACTATAGAGAGCTAAAGCACAGCGTGTTTCAATCTGGGTCTTACTGAACTGAGCATTCCACCTCTGAACTGTCTTGTGAGCTGTATAATTTTCTTTGTTTGCTGTACCTTCATGGCAGATGCTTTGTTTTGTAACTACTGATCTGTACTTATAATAAAAAATAAAATGTATTCCAACTATTATACAATGATCTGTTATGCATCATGTATTAAATACCACTGCTATAATGGATACATTGTGATATGGAGGGGTCAGATTCAAAGAAAAAATATTATCCCTCCATTTTCTGTGCCACTTATCCAACACAGGGTCGTGAGGGAGCCTGGAGCCTATACCAGGGAACTCGGGGCACAAGGCAGGGAACACCCTGGACGGAGTGCTAACCCATCGCAGGGCACAATCACACATACACTTGCACACCCATTCACACACTATGGACATTTTGGAAATTATAAAAAAAAAATACATGTGTTTTATATATATATATATATATATATATATATATATATATATATATATATATATATATATATATATATATATATATATATATAAAACACAACAACAAAAAACCTATACTGCAAAATCGTAGAAAGTGGAAATATTTTGAATGTAGTCAAATGTACCTAGTATTTCCTGTTAGAAGATTACAAGAAACATATATAAAATGATTAAACCTCAACGCAAGCTTGAAACAGTCTTGTTCTCTTGGCAGATAATTTTGCTCATTTTAAGCATTTAATTCCAGTAAAAAGAAGCAAAAATAATCTGCCAATAGAATAAGAAAACTACAAGCGTGAAATGAGTAATAATGTCGAGAAATAGGTTTATTAATCTTATATTTGGTTTATTATAATCTTATAATGAGAAATACTAGATATAATCGACTATATTCAAGATATATCCACTTGCTAAAATGTTTTGCAGTGTATATGAATCTGTCAGCTATCAGGCCTACTACAGTAATAAATTAGTCGTAATATGTAATGCAGTATACGTAAATATAAAGTATTTTTTTCTGAAATTAAACATTTTATGTAAACCTCTCTGTGATGGACAGGTACATTCCTATCTCAGTGTTCCCAGGATAGGCTCCGGATCCACTGCGATCATGACTACGATAAAACACTTAGCATACGTAAATAAATTAAAAATAGACAACTTTCCCTGGATGAATGTTGGTTAATGTTGGTTATCATATCTGTAAATACCGTTGTTTTTTTTTTTTATTTGTTTTTTTTACATTAAAGGCATCCAATACATCTGATACAGCAAATCTCAACATGGGGTGAAATTTTACGCACTTTATTAGGAACACTTGTACACCTGTTGATTCATGCAATTTTGCAGTGTGGCATACAGGTCAAGAGCTTCAGTTCATTTCAACATCAAATGTCAGAATTAGGAAAAATGGGATCTCAGAGACTTTGTGAGAATTTCAGTCTCTAGTTTTATTTACAATAAATGGCATGCAAAAACAAACTCCTGTTCTGTGTATGGAAATGCCCTGTTGATGAGAGAGGTCAGAATAACTCTGTTAGAATAAGAGAGCATGTGTACAGGTGTTCCTAATAAATTGGACAGTGAGTGTATATGAATGCAAAGGCGACTGTGGAAGCAAACATACAACCGTCTAAAAGCGTGTGTGTGTGTGTGTGTGTGTGTGTGTGTGTGACAGAGTGGGAGGCACAAAAGCAGTGTGGACCATGACAGCTCATATTACCATTAGTGCCCCAGGCCTGGTGTAGTGTTAATACTTAGACCTGTGAAAGGCAGACAGGCAGCACGGCTTTTCTCCTGCTGTGAGCAAATATGCAGTGCTCACACTCCTGTCCTCCTACTATGCTTCTAAACTTGTATCTCTCTTATTCTGTAGTCAAACGTGCGTGTGTGTGTGTGTGTGTGTGTGTGTGTGTGTGTGTGTGTGACTCAGCGTTCCTTGAAAAGTCCATTACTGATATTTGTTAACTTATTTATTTGCAATGCGATAACTCTAACTCAAATGTCACACCGCTGTCAGGTTTAATACTACTCATATGGGAGGAACAAAGTATCTGTCAGTCGTTAATGTTGTGGATTTATATCTATGGTGGATGGCAGACATCCCAAAATAATAACTTTAATGCCTTTATTTGGTAAGAAATCCTGTGTAGTGCTTTTTCTAATCTCTACATTTATTATAGAAGTACACAACAGACAAGAAATATGGCTAAATAACTGATCCTGGATCAGAAAATACTCTACAAGGTCCAAGTAAAGATACCACTAAACAGAAGAGTGTTTACTTATTTATCTAACTTTCATATCCCCCACCAACACTAGCATCTGTCAGGAATCTTTAGCGCTAGAACTAGTGCCCATTACTATTACGGTTTTAGAGTTTAAACAGTTTAAAACCAATGTTAACATCCACTGAATTCTTTTTAGCAGGTAATGTTTACCAGAACAATAGCTTGTGCAATAGCATAGCATGCATGTAGGCCTCACCTAATCAGTCCCTCCAGGACTTTTTCGATCGCAGAAATTTACACCAAATCAACGAAACTTCACAATGTTCGCAGGAGCTTGCTTTAAAAAAAAAAAAAAAAAAAAAAAAAAAAAAAAATACCACAGATTTTCTGCAGATTTGGTCCAAGACGTGTCACGTGACGTCATCACTATGCGCAATGTGACATCATTACAACGTGCATTCAGCCAAAGCCCTCTTCAATTCACGAGTGTCGAAGAAGAGCACAGCTAAAATATCTCATTTACCAACAAACATCACTGCGAAAGACTCCGCAAAACACTTTCGTGCAATTGCAGTTTCGCCAATTCAAGTCCGCAGAACATCACAAAAATCTCTCTGTCATGTTACAGAGAAACTGCAAACCATGTTAAGCACAAGTCCCAAAGACTTTCCAAGGAAAGAAACATGTAAAGGAGTTTTACCTCTGACTATCACAAAGCCCACTGCTGACAGTGGAGGCACTTTCCAAAGATGCTGAACAAACGACTCCTTACAGAAAAGTTCACCGTCTGAATAATTACACACGTTTATGTCGCCTGTCAGCCATACAAATCCCTGTGTAAGTTGATAATGCAGCAATAACGTCTGAGAACGAGCGCATTAATATAAACCTATGATTTAAACTGTCAAAGCTTCTTTTAGAGAAAAAAATATCGAGAATTATGATCATGTTCTGACTCCAGATTCTACAAGTTCAACTAGGCTATGTATTTTATTCACATTAAATGCTGATAATTATGTAAAACAGGTAGCTTTGTTATACATTACAGATATAGTTTCTAGCCATAATGACACATTACAAAGTTGTAACAGTTACGTGACATGTGATGATGTGTTCATGAATCTTTGCCCTTGTCGACTTATTTTCTGTTTTCAATCACACAAGACTAATGTTCCTATCATGTCATTTACTGTATGTAGGTGAAAAGGCACTTCTCAAGGACAGCGGTACCTCGTTCCATCTGTTTCACTGGCATGGATTTACACAGTCATCCTGTTTCAGACTCGTGACAGAGGCTATTGTGTCAATAACTCTGAGGCATGCAGTACACTAGCTGTCTGCTCTCTTACTGTAATGCGAGGAAACAATCCTCTACACACACAGCAGTGTAGCATGTAGGAGCATTTCCGTAACGAAGGGCCCTATTTTACTGTTTTCATCCGCTCTGAGTTACCAAGGTAGGAAACCCGATCTCCTTTAGTCTGATGGGATCCATATTTGAGTTAACCCTACATCAGGACCCTCACGAGGGGAGCCGTCCGAGGTCAATGCCTGACTAATTTTTAAACAGATGAACTACACTGGACCAGATGTAGAGGGGCCTGGTCCCAATAAAACTCACATCCTGCAAAAAAAAAAAAAGTAACCGTTTCACTCTAAGCTCTTGTTTTGGCCCCCCTACCTTAGACTTTTTTTTTTTCACAGAACATATCTCATGACTGTGATGTACTATCATCAAGTATGGAGTTAAAACTCCCCCGAAAGAACATGGGCACTGGATCTGTCTACATGAGACAGTGAGAAATGGACAGAGAGAGTGTCAGTATGCGCATCTCTTCTGTAAAAGTCACATATGGAAGCAGTCAGTGAGTGTTTAGGAGACACTAAAGGCATTTGGTACTCATTGAACCTCTAATGGTTCTCACTGGCCAGGTGGAGTGTATGAATCTCAGTCATCTGTGTGTGCAGTTTAGCACATTCCCATCAGCATTTCATCTCTTTGTACTTTCCCCGTCTCTATTCTTCATTCAGCGGCTCTGGCCCATCTTTCACCTCACCTCGTTCTCCATTTCGTCCTCTTGCACCAGCGCCATATTGTGCAGCTGTGTGTGCGGGTGTGCGCATGCGACTGATGTGTTTAAGATGACTGTGCGGCTGGGTTGCAGTGTGCCGGCACTTGTATGCAGGCAGATGGTGACCTGCGCTTGAACCTGTCTTCACGCTCATTTGTTCAGCTGGCGTTCATTTCGCTCGCATTTTCAATGGGCAGCATCATCCTAGAGCATTCTTTTGCATTACACAGGTCCTGCCAGAAGAGGGAGAGAAAGACCAGCTTATTGTGACCGGAAATCTTTTTCACACCCAGGCCCTTGTTTTTCCATTACACTCTCAGCAACAGAATAAGGTGATTGTTTAAGAAGAGATTACATGGCACCAACAGCTTTGTGTCCTGTTAGGGCATTAAATGAGATTACATCTGAACATTACCAACACCCAAACATCTTAAAACTTTCATATTAATATTACTAACCAGTTTCAAAAATGTCTAATATTTCTTAGATAGAAATGTAAAATGAAATCTATATACTTATATACTTATATGAAATCTATATACTTATATATACTTTCCTCCTGAGGATATATAACATAACAAACAGAAATAATTCTTTATTAATATCTTATTCAACTGTCTTTTAAAATAATAATAATAATAATAATGGTTAAACAAGATGTGTAGTTTTATAAAACTTAAATTACACCCATAATATATATATATATATATATATATATATATATATATATATATATATATATATATATATATATATATATATATATATACTCCCAACAAATATTGGTTTATTACGATATATATTGTACGTATATATATATATATATATATATATATATATATATATATATATATATATATATATATATATATATATATATATATATATATAGTCGGGGCTATCAAGTCTTAACTTCATAAAGAAAGCAGTGAGTTTAAAATCATTTCTGTTTCATAATTTGTGCATTATTGTCTAAAAAATGTAATATTTTTTAAACGCAAAATAAAACCGAGAATGCCAATTTCTACACAGTTTCTCTGCAGGAAGATATTTCGACCAAAAGATTGCTCTCTCATCTCTTTTCATTTGAAATCAGCATTCGATCTTATCAGACTGCGCAGTATTACACACACACTACACAGAACTGGTCATCCATCACCATTGGAGAGCTCTTGGTGAATAGCCAGAATCTTGTGTAACCACTTGCATTATGAAGGCATGCACATGACCATCCGTAGAAGTAGCACGAGTCTTCCTCTTCCTTATTATGTGTGTGTGTGTGTGTGTGTGTGTGTGTGTGTTAAATCGAGAGAGAGTGTGTGTTTGCTTTCAGGCAGGGGCTTATGAATCGATGATCATGTGGTGTAAGGGAGATAGATGGCGGCGAGCTCCGTCTTGTCTCCTCTAATTGTAAAATATTAGTTACATTAGAGTGAGTGCAGTGATTAATGGAACTTATTTGGAGGTGGCCCTCTCCTCGTCCGCCTCTTCCAAAGTCCTCTCCTCTGACTTCTCCTCCGAATTGAGTGATTTCACTTACAGCAGACAAATAGGACTCAGTCTGGAAGGAAGGAGGAAGAGGAGAAATGGAGGAGAAAACGAAAGTGAAGAATGAAGAAGAAAAGAGTGAGAACAGGGTTAGAGAGGAACAGGAAAGGAGAATGAACGACGTTTGTTGGAACTCACCGGTGAAATTGTTTTGTTTTAGCGTGTGTTTTTATATCTATGACATTTTCTTTCTGTACATGTATGTCCCCTTACACACACACACACACACACACACCCACACACACACACAGACACGCACACCTATTTGTAAACAGCTATTTGTAACCATGCATGTTTCCATTCAGGTCATGTTATTGATAATAGTTTAATATAATGGTAGTGGAATAATATAATGTATGTATATATTTTTTAAATTCAAAGAAAATGATAAATATTGCCAGAAATAACATAAAACAAAAAGCAAAAAAATGCTTTCCATCACACAAGCTACAGCATTTAAAGATCAGTCTGTCTAAAGACCAGACACAAAACGAGCTCCACAGCTTTCAGTCTGTCCCCAGAAATCTGATCTCATGAGCTAGTTGTACAAAAGTGAACTAGGATTCATGTGAATGATGTTGTAAATAAAGTACAAACACTAACCCTGTCCCTAACCTTGCCTTAAACTCTGTGATTTTCTGAACAAATTAATAATAATAATAATGTATATTTATGTACATAAAAAAAAAATAAGATTGAAAATATATTGCATTACAATATTTTGAAAAAATAAAATCAAATAGAGTAAATAGAGTAAATATTTAACATTTATATTAAAATGTTGACGCTTTTAAAATCTAGCTTTTTAATAGTTTATTCTAGAATGAAGCTATACAGGACCATACTTTAAAAATGAGTAAATTAGAAATTAAAACAAACTTATAATAACACTAATATAGAGGAGTGTGCACAGACCATAGGCTGTGTATGTGTGTGTGTGTGTGTGTGTGTGTGTGTGTGTGTGTATGTTTGTGTCTGTGAACTCTGCCAGTAAGAGAAGAGCTTCTGATCATGTTATAGTAACACAAGCAGTTCATTCTGACCTGACTTGATATGTACTCTCTCTCACACACACACACACACACACACACAGACGCACACACACACACACACACACGCACACACACACACACACACACACTCCTCTCACGCTCTCTGATCTGTGTTTACATCTTCATATCGTACTCCTGTGCCCAGTCGAAGGGAGGATGTGTGGACTGGTGGGGTTTTAATTGGCCTGGAGACCTTGAGGAGCACCTGGTATCTATAGAGGAGCACACTGTCTCTCTCTCTCTCTCTCTCTCTCTCTCTCTCTCTCTTTCTCTCTCTCTCTCTCTCTCTCTCTTCTCTCTCTTTCTCTCTCTCTCTCTTTCTCTCTCTCTCTCTCTCTCTCTCTCTCTCTCTCTCTCTCTCTCTCTCTCTCTCTCTCTCTCTCTCCTCTCTGTCTCTCTCTCAACTGTGAAGGATAGTGTTTGCAAATTAATTCTTTCATGTCTTGGTAAATTTGTTTAGAATTTTCACTTTCACTAGCCATGACCTCTTTTTTTGCCTCTCGTGCTTTTCCTTTTACTCCTTGTCGAGGGCAAGGTTGTGTCCTTCACTATTTCCCAGCACGCACGCATGCACACACACACACACACACACACACACACACACACACACACACACATCCAGACTTGTGGACACCCATCATGCATCTGCAGTGATAGGTCAGCAGTAGAATGTGCAGCTCTGAGCTCTGGTGGGATCAGACAAGGGAGGAAAGTAGGGCTGAAGATGAGTGCTCATGAACTCTACATCCCCAGGCCACACACACACACTCTCTCTCTTTCTCTCTCTCTCTCTCTCTCTCTGACATTCTACGCTCATCAAATGATGAATATACTGCCCTTTACCCATGAGCCTGAGTAACTCACAGCCAATCACAGTGGTGAATTCAGGTCCACTATGGAGAAGCTTCTCCTGTTGTGATAGTGGAAGAGCTGATGTGAAGAAAAAAACAACAACAACTTCTTGCCAAACTTCAACACTTTAAAATAATAGTAATTATTATTAAATACAATATTCTTTAACTTTCTTAGTGAAAAAAAAAAAAAAAAAAACAAAAAAAAAAAAAAAAAAAAAAAAAAAAAAAAAAAAAAAAAAAAAAAAAAAAAATTTTTTTTTTTTTTTTTTTTTTTTTTTTTTTTTTTTTGGGTTTTTTTTTCTTTTTTTTTTTTTTTTTTTTTTTTCCCCCCCCTTTTTTTTTCCCCCCCCCCCGTGTATTCCTATGAGTTATTTGTGTGTTGGTTTTCTAGTTAAGCAAGACCACTTCACCAATTCCCCAATCCGCAAGGCCGCTTTTCCTCCGAGCAGCATTCAGCACAACAGCTCCTAATAATGAAATGAACTCCAAATAAAAGGAAATCAATTCCCAATGGGGTCTGGAATGCTCAGCGAGGATTTTTCATAAAACACCATGTCCCTTTGTGGGGAATTTATTTTACGTTTGGAAATAAAGAGGAAATGAAATAATTTATTACATAATGAACCCATAAAACCAAAAATGTTCAGCAATAAATATATAAAATGTGTTTATAAAAATATTAGGGTTTTTATTTTTATTTTTAATTTTTTTTAGTAAAATTAATAATGCTTACAATCAATTAATAAAAAAAACCCTCATCAATAGATCTTCAGCAATACAAAAATACATCACATGACCTCAGTACAGATTTATTTTACGAAATCTATTTAAATATTAGAGATATTAATTAGAGACATAAATGTGATCAGTAATATTAATTAGTACCACAGTGCCTTTCCTCCATGACTTTAACTCACAAAACACATTTTTATTAAAATTCTTAATAGGTTGAAGTTTTTTGTTGTTGTTTTTTTTAGGTTATCGGGCTTTTGGATAAAGCCGTTAATTTCTAAATCACCAGTCACAACGGCTAATAAATCTAAGATCTTAATAATAAAGATAATGACTGATTAAGATCAGAGTCAATACATGAGGCACATACCCCCCCCCTTCCCCCCCACACACACCACCCCCGACTATGCTTCACGCACCCTTTACTTTAAGAACAGTACATTACATTTATATAGTGCACTGTGAAATTTTGTGTAAGCATCACAGCACATAGATTACTGGCAAATATTAAAGTGAGCATCACATTAAATGCAATGTTTCCCTGTAAGATGAGCTTTTGGGTCCAAAACGAGGTCCTGATGTTAAATATGAGGCACAGAATTGGCATTGTGAAGTATTTCTTCTGGTATAAATCCATGCAGTTAATGAGCTGCATTTATCCGTGTGTGTGTGTGTGTGTGTGTGTGTGTGTGTGTGTGTGTGTGTGTGTGTGTGTTACAGCATATACACTGACACGCGGCGAGGTCAGACTTAAAGGAGTGTAATGCGGGGTTTTGGCACGGCCCCTTACTCACCGGGCTTCTGCGAGCAGGTGGGAAGAGATAGTGCGTGGCGCGCTAACGTTGCGGGGGGATTTGGATGTTTGCGAGCGTGCTTTGCTGAGTAATCTCCCAGCCTTTATAACGTACAGGTTATTATTGGCCGACAGATGGTGCATCACATTTTACTGCTCACACCTTCTGTGGCTCATGCTCTCCCCAGACAACCTCTCGCTCAGTTTTTCTCTCTCTTTTCACTCACTTCAGAGAGAGGAGCGTGACACACACTCACATAAACAGACACCCAGACACACACACAGAATAAAGGCATTCACTTACACACAGGACAAATCCTCAGAATGAAAAATTACCTTCTTTTACAGGGAGAGGATTGAGTCTGAAAGTTTGTTGCACAATAAATGACACACACACACACACACACACACACACACACACACACACACACACACTTTGTTAGCGCACACAAATAAATCCTCTGTATAAGTTAATTATGGAGTACTTGAAATGCAGTGGCTTAACTCTAGCTTCTCTGTCCTGGAAACTTTGCTATCGCTAACACAATCCATGTACCTGTATTATGATTTGCACAATCACACTGAGTTGCCAGGTTATTAATTTGTGTAAATATAAATGAATAAACTGGCAAATTACTGTATTATGTACAGTGAGGGAAAGAAGTATTTGATCCCCTGGTGATTTTGTACGTTTGCCCACTGACAAAGAAATGATCAGTCTATAATTTTAATGGTAGGTTTATTTGAACAGTGAGAGACAAAATAACAACAAGATAATCCAGAAAAACGCATGTCAAAAATGTTATAAACGGATTTGCATTTTAATGAGGGAAATAAGTATTTGACCCCCTCTCAATCAGAAAGATTTCTGGTTCCCAGGTGTCTTTTATACAGGTAACGAGCTGAGATTATTAGCACAATCTTAAAGGGAGTGCTCCTAATCTCAGCTTGTTACCTGTATAAAAGACACCTGTCCACAGAAGCAATCAATCAATCAGATTCCAAACTCTCCACATTGGCCAAGACCAAAGAGCTCTCCAATGATGTCAGGGACAAGATTGTAGACCTACACAAGTCTGGAATGGGCTACAAGACCATTGCCAAGCAGCTTGGTGAGAAGGTGACAACAGTTGGTGCGATTATTCACAAATGGAAGAAACACAAAAGAACTGTCAATCTCCCTCGGCCTGGGGCTCCATGCAAGATCTCACCTCGTGGAGTTGCAATGATCATGAGAATAGTGAGGAATGAGCTCAGAACTACATGGGAGGACCTTGTCAATGATCTCAAGGCAGCTGGGACCATAGTCACCAAGAAAACAATTGGTAACACATTACATTGTGTAGGACCAAAATCCTGCAGCGCCCGCAAGGTCCCCCTGTTCAAGAAAGCACATATACATGCCAGTCTGAAGTTTGCCAATGAACATCTGAATGATTCAGAGGACATCTGGGTGAAAGTGTTGTGGTCAGATGAGACCAAAATGGAGCTCTTTGGCATCAACTCAACTCGCCGTGTTTGGAGGAGGAGGAATGCTGCCTATGACCCCAAGAACACCATCCCCACCGTCAAACATGGAGGTGGAAACATTATGCTTTGGGGGTGTTTTTCTGCTGGGGGACAGGACAACTTCACCGCATTAAAGGGACGATGGACGGGCCCATGTACCATCAAATCTTGGGTGAGAACCTCCTTCGCTCAGTCAGGGCATTGAAAATGGTTGTGGATGGGTATTCCAGCATGACAATGACCCAAAACACATGGCCAAGGCAACAAAGGAGTGGCTCGAGAAGAAGCACATTAAGGTCCTGGAGTGGTCTAGCCAGTCTCCAGACCTTAATCCAATAGAAAATCTGTGGAGGGAGCTGAAGGTTCGAGTTGCCAAACGTCAGCCTCGAAACCTTAATGACCTGGAGAAGATCTGCAAAGA
The DNA here is from genome assembly GCA_012411365.1 of Ameiurus melas. NCBI lineage: Eukaryota > Metazoa > Chordata > Actinopteri > Siluriformes > Ictaluridae > Ameiurus > Ameiurus melas. Next base: position 8,339,748 of record CM022754.1, read on the forward strand.
GGAGTGGGACAAAATCCCTCCTGAGATGTCTGCAAACCTGGTGGCCAACTACAAGAAACATCTGACCTGATTGAAACATCTGACCTGATTGAAACATCTGATCTGATTGCCAACAAGGATTTTGCCACCAAGTACTAAGTCATGTTTTGCAGAGGGGTCAAATACTTATTTCTCTCATTAAAATGCAAATCAATTCATAACATTTTTGACATGCGTTTTTCTGGATTTTTTTGTTGTTATTCTGTCTCTCACTGTTCAAATAAATCTACCATTAAAATTACAGACTGATAATTTCTTTGTCAGTGGGCAAACGTACAAAATCAGCAGGGGATCAAATACTTTTTCCCCTCACTGTATGTATATGCACAAAGTGCTTTTCCACCATATAGTATGATAAAGTTCTGTTAGAATTCAGAATTCAGAAGTATTCACACACTGGTCGAGTCTGTGTGTTTGTAGAAAGTAGAGAGGTCTCTAGATCAGTGGTTCTCAAAGTGAGGTCCAGGTACCCCCAGGGATCTGCGAAGTATAGCAAGTAGTTCCGTGATTTTTCACACTATCCACAATATCAAAGTTGTTACTGTATATTTTGGGGTCCAAGCATCAAAGTCAACTTAGACCTAATGTGGTTTGTGGGTGGAAAGTTCTGGAATAGAAAGATCCATGGCATCAAATATTATGTGAAAAAAGTAAGTATTTGAAATTCTCCTCCAGGGTTGGGGGTTCGATTCCCGTCTCTGACCTGTGTGTGTAGACTTTGCATGTTCTCCAAATTTTACTCAAGGTACTCCAAATTTCACTCAAGGTACTCCGGTTTCCTCTCCCCGTCTAAAGACATGCGTTATAGGCGTTTGATAGGCATTTCCAAATTGTCTGTAATGTGTGAATGGGTGTGTGATTGTGCCCTGTGAGGGGTTGGCAGCCCATCCAGGGTGTTTCCTATTCCTGTTCAAGGCTCCCTGCAACCCTGTGTAGGATAAGTGGTACAGATTTGGATGGATGGATGGATAGATGGAGTCTCAGGCTACAAACAGTTTGAGAACCACTTCCCTAGAGGCTGTGCGATGGTGGCCACCATTTTGAAAACAATACTCGGGCTGCGTTTTAAATGGCACATGAAGGTACTAAATATTATGTCAAAACACTATGCATCCATTTATTACTTCATAAAGTAGAGCATTTGTGGAGCTCGGGTTACCGTATGTGTGGAGTTTCATGTTCTTCCAGTGTTTCCTCTGGGTTCCCGGGTTTCCTCCAACTTCCCAAAAACATGCAGAGGTGGCTTGGCTACACTGAATTGCCCCCTAGTTGGGAATATGTGTGTGCTCCGGTTGGGCTGCGGATCCATCATGACATCAGGATAAAGTTTTTACTGAGAACTCCTCCCAATTTCACAAGCACCATTACACAGTGGGACGTGGACACATGAGTCCAAGAGTTTGAATAGTTCTTGTTACTGATTAGTACCATGTTGTACTAAAAATGAGTTGTACTACATTTTCCTATTTATTAACTAATAAACTCGACTGGATCAGGTTTGCTCTCACAGGACTCGCTCTTCAGTTTCAAGGTTTCCTCTAACTAAAGCATGTAAATGGCGATTACGTTTGATCCCTTGCTTAAGAGCGATGAGAAAAATATTTGGCACAGTGTGTGCTGCGACGGGAATACAAGAACAAATCACACACACACACACACACACACACACACACACACACACACAGCTAACGGAAGTCTCACGTTTTCTTTCCTTTGGCTTTTTCATTCAATCTCAGGGTAGAATTACTGTTCCTGAGCATCTGAAAGTCATTAAAGGTTCTGCAGTCTGTCAGGTGCCAGTTTATGCATGCACACACACACACACACACACACACACACACACACCCATCCACACACACACACACACACACACACACAAACCCTCACACCCACACCCACACAGGATCACCTTTAGAAAGCCACACTGCAGAATCACAGACACCCTTGACATGCTCATATACTATTATTTTTCAAACAGTGGTATCATATGGAGCCACACACACACACACACACACACACACACACACACACACACACACACACACACACACATAGTAAAAGTGCTGAAGCCCTGCAGGTTCTTTCTGCTGTGCAGGGCTGGGGATTCGTCATGTGCTGATGAGCTGCTATAATAATGTATGAGCAAATCACAAGCATTCTGCAAATTAATCATTTTTCCTTCCCCATCTTTCTCTCTCTGTCTCTCATTCTCTCTCACTTCTCTGTCAGTCTCTCTCTCTCTGTCTCTCTCTCCACACACACACACACACACACACACACAACACAGAGCCTTTGTTGCGCAGCTCATGGAGGGAGGTTTCTTGCAGGCAGGCAGGCGGAGGTGAGAGGCGCTCTCTCTCACAGATGGTAACTCTGGCATCAGATGGAATTTATATAAGAGTGGTTCTGATTACATGCCAAACCACCACCGTGTGTGCCTGCGTGCATATGTGTGTGTGTGTGTGTGTGTGTGTGTGTGTGCTGGCATGCACATCACTACATAAATCTCTACCTGTGTTTCTGCATGTATCATGTTCATCATGCACATTTACATGTTTGTGTGTTTTCTAGTTATGAATGTGTGTGTGTGTGTGTGTGTGTGTGTGTGTGTGTGTGTGTGTTTACAAGACTGAGCAAAAGACAGAGACGCAATAATCAGAATCACCACAAGAGGACGCATTAGAGAGTTAGACAAACAAAAAAAAGATTGAGATCAGAGCACTGATATGAATTTAACTCCTAAGAAAGGTTAAAATACCCTAATGATAGCAACCCAGTCATGTATAAATAACATGATGAGTGAAGGAGTAGGGTATGGAGAAATGTGGTGGAAGTAGGTGTTACCATTAATTTCCCCTCCTCCTCCTCCAGCGTCTGATCTCCCCACACAAGGCCTTCAGGGGTTAATTAGAGAATCCTGATAATAGCACACTCATGAAAACGAGAGCAGGCTGCTTCTTTCTCAACTTACCCAGTAATTTATTTATTTTTTTGGCAAAAAAAGAAAGGCAGTAAACTCCGGTTCTCTCCGTTTTTTTGTTTGTTTGTAACTTGGTGAGTGTTTGTGAAAATGTGTGCTACTGGAGGAGGCGTGTTTGAGAATTTGATGGTGGTGGAGTGGAATTTGCCTTTCTGTTTCATGTCACTTAGCACCTCATAATACACACTCAGAAAAAAAGTACTAAAAGTTTGTATACCCCATAACAAAATAAAGTAGATGAATGCATTTAATTAATATTTAATGTGACATATGCTGGGTTTTACAGATGATTATGTTCTTACTTGGGATAAAGAATAGTCAAATAATGCATGATATTATTTTTACAGTGTAAATAATGTTTCTTCTTTTCAAACTTTTCTGCACTCAAACAACATTATGTTGAGAGGATATACCATGTGACTAATACTGTCGACTATTATCCAGAGAATTTTTAGAGTAACATCATAACAGTTGAGATTCAATAACATCCAGTCATCCAGTCTAGCAGCTCGCTTTGAGTGGTTTTCAATGATTCAAGTGTATCTCTCACATCTCTCACACAGAAGAGTTCATATTTTTAATCAGGCTTGCTAGATTCCAGCAAAATGTCCTGCCCAATTACATCTCAAAACTCACATGTCAGACCTTAATCTAGCCTATACTAACCCTAGGCCCTGGAAAATGGACACAATTCGACACATTGTATGCACTTACACGTTGCTTATGGAAATTTATCATTTGATTATTTGCTATCAAATAAGATTTTGAAGGCAACCCCATTAACTGTCCTGTCCACTGCACCTGCCTCGAGCATGGGGCAGCAGGAGTCTTGCTCCACTGGGCTTCAATTGTTGCAGCACATGTTGCAGTTCTCTTTTTGACCACAAGAAAAGAACTCTGTCAATAATAACTCTGGAACTGGGGCAGTGGTGGCTTGTCATTTTAGGCTGTGGGTTACTGATCGGAAGGTCGGGGTTCAAGTGCCAGCACTGCCAAGCTGCCAGTGTTTGGCCCTTGAGCAAGGCCCTAACATACTGGGGTATGCGAAGAAAAGAATTTCACTATGTATATGTGATCAATAAAGTCTCATTATCATTAATTAATAAATGATTAATAAATGATGTTTACTAAATGCATTTTATTATGTTAACAGTGTAAATAATGAAGTTTCCATTTACTTTTCAACTTTTCAAACTTATATGCCCTCAAACAACATTATGGCGAGAGGCTATACCATGTGATTTATACAGTAGACTTATACTGTAGTGGGCATGCTGTACTATGATTGCACAACATCTAGAAAAGTAATCAAATCAAACGGTTCATTGGCTGTAAATTGGCATGGTTCATGAATTCTTCAGTAAAATGTTTTTGTAAATGAAGATCTGCATCTGTTTAATATTTTTTTTTAAATATTGAGGGTTACTTAGGTAAACACGAGTGGAAGTGAATAATTTTCCCCATGATCATACACATATACCACAAAATATTGTTTTACATTGTTCCAGTGTTTAAAGATTTGATTAAACTCAATGAGAACAGTTTCACTAAGACTTCCTCTTATATCTGTATCATCATATTTGCTGGAGCGCAATGGCTGTAAGTTTGAATTTGCATTATATAGTGTGTTGACCATTTCAGTAAATAACTTTTCAGTTCTTGGTTAATGTCCTATGATTGTGGTAAAAACACATATATTTTTTTTATGACAGTGTATTGGTGTGTGAGGGAATGTGTAACCCAGCTGTTTGTACCAAAGTAGAATTTGACCTTTGTATTTCTATTATTATTATTATTATTATTATTATTATTATTATTATTATTATTATTATTATTATTATTGTTATTATTATTATTATTATTATTACTACTACTACTACTACTACTACTACTACTACTACTACTACTAATAATAATAATAATAATAATAATAATAATAGTCATACAACCTGTATTGCCATTTTTTTTCTTTCCTTTACTTTCTTGCTCTCTCTCTCTCTCTTTCACATACAAAACACCCACCCACCCACACACACCCACCCACACACACACACACACACACACACACACACACAAACACACCCACACAGAAGCAAGCCTACAGAGTGTGGATCTTTTATTCATACTGGATTAAAAATGGATGCGCTCTTTACCTTAGACGGACCCTGGTTTGACAATAACAGAGAGCTCAATCTGTGTTTTGCCAGCACTTTGGCAGAGTAGGGAAGGGATGGAGTGAGAAGGGGGGTCGGGGTGTGAGGGGGGGCATGGAGTGGGGGGTCTTGCTGGACCAACACTGGCTTTTTCTTTAAGTGTAAAATCGGATGAGGAAATTCTGCTTCTCGGACTTGGAGTAATGTAAGGGAGTGTGAAATTAAAGGGCGCATGAATAAGAGTGGGCCAGCATTGTGTGGCGCCGGCTCTCTTATCGGAAAATTCAGACAACTGGAACATCGAAAGCCCCAAAACTTGTAGCAATCCCCTTTGTGCTTCAGCCTGAGCAGACATTGTAGTATCTGAAAGCCGCTGAGACTCCAAAGCCAAACTCAAAACACTTATAAATCCTGTCTTTTTCAGCCACACACAGCATGTGTGTGTATGTGTGTGTATGTGTGTGTGTGTGTGTGTGTGTGTGTGTGTGTGTGTGTGTGTGGAGATGGCTGATATCCAGAATGCATTCCTGCCACACCTTTAATGTAGCCTCTTTACATGCAGTGGACCTCGCCGGCTGCTATTTTAAACCCCATGTTAATTTGATTTACTGCTTTTCAAATTGAATTGAGAAAAATGGAGAGCAAATGTACTGTTATTAATGTCCTAAAGTAGTGCGCAGCTGAGAGTGTCTGGCTTTGCTTTAAGTGGACGCAGCCGATAAGAGAGCTTCGATATGGTAGACACGTAATCTGCATTTCTTATATGAGCTTGTGCGGCCTAATAGGGGCCTTTGTGTACAACTCAGCAGTGATCAGATCCAATATGCAGTGCAGCAAAGAACTTCAGGACTGTGAGGCAAAGTCAGTATCTTTATCTCAGTGGATGAGAATGTTTTCTTTAAAATAGAACATCCAAAATGAAACCCCACCAAAAATAAAATTATAAAAAATTGGAATTACTGTAAATCTCCTGCATTAGGTATCACTAACACAGATCCAGACTGCCAAAGAGCCACTGTTCTAATGTTAACCTATTGTTTCATCACTGATTTGCATTCATCTGCATTCATTTGGATTTTTTAATCTATAAACTTGTGATTTCATGGGAAAAGTCCTAACAACAGAAAAAGTTCACAGTAGAAAGTTGGCAAATGGGAAGCGTACTGTTTACTGAGTTAATTTCTGTAAAGTTTAGTTGGTCAGACCTCACAAATGCTCTATATGATAGACTTCCATGTCACTGAGATGCTTTTCCGAGGAGCTGAAACAAGTCAGGCATTTTTGTGTTGAGATGAATACATTAGTTAGCTGTTAGTTACACTGTAAAAAGGACAGTAACTTGCCAGTAAAGTACTGTAAACATACAACACTGCTCTATAAGACATTCATTGTATTTTACTGTACATTTCTTGTAGTTAATAATATTTTGCTTTCATATAATTGTACCTTTACTTTTTTTTACGCTTTTATATTGCTACTGTAAATTTACAGTATTCAAATATTTTCAAATAAGTAAATTAGCCACTAACTTGCCGTACTTTATGGTAAGGTACTTACACCTTATCCACCTGACGTTGTACTTGGCACAGTTGATAAATTGATTATAAAAAAGCAAGAAATAGACATAATAAAGAAAAGAATGACATATGACTGCATATGATCAATCACTTGGTTAAAATTATGCCAGAAATATATTGTAAGTTGTCTTGAGATTCCATATATAGCAAATTCTTTTAAAATTTAAGTATTATTTTAGGGAATAATATGCATGAATCTATCCACTGATGTGTATAATGATTTGTCAGTTGATTCACAATTGAGGAAGTGATTACTGAATGGCACAAACATGCTTCAATATTCTCAATATTCAACTGTGCATTTTACACCTATGTGACAACTTAATGAGCACTTTGATAAAGTATAAGCGTTGTAAGATAACTCTATCTCTCTCTCCGGCAGGTCAGAGGCCATTCCATTGTCAGTACTGTCCCTATAGTGCCTCACAGAAGGGTAACCTAAAGACCCACGTACTGTGTGTCCACCGCATGCCCTTTGACAACAGCCAGTATCCAGATCGACGCTTCAAACGCTCACGGATCGAGTCTGATGCATCTGGCAACATTGAGGATGGAAACCTTCCCTTGTCTGGCCAGGTGGGAAGAACAGGGGAAGGGTGCACTTTTGCGATTGACATGGCCCAAACTTCATCCAGGGATTCCGAGAAGCTGTAGAGCCTTGTAGCATCATCAATACCCATCGAGTTAATGAATTTATTTCAGTTATTTCTTTTTCACAACAGGGAGAGAAGCAGAAAAGTGGACTGTTACAAATCTAGTGACTAAACCTGATTTTCAGCCACAGCAGACATGGTAGCAATCAGGTGTGCGATGAATATGAAGCATGCTCATAAAGAGTGAACAGGCAGTCTTACAAAGATTGGAAATCATAAATCATCACCTGAACAGTGTGAAACACAATCTGTAGCATTACTGTAGTTACATGAAATGATATTACAAAGGATTGGTCAAGAAGAAGAAGAAGGACAGTCACTGAATCCAGTCACTTAAAATGACTTCTGTCCCAAAAATAATGCTTTTATCAGAAAAATGATCCGCGTGAACGATTTGGTGATAGTCAAAGAGGGAGGAGAGATGGAAGATGGCTGCCCTCGCACACCCTTCATGAACATGACACCACCAGTGGCCATTTGCCCAGCGCCACTGAAGAGGGCGGATGGAGGCAGTGGACGGAAAGAGCAGGGGGGTGGATGGAGAGTGAAGGGGAGGAGATGACGGGAGGTGGGGGCCTTGGTGCCAGTCTGACTGGAGCTGTCATTGCAGAGGAAATCAATTCACCTCCTCCACCATTGCCCCAACACACACACACACACACACACACACACACACACTATACTCGTCATTTAGGGTCGGTCCCCAGAACTGCCCAACAACCCTCCCTGCTCCCTATCCTTCCTCCATCACACCCTCCCTTGTGCAAAAATCAAGATGACCACCAACAGGAGAGAAAAAAAAATCAATGAAATGTATTTACAGGCCCCATTAGAGTCAGAGGTGTGTTATTTGTGCAGTTACAGTGTGTCATTTGTTCAAGTATCACATCTGAGGCGAGGGCGGTGAATGTGCTTTTCTTAACTTTATTCTTTGTTAGATGACGAAATGTGTCAGTTTAATCAGCTTCACTACAGAAGCGATGAAGTGCATATGTAAAGCAAATCAGTAACATACTCTGTAACACGTAACTTTTAGCAAAAAGTTGAATGTTTAAAAAAAAAATGTATCCTATATTTTGAGTTAGACCTGGGAATCTGATGGAGTAATCACACTCTAAAACCTTTGTAGACTTCCTAGCTTGTGAAGCAGTATGGAAGACGTGATAATGTAGATATGAAGTGTACAGATAATTATATTTCACTGTTTAAGTGATTGAGTGACCTTTTTTCCCTCCTTTTTCTCTACATTGAAAGTGTTTTGTACATTTTAGATGATCAAGTTCTGTCCTCCCTCAGAAACAGACCCATTTTCTTCATATTTTTTAATGCATTTCTTTTCGTTTTGAATGTGCCTCTATGAAAAAAAGAAGAAGAAAAAAGATTACTCACACATGGACAAAATCAAGCCTCTTACAGAGTAAAATAAAGTGGATCAACTTTCATCCTACTTCCTTTTGTTAAAGCCAAGCAGGGGTAAGGAGGTAAAAAGAACGTGGGGCTTTTTTTTATTGCCTGGGCACAAACTGGTGGGATGGAGGGGAGGGATATTAATGTTTTGTGATAAAGAGAAATGATCCCGACTTTAAGAAAGTCGATATCTTCCCGCTCTGAGAGGGAACTCTCGACACTTAAACCCCTGGGCCTTAAGGCTGCTTCACATCTGCCGAAAGGCGTTTACTAAACTCGCAAATACCCAACACACTCTGCGCTAATCAGCAGACAAAACTGAAACCCATACCAGGCGCCAGAGGAGCTTCTTCTCGGGGCTAAGATAAAAAAAGAGAAAAAGAGGGACAGTAAAGAAAAGGAAGAGTAAGCGTTTCTGTAATGACGGAGTACAGATTGAGAATCTATCTGTAACTGTTCCCTGCAGAGATTCTCTAATTAACATCTTTTGGCCATTAAGGAAAAACATACTTTTTTAAATTATTTCTTTTCTGTTTCTAGGATAGTTCTCACTGCCTTACTTAAATCAAGTTGATCAATTAAACGTGACTGTTTCTATAAGCTCTATCCAGGGCAATGTGTTTTACATAAAATATATACTTTATCAACGTAGTGAGATTTTTAAGTTTTTGTGCACTACTGTTTTTTTTGGTGATTGTGTCAATTGCTTGCTCTCTCTGTCTCTCTCTCTTCTTTTTTGGTGTGTATGTGTGTGTGTGTGTATATGTGTGTGTGTGTGTGTGTGTGTGTGTGTGCTTGTGTGTGTGTGTGTTTACATGTGTGCGCTTGCCATATATTGCAGTAAATAAGCAGGAAAAAAAACTTTAAAAATAAATAAATAAATAAAATAACAACAACAAAACATCACTAAGACATTCCAATCCCAGCACCTTTTATTCCCCTTTGCTTTGTGTCGTTTGGATGATCATGGTCAAGCTTAGAGACTGGCAATAATATTATTTGTGACACTGGAAGATAATTTTCTCTGTATAGTGTTTGTCCACTCTGTATAGTCAGGTGCTAACATGTCCCCCGTCCCCTCAGGCAGACGTTCCTTCTTTCCTATCGTCTTTCCCTGAGACTATATATCTGCTCTTCGACAAGTCCCCAATACAGCCATGTGCATATTTCAAATCTATACAAAAAAGATTGTGCTTCTTGGGATGTCTTTTTCTTTCTCTATACTGTTCTATAGTATGTGCCCCTGGTCATTATTCTGTCCAGCATTCCTAAATGAATAATATTTCTATATTCAAGGAGGACATGATGAGTGTAGAGGATTTTGTTGCTGTTATATGCTCATAACACATAGATGAGTTTGTATTTAAGGATTAATCTTGGTTATTATTTATTATCATGGATCTGAATGGAGAAGAAGCAAACTATGATGAAGTATTGGGTTTTTATTTCAGCTGTGACTGTTTTCTTTCTGCTGTCCTTTAGCAGTTCTAATGTCTTTGAAGCAGTATAGTTTTATCCAGTGTTTTACGCAATAAAACCTCTACCTCTGAAAATAGAGCCTTGCTTGATTTTTATATCTTGTCTTATTGGCTCTTTATGAGAAAACACACACACACGCACGCACACACACACACACACACACACACACACACACACACACACACACACACACACACACATATACACACATATACACACACACACACCACCACAACACCACCACCAGCACACATTTCTACAATATAGTGCTTACAGTGGAGAAAGGGAAATTGTGTGTTGCTGCAATATGCAACCGTTATACGTGCCAAAACCTTTAATTATCATTCCATTCTCATACAATGTAATTACGAAAGAACATGTGCCGAGTATAAACACGCGGCCATACACTTTATGAGAATAATCCGCATTCTCCTGAGTAAGTTAAACATTACCTATGCACAGGAGCACACGTACTTAGTAACTTTGCTGAAATTCCTTAGAAACCCCAGAAGTTTTCCGGCTTCTGCCACTGATGCCCATAAGATTTGCAGGCACTGAAACTGAAAAATAGTCTGGTGACGTGTGGCACCAAAGTGGGCCGTGAACACGACTAAATGAAATCAAATGGCTTTCATAAACAGTAACGAGCGCCACCTGTAACACTAAGCCCTGCAAAGTCATCAGCGCACGGCCGCATGCAAAATTATGATCGTTAAAGTTTAACACTCATATACGGCTAATGCATAACCCCCTCCACCACACACACACACACACACACACACACACACACACACACACAGAGGCATATTCCGTCTACTCAGTTCTGTATCCCAAATCTGTAAGACAAAGAAAGTGAGAGAAGGAAAAAAAAAGAACAGATGAAAGAGGATGAATAAAAAAGCCTGAAAGTCCCCAGTGCAAGCTCTTTCTACTATTAATGGAGAAATACAGTGTGTGGCATCTTTAATGGCCTTTATTTCTATTATACAACGCTGAATAATTAACTCAGAGGCAGAGTGTCACCTAGATTTATCTTTTAATTAAAATAGTGCGGTTCACACATATTTGAGTGGTAGTCCAAATAAAAGCAATATCCAAATTTATGTTTTGTTTATCTTCCTGTTAATTATCGAGAGATTGTTCGCTGCATAACCCTTCATATTTTTCTCCACTCCCTTTCCAAAGTTGGGAGGTCTGTATCAGAGATAATAAAGCCGTGCAGTCAGATTTTATTAATTTATGGGCAATTATGATAACAGGGAGAAAATAAGATCCCTATTGTGATCTCAATTCCTTTATAAACACTGAAGCATATACATTAATCATCGCATTTCCACAGGTGATTGTTTGCTCCTGTCCTTTATGAATCTTTATAAAACAATTTCTTCCTGAATTCTCATTTGTGGGTCAAACCAGCTAATAGAAAGAGACAGTCATTTTCAAGCCATTAGGTGGAAAGGACTTTTAAATGACTATGCTTTTTTTTTCTTCAAAGATTTTACAGTACAGATGTTTTTTCTTCAGATACTCACTATAAGTGAAACTGAAAATACAAGTGATGGTCAAGGTACAGTTAAGAATAAAAAAAATAAATAAAAACATTGAAGTGCAAATATGATTACAATCTTAACGCAATCTAAAATATCTAACATGCACATCCACTTTTCACACATTTTAGCAGTGGAAATTGTTATTTTTATTATTTAGTTGGAATTATTCAATTTTCAAGACAGAAGTTAGTTGTACTGTAAATCGCACAGCCCTAAATATATAATATAAAGCAAGAACAACAAGTAAAGTAGACCTGAGGTTAAAGAAAATGTTTAAAGTAACATGTGCCATTCCGTCTTTTTATTTTTCTAGCACAATATTTTGTGAAATGCACTGCTGATATAATTATAATGACAAACTGGCAACATTTCTACACTTGATGCAGTTTATTTAGCTGAGTTTCTCCTGGATAAATCTCTTAATCAGAATTTGATTCTGGTTACTTGACTGCTCTGATTCAATATGGATGTTCAGACAACAGTTCACCGCCGTCTCCTGCAGAGGCCACACGCTACTAATTACGCCTATTTTGTCACGACTTGGCAAAGGCCATCATTTGAGCCTGCGGTTGCCCAATTATAATCCCTTTTTTTTCCCCGAAATCACAAACGTAGACGGCCATTTTCTGAAGCCGTATTTCCTCGTCATTATTGAAAGTCCCTCGGCAGGAGAGGGCTCTGTTACCACCATGCATAATTACCGCTAGCATTCATTAAAAACCCTTAGTCTTAAAGGTAGATTTTCAGCGGCTCTGCCTTAATTAGTGCCAGTGTGGCTGCGAGGGTTTGTTTTAGTAACAGTAGCACACATCACACATACAGTAAGCCTGCTGCTGGTGTAATGCTGGAGTTCGTCATATCACGCGAAAGTCATTTTGACATTCATTAACTACAGGATTTTGAGAAATATGTCTGTTGGTGCATGCTAAAATCAGTGTGTGTGTGTGTGTGTGTGTGTGTGTGTGTGTGTGTGTGTGTGTGTGTGTGTGTGTGTGTTTGAGAGGGATGCTCTGCTCCTGTCATTTGGACCATTTGATGGATTCAAATATTTCCACAGCAGCAAGATAAAGGAGGCATGTTACTATTTTATTCTCACATATAACACCTGTATGTGTTTTAGAGAACTCCACAGAGACCCAGGACTGGATTTTCTGTATGTTAAAGAGAGGAGATGAACTACTGCTATCTGAAACATTCAGCAATACCCACACAGTTATTGTACTGCTGTGAGTGTGTGTGTGTGTGTGTGTGTGTGTGTGTGTGTGTGTGTGTGTGTGTGTGTGTGTGTGTGTGTGTGTGTGTTGTAATGAATGGGTTGTAGGTTTGTAGGTTGTATCGCTCAAGTTGAGAAAGGATGCAAGAAGATACCATATTCCCTGATTTAAAAAAAAATGTAATAAAAATTACAAAAATTCTCGGCTATTGTCCTTTTCAGCTCTCTTTGGAATAACAGTTAATGTGATTTGGGATATAGCAAATAATCCATAGGTATTATAGATAGAACAGTTAGCTAGCTAGTTAAATAACTGGTTCTCATGGGTTGTTTAATTGTGTACAAACAATTTGTCTTGGTGTTGGAATCAACAACATAGACCACAGTTCACACAATATACAATCATTTACACAATATACAGCAATTTACAGTAATTATCAATAGCATTACATATCGTTACAGTGCAATGATTCAGCAACACAAGTCCAATTAACACCAGTTAAATGCCAATTAATTATAAAGTCCAATTAATTGTTTGTAGTGCAGTTAATGTTCATGTACGTATTTCTCGATCAAACTATTTTTATTAAGGAGTTTAAGAACATAAAACAACTCATTTTGTGCTTAAAATTAATTTTATTTCCCCAAACAAGTAGTATTCTTTTAGAGCAGCCAGGAACTTGGCCTATTTGGCAAGTGTAAGTAAAGTTTCCTTGGTGAATAGTTTGGATTTATGTAACACTTCACATTACACTAAACCATTATAGGTTTCAAAGTAACAAATCTTGAGAAACAAAAATGATCATCCATCCATCCATCTTCCATACCGCATAACCTATACCATACTGCATACCGCTTATTCTACATAGGGTTGCAGCCTAACCCAGGGATCTCAGTGCACAAGGCGGGGGAAACCCTGGATGGGGTGCCAATCCATCATGAGGCACAATCGCATGCACATTCACACACCACAGACATGATTGGAAATGCCAATCAGCCTACAAAGCATGTCTTTTGACTGGGTGAGGAATCTGGATTACCTGGAGGAAACCAAAGCACAGGGAGAACATGCAAACTCAGCACACACAGGGTGGAGGTGAGATTCGAACCGCCAATCCTGGAGTTGCGAGGCAAATGTACTAACCACTTAGCCATCATGCACTCAAAAATGATCAAATAGTGAATATTGCTATCTTATCAATAAAAAAAAAAACAATAAAATCAGTTCATTCCATTTGGTGAGTGTCACATACTGTACATGATTTTTAATCACTTGTATAACTGTTTTGACCCCCATGTGATGTTTTGGATTCTTGTCTTTTCGTGATTTCCACCCAAATTTAACTCTCAACCTCATTCTGTTTAAATAGTTTCCTTTTTTCTTCACCCTCCAACACAAGGGGTGCAAATGTCTGCACTGAACCTTAGCATTGCAGGAAGCCTACCATTTAAAACAAATTACCATTTAGTCTAATATAGTCTTATAGTACCTGTACACATCTTTATTACTCCTGCCCAAGTGCTAAAGCAGCAATAAAACATCAGGAGTCACTGGTGTGACAAATCTGAAGTAGGAAGTCTTTTTCTCTTCCACAGCCCATTGGCTGGTGCATATAGAGTTAAATCTGCCAGATGAAATATCAGATCTGTTTGGCCCGCAGATATCCATTAAAGTGCAGAATGCTGCTTTCTCTCGCAGCTTACATGCCAGATGTTCCTCCCCCCATCTCTAATCATTGCAGATGTAATGGGGTAGAATGCTGCAGTTTGTGACTTCGCTGGCATGCACACTGTATATTGCACAGGGGAACAGCACAGTCTGAGCTATATAATTATACTCCATTAATACGCCAGCGTTCCACGCTAGCTGAAGAAACAAAGCTCAATAAAGACAGCATCCATCCAATCCCATGTGTCTGGCTGTCCCAGCAACAGTGACAAGCATGCATCATGGTGGATGTTTGGATTAAGAAGTAACTATTGTTGTCTGAATATCAAGCACAATGTCAAGGAAGTATGCTGATAGTGTTGCTGTATTGTTAACACTCTGCTCATTTTTTTTTTTCTCCCTCCATCGACCAGCATGCCTGAGCCTGTGCAGGTGTCCATCGTTAAGGCTCTGCTCAGTGTGTGTGTGGACAATGCTGAAGGGCTGCAATCACTTTAAGAGTCAACAGACAATTCCACCTGTCATCTGTCTGATGGGATATTGACCAGAGAGCGAGCACGAGTGGGAGAAAGTGAGAGAGGGAATTGGAGAGATGAAGGTATTTTTCAGCCATTTGACAGACACTGGCTGATGGTTTGTTTAAAGATCAATTACTCCTGTTCTGTCAAGTAAGTTTGATTTCCTTTTATGCTTTTATGTATGAATATAAAGTATGTCTTTGCATTTATTTAACCAGATGCCAACTTATAATTAACTTATAATATTAATAAATGTATTATATATATAATGTCTCTGAAACAAACATTGATTTGCTATCTTTGTGAGAACCCTCAACTGACTTAATTATTACTTTAGTCTACTCTATGCCTACATGCAAACCACAATCATCTAAAATCTCTCTCTCTCTTTCTCTCTCTCTCTCTCTCTCTCTCTCTCTCTCATCCTTCTCTGTATATATAAGGCTAAATCCTAAGTAATAAAACATGATGTTGTTATAGGAAAATGATCAACAACAGTGTAGTGTAATGTATGCACAAAAGCAGAGCCACTCTTACCCAAAGTTGGTTATTTTCTTATAACAACATGTCTCAAACTGTTTCATTCCTCTTACACAACAGCGGTTTGTCCATGAGGACAAAAATTGCAATTGTTAATTGAAGATAATACTTTTTAAAAAAATTACACTGTTTACACTGGATAGTGTGGATAAGTTGGTTCCTGTAATAACTTGCATTATAGCAGTGATAAACATCAGAGCCTCATTTCTTTCAAGTTTCTATTTATTTAATACTTTTTTATATTGTAGATTGTCAGGATACAGAGAAGCCAGAAAGCTCAAAATCCTCTGATTGAAGATTCTCATGGGGTGGAAAACTTACTGACTGCTACAAAGCACCTACACTGGAGACTCCTTCCATAAATGGTGGATCTCCTTACAGAAAGCTTCCCCATATTAACAATTATACTGTAGGTTTTTCCAAATAATGTTTTTTTGTTTTGTTTTGTTTTTTTAAATCAGTTTAGGATTAAGCATAGACTATGTTGAGTATTCACCACACAAGGCCCTGTGAATTAGCTGTTACTATAGAAACAATAACATGTAAGAATGAGAACATTGACATAAATGTGTGATTTTAATTACAGATGAAACTACTGTCAGAGCTTCTGTTCAATAAAATTAATCAACCTTCTGACCAATCAGACTTGAGAATTCAACATTGCTGTGGTTTAAACAGTTGTTCTCCCATGTCCCATGTCTAATTTGAAGATACATATATATATATATATATATATATATATATATATATATATATATATATATATATATATATATATATATATATATATATATATATATATATATATCAGACTTTCCTGTGGTGGAAACCTTACTGACTGCTACAGTGGAGTGACACTTCACTGACACTGGAGACTCCTTCCCTAAATCTCCTTACAGAAAGCTTCCCCATTTCAGTTACTATTATACTGTCAATTTTTTCTAACAAATTCTATATTTACTTATATTATATAATTTTTTTATCGGTTTGTGATTAGGTTTAGGTCATGTCGAGCATTCACTACAGAAGTCCCCTGTAAATTTTCTGTTACTATAGAAACAATAACATATTAGAATGGGAACATTAACATAAACATGTGATACTATTTACAGTTAAAGCTACAGTCAGATCTTCTGTTCTATAAAATGATAGAATTTATTACAATTCATGTTATTAATCTTTGACAATTCAACAGTATTGTGGTGTAATAACCAGTAACCCCAATCAGAACTCAGGTTATGAGTATGGATTGACTGTGAACATTTAAAAACGTGTTCAAGGTTCTCTAGCACTCACCCAGAGGTTTTACTGGGCCTGTGGGTAAACAAGCAGTGGCACTGATTTATACGAGGCTGACTTTAACAGTGCAGGGTCTTGACTTTTCCAGTGAAGCCCCACACTGCTAAGAATTTCAAATGTGCTTTTAGTACGTCCTCTTTTTATTGATGTATAGCTGCAAAGCTGTCTTCTAAGTGTGCAAATGGGTGTAGATTCTGGATTTTTTTTTTATCTTATTTTTTTTTTTTTTTGCTTAAACGTGGATTTTCTTATCATTTATCCAGAGTCGGAAACTTCAATGGAAGTGATGGTAGTTTTTTCAGATTCTTGAGTTGTAAGCTTTGGTGGCAGTTAGATTGATCTGAGCCCTGCTATAGATTGTGCTAAGGGCCCACTCTTGTCCTTGCACACTAATCCTGAATTAGATTAATGCCCCAAATGTGTAAATAAAAATATCAAAACAACCTCTTCGTGAAAGCAGGAGATGGCATCTCATCTCAGGGAGAAAACTACATGAGTAATGCGTTTCAAAGTCTTACAAACTTACAAAGTGCACTTTTTCTCTAAATGTTAAATGTTTCAAAGATGACATGAGATTTCCATTTTAATTTGTACAGAGAAAACAAGACCAATTTATTTCTTCTTTTCTGATTTTCAGACTTTTTGTTTGATAATAATCCAATCTAATATTCAAAATCGTTTTCACATGTGATTCGACCATATGATCTTTTTTCCCATATGTGATTTTTAAAAGTGTATTTTTTTCTCAGGTGCTATGTTAATACATGATTCCTTTTTTTCACAAGTGATACTTACACATGACCGATTTATTTTCACAGGAATTTTTTCCACAATTCATGTATCAATTCTCACACGTGATTCATATTTTTACATCAATTTTTTTCAAGATTCTGAAATTTCTGAAAATTCTTATTTTTTTACAAGTCATTTAAATATTATTTTTTAAACATTCTTTTTTTTTTTTTTTTTTTTTTTTTTTTACATGTAATTTGAATACACGATTTCCTCCCCTGTGATTCTTTTTGCACATAAATGAAATGTGTGTGTTTTGTTTTTGTTTTTTCTGGAAGGGATATAAAATCTCCAGGTGTAGGAGTTGGAAATGTGCCATGGCCAGAGCAAGTTCCTGTAAGACAGAGCGGACCTCTAATTGACATGACCTTTCATTGTGTGTGATTGGTGTAACTAGAAAAAGTAGACAGATCTGAGTGAGCAGAATGCTCACTCAGGAAAACTATAGAATTTTTTTTCCCAGACAACCTTTATCAATTTAACTATTTTGAAGCCTTTGTTGGAATTCCAGTTCTCTCTTTCACACGCACACACACACACACACACACACACACACACTCTCTCTCTCACACACACACTCTCTCTCTCACACACACACACACACACACACAATACTATCAGAGAAGGCAATAAATGAAAATATGCTAGTTCTTTGTGGATTTAAAGATTTTGCTTTGGGGTCTTGGGAGGCAGCTTGCTTAATTCTGCTGCCTTAAGACCCTCTTATAATGTTGGAAAAACATATTGCATATGGTTGAATATTAGCTAGGAGCAAACCACTCTGGAATGAGATTTCTTGTGAATTTCAGTTATCACAGACTCCATTTAGCTTCACATTAAACACTCACTTGAAAGAAAAAAAAAAGAAAAAAAAAAACAGGAAAAAAAGGCACTGGTTTCCAATTTGCATACAGTGTGAAGCAAGTGCGCTATCATGTGATTACCCAGGGTAATTAAAACAGATGTAACATGAACACTTCCTTAAGTACCGATAATTAATATGTAATTATGCACTCATTTATACACAAGTTAACACATCTTGTAGAGGCAGACGTTTCCGGTTGAAATTACTGTCATTAACAGAAAAACCACTTCTCATCTGAGGTATCAAAACAAAGATTCCCAGAAAGGATAAAAGATTTTTTTAAAAATCCCATTGTTGTTTGGGTAGAGTTTAATAAATCTTTAAGCTAAAGCATGCCAGAAGAACAGTTTAACAGTGCAATTTCGTACTCAAAGGACCGATTTGAAACCCTTCCTTACTTCTAAACCTCTCATCATCCTGATTTGGTGTAATCCATGCAGGGAGGTTGCACACGTCATGATGCAAGAGGAAGGGAAAAGGGAACGAGAGTAGAGGCTTACTTTGATTTGATTTGAAACATTCATCTCTCTTTCATTAGAATGTGTTATAAGGAAAGCAATTAAAGCTCAAAAATAAAATAAAACATAAAATACAAACCTCAAGAACTAGCTTTCAATAACTCAGTTAACAAATTAACACTGATAATCTTCTTACAAATAAAAAAGAGGCTTAAACTTTAATCTCGATACTCTCCACTCCCTCCTGCTCATTCTGACAATATGATCAGATTTCACATGACATAACAAGATCACCTGAGTAATCATCTCAAGAACCAAACAACCCTCAATGTGCTCATGCTCTCCTTTCCTTTCTCTACTCATTGCCCTCATATAGGAATGGCATTGTAGCCCAAACCCCCATTGTGCAGCTGGATACACAGAGGCTCGGGTGCTAGCGCCTCAGCAGGCGTCTTTCACTCATAAAACAAGAGATCACCTTGGGTAGCCACATCAGCGTGCTCGTTCATCGTTAGCGTCAACGTGAGTGTGATCAGCAGCCGGGCTGACGTCTCCATTCAGCGGCCACCTGCTAGCTGTCAATCAGAGCAAGGCAGCTGGGCGTCCTGGGGCTATTGACAAAACTGTCGGCACAGAGCTGAACCGTGCCCATCACATCGCTGACTTGTTTCCTTTCCCCTTCTTTTCTTTCACTCTGTTTTCTTTCACTCTTTTTTTTTCTTGTGCCATCTCTCCATCATCACAGTCACCTACCAGGGTACAAACTTTGTCAGAGCTGTACTGGCAGCTGGGAACATTTATTTCATTTATTCACATTTTTTTTTTTTTTTTTTTTGGAAAGCCTTGTGGTTTGTGTATCAACATCCATCAATATAGCTGAATGCATGCTTCCATGTCAGTCAAACAGTACAACGTGAGTGTTTATGACAGGTTTCCCATGAGGCAGCAGTGAATAAAGAGAATATTTGCTATCTTGGAGGTGTGCTTTAATCTATATGTCAAACCAATTTGAGCCACTTTATTATGAGTAAAATAGCTTAAATGCTATACACAAACAAGATGTCTGTTTGTTCTTGTACATTTATGCTTTTTGCATAGGCTTTCGTTCAAACACTTCACAAGTTAGGCAGAATACAACTGTTGATAAAACTATAAGTAAACTGTTAGAGAAAATAATACTATGGAATTCTATCTTTCCTTGTCGCTGGTGCAAGTTTTAATTAATATTCACTCATTGTATACTCTAGGAACACCTGAACACTTTGACACTCATACAAATATTCAGTCAGCCAATCATGTGGCAGCAGTGCAATGCAGAAAATCCTTCAGATAAAGGTCAAGAGCTTTAGTCAATGTAAAGTCGGTTTAAAAAACAAAGGAATCTCAGTTATTTTGCCCATGGTATGTTTGTTGGGGCAGTGTGGGCGGTTTGAGTATTTCAGAAACTGCTGATCTGAGATTTTCATGCACAGCAGTCTCTGGAGATTACACAGAATGGTGTGGGGGGAATCAAAATACTCAGTGAGCCATTCTGTGAGTGGAAACAAGTTGTTTATGAGGAGAGTGGCCAGATCGATTGAACAGGAAAGCTACAGTAACTCAAATAACCACTCTTTACAATGATGCTGAGTAGAAAAGCATCTCAGAATGCACAACACACCAAATCTTGTGCCACGTGGGCTAAAATAGCTAAGAACCACATCGGGAACTAATCCTGTCAGCCATAACCAGGAATTTGAAGCTACAGAGGACACAGGCTCACAAAAACTGGACAGCTGATGATTGGAAAAAGACCAGTCAATGTTTCTGAAAATAGATCAGTAGTTACTGAAAAACTCAACCATGCCATGGTCCAGCAACCATACTTTGGTCAAAGTCACTGAGATTACATCTCAATTTGACTATCATGTACCTTTATTTTATTATTTAAGGTAAATACAGTAAATAGACCATAATAAGTTTTTAGGGACAAGATTTAGAGGTACACCGCATGCTTCTTTCAAATGAAAAGATAAATACTAAAGGTACAAAAGGTGTACATTAGATTGTACCACTCCAGTGGAAAAGTACAGTTTATTACCCTTTGTTTCTGAAAGTACATATAAAATTGAAGAAACAAGAAAGCACTGTTTGTGAAAAGAGGTGTCACTTTTGCTCAACTGCCCTTAAATCCACACCATCTGAAAACCCTGAGTTTCACTTCATAAAACCATGACAAATAACATGATTGATTGAAGTTGTATTATAACCTGTTTGAAATGACCAAAAAGTGGGGTGACAGAATGCCTTCTTGATATACAAACCACAGAGGGCTTTTAAAGACAAGTGACTACACCATACTGTCATACTGAAGGATTTCTGCACATAAGCAAGCAGTTCTAAAAAGACTTCTGAATTACAGACCATCAATACAAAGCAATACAATACATGACATTTACCAATACAGTGAATTAATATTAATATTAATATTAATAATAAAGAGATATTGCTGCTATTTCCCATTTTGCAGAAAGTCCATATACATTTGTACATTAAATTGGGGTTTGAAAAGAAATTATCTGTGTGAAAACTAACCTGTGATGTTGATGATGTCCTCTCTGAAATGATTCCATGTTTTGATTCTTGAATTGGATGCAAGTAAAAATGCCCTAGGTGCCAATGACAAAGTTTCTACCCTGACATTGACTATTATCTTATAACAACTAGTATTTTATTTCTCTTACAGTAATTACAGTTTTTAATTTATTAATGAATGCCACGCAGTACTAATTTTTTTGTATCAAATTCTAGTTACATTGATTGTTACAACATACAACAAGTTCCTGTTATTGCTTAAGTTATAGCAGCTATACATCGTTGTTCTCTCACCAGTCCTCTTTTCTCCCTCGCTCTTTAACTTGAAGAAACCAAAACACACAGACTGCCATACGTTGTTAAGACTCTCACATGTTCAATAAACTACTGACTATTACAAAGACATTGGAAACACCATCCATCAATGTTACAGAAACGTTTACTCACAGACAACTTCTACATATCAACAGTGATCTATTTTTTTTATTCTGTTTATTATTAGCCTAAGCTTATGTGAAGCATTTGTCATGCAAGTTACTATGAACGAATTGTTCCTATAGAAATGATTAGATATTAGAATAGGTGTGTTTACATTACAGTTGGCACTATTGCCAGAGCTGCTGTTAGAGAAAATGATTTTGACCAAAATGATTACAGAATTCGACAATGTTGTGGTATAAATTAATTAAAAAATAAATAAATAAATAAATAAAAACAATATAAATGACTACATATTGTAGTTATTTGATAATACTATAAATTACTATGTTTTGTGATATATCAAAGGATATTGAGCCAGTTGTGAACCTGCCATTGTGTTTGTACCTCTATTAGACCACTGGGGTGAATTTAAAGAAACAAAACATTTTTATTTAAACACAGCTTTTTTTTTTTTTTTGCTTTTGCCATTATGATTTGACACACAAGCAGAGACATGGCCACCTTAATCACCCACTGTTTTAGTAGGTCTTTAATAATGCAGGGGCTCAAAACAGAACACCTGTTGCTAAGATGTGCTGATGCAAATATCAAGGGGATTAATTAAAAGTCAATTATATTAATTTGGCTTTTGAAGGGTGATGGTGCGAGATAACTTGCGATTCTGTGAACACTGATATGCGAGCTCTTGATTTTTAATGTGGTTTTATCAGAGTCCATTAAAACAGCTCACATGCGTACCCCACACTGTTTAGATGCCATTCTATGTAAATTTAATGAGCATTTGGAATTTCATCTTTTTAATGTGCATATCTGTGTCTTATGCATAATTGAAAAAATGCAAATAACTAAAATGTTTGTGTTCTCTGGCTCCTGTTCGTGACAGGCTATTGTATAAACCTGATACACAGTGTTGTGTGTTAAATGTCTGTTTTTTAGCCGTGACTGTTATAATGTTGGGTGACTGCATACACCTTTAACTGCTCTCTTCCTGAACACAGATTAAGTTCAATCACATAAATAAGCAAAGAACCATTTTCATTGCATAAAGGTTGCTTCTCAGCTTTAAACCTTGAACTTTGAAGCAATTCTTCTTCAACTGAACACTCTATGAGAATAAGATGAGAAAAATAGGATAGATAACAAACAGCTAGATTGTACTGGAACATCTGATCAATGAATTACATGTACACCGAATTAAAGCACACTCAATTTGGATGTAAATCCTATACAGTCATCTTGATTCTATATTCCTGCCCAGCATGGCTATATAATAGTATTCACTCATTTGACTGGCAGATCATAAAAAGCAATTTTCTATTTAGCAATACCACATATTTGTCCTTTAAATAGTCTGCTCTAATTACAGGAGCTTTTAGCAAAAATCCTGCTTGACGGAGAGAGGTGAAATTATCTATAATCTTGGAATAAATGGACATCGGATGAGTATTTAGTCATTTCAAGGATATAATTTGTATTCAGGAACCCAATTTGCTGTTCACCATGAATTGTGAGCAGTGTATTTGCTCAATTGGTGTACTGGAACAGAGACAGGCATGACTACAGGCTGAGTGTACCAAAAAAAAAAAAATGTTGATACTGTCAAATATTAAGATTAAATTAGCATCTGCCCAACTTAGGAGTAACCATCAAATCTTCTCACTTAAAAATGTGACAATCCTTTCCTCCATTCTCTTCACAATGTACTCTGTGGAGTGGTGTCTTGCTATGGCTAGTTATCTACACTACAAGGAACTTACTGTTGCTATTCTGAAGCTACATCCCAAATTGATGGCACATTTGCTGATTATTAATAATATTCAAATATTATTTAAAAGAATATTAAATATTAAATAGAATATTTAATGTTAAAAGAAGCTGCCTGGCAAACAATTTGCTCTTATAAACTTCAGTAAACTCATCCATCTTATGTCCAACACTGCTACTCACTCATTGTTAGTTAAACTAGATAGCTAACTATAGCTTTCCTAATGATTCTCCTGCCTCAATATATATACACTGTTAGAATCCCGTAGAGTTCCTTGGCTTGCCCTTCCAGGAAAGGATGTAAACAGAAGATTCCAGGTAGAAAGGTTTTAAAAAGCTAGAACATGTGAGACATTTTGTCTGCTGTCAACTTTTTTTTAAATGGACTGTTTTAGATATGAGAAGTTGATCCTGTGTTTGAAAAGAGACAGCGAGACACGTGTAGATGGTGTAGCGTGGTGTGTGTTAAGATGGATTTGGGTGGAGTTGGAGGTAGCATAGTCTGGCTGTGAAACAGTATTTAAGGAGAACACTACCCTCTGTGAAGCAGACTCAGTGGGACATTTGACCTCAAAACCACCAAAGGAAAGCTGGCACATTTGCTGTTCAATCCCACAAGGCTCTGCAGCAAGCGTCCTTCTGCCAGCTCAATCCTCCACGGGCCTGGATTCCTGCTCAGCTATGTTGTTTCTCTCTCTCTCTCTCTCTCTCTCTCTCTCTCTCCTATCTCTCTATCTCTCTCTCTCTCTCTCTCTCTCTTTATGATCGCCTTCAAAAACTGACCTGCTTCTGCTTCCAGTGGTGACCTGCTCTCTGTACTGGTAGTACGTCTAAGAGCAACATCTGTACATACTGTGGTTGCTTGGAGGTCACTAACACATTCACACAAATACAATAACACATCAAATCAAACTACAACAGACATGTTTCACTGGAATATTATAAAATTAAACCAACATAAGGAATGCATGATAATAATATTGGAAATGTATACATCAACCCACATGCACTTCCACATGCAGTGAAAATAATTAAACCATATGTTCTGCATGGGACAAATCACATGTACCATATATGAGTCAGATGTAAAGAATTACATGTGAAATTTGAATCACATGTAAATATCACTTGAAAAGAAATGAATCACATAAAAATTCACAAGTGAAAAGAAATTAATCATGCCTAAAAAAATGTCATGAATCAGTGAATCACGTGGATAAACAACACATGCTTTATAAACACATGCTCTGTTTTCTGAAGTGAGTAAAAACATCATGTGTAAAATTCACATGCGGATCATGTGATTATTCACTTTTCTGACTTTTTTCTAAGTGTAGACTGGAAAACTACAGGCCATTTAGTGAGCTAAAAACGACAAAATTAGGCCGGCTTCAAATAAAATTGCCTAATCAACTAGTTTCCCTTCATATTGCTTTATGCCATTTGTGATGTAGACTGATGGGCTTTAATGCCGGATACACCTGGATATTAACATCTGTGGAAGCCAGTTGTACAGCTGTGAAGCTTGTTGATTAGCACACTGCTCCTTGCCAAACACCTCCTGTAACCTTTTGTTTGTTAGATGATAAATGATCAGATTACTGACAAAACTTCTGGTAGTAATTTCATTTCATTGTGATGTCTGATTGTTTGCTGTGTTGTGCTACCAGCGCTGCAGGTTTAAACTCAGTCCTCAGCGGTATTACAATTATCCCTCAAAGGAATTCCAACATATCAACATATAATTACACAAAATCTGATTATTCACCATTACTTAATAGTTTAGTTCACTAGGAATTGAACTATATCAGCTACATTATGTTTTATTAAACATTATACCTACAATGCTGTATGAGATTATATTCTTTAAGTGCTCAATTATTTTCCTCAGAAGCCCTGAAGCAGTAATAAATTTGTTCACGTTCTACATGCTACTTGTGCTCCTTTTTATATATCTGTCACACTATACTAGTGTCACACGCACCCCTTTATTCATCACAGTGCTGCTGAATGCTCAATTCTAATTGGTCAGAAGCTCTTGATTATTTATTTATTTATAACAGCAGCTATGATAATGGCTATAATTCAAATTAAATGTCTATATTAATGCCCTCAGTGTAATGCATTACTGTTTCTATATAATAATAATAATAATAATAATAATAATAATAATAATAATAATAATAATAATAATAATAATAATTCACAAGGAATTGTATGACCAACACACATAATCAAAGACATAATACAAAAAAACAAACAAACAACAACAACAACAAAACAAACGATTCAACATGTTGTTATTTAATGAAGTACAGAAATGTTATGAAGAAGTTTTCTGTAAGGGGATGCCATGTAACCATTATGTAAAGTCTTCAGGCAAGCTTTTTTTGTGTGTCTTGATAATTTCAACAGAGAGAGAGACACAGAGAGAGAGAGAGAGAGAGAGAGAGAGAGAGAGAGAGAGAGAGAGAGAGAGAGAGAGAGAGAGAGAGAAGTAGGCTGGTGAGAGAATGACTGTTTATAGTTATAATAAGGAATGTGAAAACAGAAACCATTTTTTCATTATTGAATGATGTGCCATTCAATTATATATTTAAAAAATTGGAATTGTTGGTAAAATGCTGTGGTATAAGAGGGATGAATCACTGTCAAATGCTATCCGAACATATTCATTTCACAGGGTAACAGAAACACTGCTTGATTATTTAACTACTGTATAACAGCATGCCCTGTTGTGTTTTTTATTTCATATATAGCATAAACTCCATTCCACAAGATAATCAACCAGTTAACAAACTTCAGACCACGTCACATGATTCGTCAAATGATGCATATCCTGTTCACAGTACCCAATCATTACTACATTACTAATCATGCACATCTGTTTCCAATCACAATAATCCCTTTAATTAACCCGGACAATGTCCTGTTCAATAGGGAAGTCCTGCTTTCTGCCAGTGACAATGCCAAGCCTTTAGTTTTGATTGATTCTGGTTTTGACTTAGTTCTGTACAGTTTACAGGTTTGCCATATTGTCTTTGCTGACCACCTGACCTTCCCTGCTTTTTACTTTGAGTTTGGTGAACTGATCTGGATTGTCTGCCTTTTAATAAACCAGCATTTGCACGCAAAACTTGTGATTTCTTGACAAAAAAAATACATAGTGATGTTGATCCCTGATGATAATATTGAATACATCTACTACTTAATAGGCACAAATAATAAAATATCAGTTTTACCCATACGCCGTAAAGCACTAACAATACATGTCATGCAATGTGTTACAGTGCAACACTCCTGCATATACTAAAAAAAATATATATGCCTAAGCCTGATGTGCTACATACAGTAGCATGCAGCGCTCTGTTCTCTCCAGCAGAGGTGGTGACCGAGATAATGGGATAAGGGAGGGCTGTGATTATGACAGGGGAGGGGCCATGAAAACACTTCCTCTAGCAGCAACATTATTTTTATTATCACTGCCCATCAGAGGTCCTTGAGAAACATGTACTTTCAGCCCAGGCAATCACTCATCTGGAGTCCCTGCTCATGGAGAAAGAGAGAGAGAGATAGAGAGAGATAGAGAGATAGAGAGATAGAGAGAGAGAGAGAGAGAGAGAGAGAGAGAGAGAGAGTATCGACTGATACCCTTCAGCAGTAAGAGGAAGTGGAGGAGTAAGTGAAGCTTAGCGATGGAGACTAACATACATGCAGGGATAAAGGGAAAAAAATGATTAGCTGTGAAGACAATTCCACGTTTGTCCCCACCCTCCTCTTTAAAACCAGCCAATCACAATTTTTACACCAAACACTTCTATTTATTCAAATCTATTAAAATCCACAACAGACATTTGTGATTGTACATATACAAGCTTTTAACATACATTAAAATATGCTAAATGAAACTGATGGCCCACATGATGGCTGCTTGTCTGTCTTCTTCTTTTGACAGTGAGCACTCAAGCCTCTCTCTCTCTCTCTCTTTCTCTCTCTCTTCCTCTCTCTCTCTCTCTCACTCTCTCTCTCTCTCTCCCTCTCTTCTCTGGCGCACTCCGTCACTCCCAGCTCTTTAATGAACACATTGTGGTAAAGCACACACGCTCACGCTCTCGTTTTCTCACAGGTGATCATCAGCTCAGCCCTGAATCGTCACAGCAACAGACACACTCTGATAAAGAGTGATGCTATTAGCGCCACTGATTTAATAGATCTGGAAGTGGACAGGTGAAGAGCGGAGAGGGGGAAAAAGAAATAGAATAGTATTCCGTTCGTTTGACATTAGGTTTAAGTGATATTTTTAGGATATACAAAGGCCTTTTTTCAATGATTGCACTGCAGTGGAATGCTTAAAATGGAGCTCTAAACTGTAATGACATAATTAACATAAAATGAGGCCTGAATATGTGTCATTATTGCTAAGGGCCTGATGTGAACCGTGCTCTATATAATGATGTGGGTTCTCAGTGTGATGGGTATCAGCGAGCTTGGTGCCAGTTGAAGCCCTGCTGGAGGTCAGTGTGATTGTTAATCTGATCCTGATCCCAGACCTGCCTGTCTCTTTCACACCAGACAGCTTATTGTCATGATCTTGATGGCCATGACAACCCTTAACCTCCCTGCTTTTCTCTCTCTCTCTCTCTCTCTCTCCTTCTCTCCTTCTCTCTCTCTCTCTCTCTCTCCTTCTCTCCTTCTCTCTCTCTCTCTCTCTCTCTCTCTCTCTCTCTCTCTCTGGATAGTCTCATCACTCTAAGGGGAGAGTCGTCTCTCACACACACCTGATGGCCGACAGGCCTGCACTTCCTGTGGGTCTGATAATCAACATGTTGTCAAGGCTGTCAATACCCAACAGACAGAGAGGGGACCAGGGATGTCATACACACACACACACACACAGAGAGAGAGAGAGAGAGAGAGAGAGAGAGAGAAAGAGAGATGATAATGGGTACACTCTCCGATACAAAATTAACAGACTGAGAGACCTCATATCACACTGGCCTGTCCACACACCACACACCACATGCCAGTAATGTGTTACTGTTATCTAATGACTTTTTTCTGATAATACAGTTACTGATGTCAATAAAATTATTTTATTTGCATTACAAATGTATTGTTAAGAAATCGATATTAAGTGAAATGCATTTTATAAATAGATCATGTTTTGCCCCGAAGATTTTTTCTTTAGCCTCGAATAATTGTCCACTTTCATCACTATGTAACTGAACGTCAGTAAAATAAGACGGCGGTGTTGTAATTTTACATCTTAATTAAACAGAACAGTCAGTGTGGTGACTGGATACATGCTGATTTATTTATTTATTTTAAACCAGTAAAAAGGTTGAAACTGAAACAGTAACATCCTCTGACACTGGGCAGGAAAACAAGGTGTGTAATTGTTTGAGTTCTAGTTTACATGAACATGCTATGAGCAGATCATAAGGAAAGATAATGTACTTTGTATGGCACTATAGCAAGTAAACCCATAGAATGATAGCTTAACTGTGCCTCCACTTGGCTAGCGACACCAAATTAGCCTAGTTAGAAAAGTATTATTTATATCAGTCTGGTAGTTCTACAAACAGTCACAACAGCTGAGGCAAGTCTCATGATAAATCCAACTTTTTCTGATCATGTCATGCATGAGAACTATGAGTTTCACTTTGTAGTGTATTTATGTAGGTTTGATACTAATTAACGTATTTAGTAATCCGACTACTGATTACTGTGTGTAAAAAGTAATGTAATCAGATTAAATTTTAAAGTAGTAATTAGTCATTTGTAGTGGATTATTTTTTGAGTAACGTACTCAACACTGACACACACACAGGGTGAGAATCTTCCGTGTATGTCAGGATGGGTAAGACTGAGTTCTTTGCTGGTTTTGTTCTTGATGAGTGCTGCAGGCTTTATTAATTAGATTTAATGTTGATGAATGTAGGAGCTGTCATCTCCTCCAGCACACTGAGGCTGTGTGAATGAGCGAAGGCAGCTTTAAACAGGAAGCTGAGCAATGCCACTTTAGCCATCTACTGTACATTCACACTGAGCTCATCACAGCTCATCAGTCATTAACGGCTGAGTTGAATGAGGTAGGCCAACAGAGAAATAGTCTCAGACTCAGATGCTCTGCCTACAGTCTCTCTGATGGATATTTTGCACGTATAATAAAACTTCAAATACCTAAAAATATGGTATTTCCATTACCATACCTAAGTACCTACACTTAAGTTAGTTACTAATGTTGTTAAACCTCTACTATTAATTTTAGCTTATGGGACATAGTGGCTTAGTGGTTAGCACATTTGCCTCCAGGGTTGGGGGTTTGAATCCCAAATCCAGGGCGGAGTTTGCATGCTCTCCCTGTGCTTCAGGGGTTACCTCCAGGTACTCTGGTTTCTTCCCCCAGGCCAAAGTCATACATTGTAGGGTGATTGGCATTTCCAGATTGTCCATGGTGTGTGAATTGGTGTGTGATTGTACCCTGCGATGAGTTGGCATCTCATCCAAGGTGTCCCCCGCCTTCTGCCCCGAGTTCCTTTACATTTATTTTACATTCATTCATTTAGCAGACACTTTTATCCAAAGCGACTTACAAATGAGAAAAATACAAGCAAAGCAAAATATCAAGTAGAGAACAATACAAGTAGTGCTACTATACAAGATCCATTAATTGAGTTCCAGAAGAAGCAAAGTGCTCAGGGTAGAGGTGTAAGTGCAAATTTTATTTATGATTTTTTTTTTTTTAATGAGTTAGTTAGTTGTTCACTGAAGAGGTGGGTCTTTAGCTGTTTTTCGAAGATGGTGAGAGATTCTGCGGTCCGGATTGAGGTTGGAATTTCATTCCACCAGTGAGTGAGGAACAGTTAGTGTGAAGGTTCTGGAAAGGGACCCTGCACCATGCTGAGTGGGGACTACTAAACGTCGGTCGCTAATCAATCGCAGATTGCGTGAGGGAACATAAGCCTTCAGGAGAGAGTTGAGGTAGGAGGGTGCTGTTCCAGTTCCTTGTGATAGGTTCCAGGTTCCCCATGACACTGTGTCGGATAAATGGATCGAAAAGTGGATTTTAGCTTAATTTCTTACTAGCCATTCAAGTAAATTCTCTCATCCTGAAGTTAGACCAAATCCCAAAAGGCATTCTATTCCCTACAGAGTATAAGATGCGGGTACTAGTACCTATTTAGTGCACTATATATCTTGTAGTCTTGTATCTATTTGAGGTTCAAGCATATTTTTGCCGTTTTTTCACTCAAAGATTACACGTACATTAAAATACTGGCACTCATGGCTTTGTTTGGGTCACTTTGTTAAATTTTCACAAGAAGCCATATGACATATGAAGTCATATGAAGATTTCATTATTTTCCATCTATTTTGTTCCCCACAAAATGGAGGAGCTTGGCTTTTGAATACATGGTTTTCTCCCAGTTTTCGGGTTTCATGGCTACTCTAGATTTCCTCTAGATGTGAAAGAGTATGTGCGTTTGTATGTGTGTCTGTGTGTGACCCAGGGATGGATTTGTGGGATAGGCGCTGTATCTAACATAGCTCTGGTTGGATGCATAGCTGTAAGCAAGAGTATTATTTGACATTACAAAAACCTGTATTCTATATTTAGAAAACATTCAGATACATTTTGATTAGATGATTAGATATGTATCAGAATTCTCTCTGTAAGGGATTCAGTGATTTGATGTTTCTTTTCCTACTCTTGTACTGTATGCTAGATGTGAGTTGGGCTCACTGAAATGTCTACATGTTCCACTACTGTTGTTCACCGGATCGGTTCTCACTGCTCCAGTCCTTCAACTCTTATTGGTCCTGTCATTTGGCATGTTTCTGCACCACCTCGTAACCGCTGGCATTGCTCTATAACTGTACTCACTTTGCTCAGTACATCAGGAGCCTCTGGGGCACTACAGAACAAAGATAGTGGCACTGCTACCTGGTCTCATTTATCCTGGTCAGGGTTGTGGTGGACCTGGAGCCTATCCCGGGAAACATAGAGAACAAGGTAAGGATATTTCCTGAATAAAATACCAGTCCATCGCACCATGGAGACTTGCATTCTTACACTCATTCACACCTAGGGGAAACTTGGAGGAGTCACTTCACCTACTAGCATGTTTTTGGAAGGTATAAGAAAACTGGAGAAACTGGAGGAAACCTACACAGACGCAGGGAAAACCTGAAATCTCCACACAGACCACAACCTGAACCAGGGACTGAGATGGGACAAAAACACCCTCTGAGTCCAGTGCAGAGTTTGGAACCTCACAAGCTTACTCATATCAACAGTATGTGTGCTTTATAAGGTCTAATTATAATTATAACATTATGTGTGATTCGAACACTGTCAAAAGAATTCCAATGAGTATAAATGAATATTTTTAGAACAGTATTGTTTCCTGTGTTTAAGTTTCCTTTAAGATTTTTACACACAAACATGGGGTTGAGTTTGTGGAAGTGCACTAAGAAGACATTTGGTTTGGCAGATATGCTATTGGATAAAAGTTGGGCTTATGAGCAGATTAAATGCATGTATCCATCCCTGGAGATTATGACGTTAGGTAATGTCTGGAATTTTGCCATCTTCATATCTTCTAGGGAAAGCATTTCCACTTACTTTTTATCCCTCTGGTTCTCTTTTTTTTCTCTGTGCAGCATGTAGTCCACCTCCATCTCATTACCTCTACTCAGGATTATACATCTTTAACGATAGAGGCATGTCGAATATTTGTGCTTCTCTCTCTCTCTGTGTGTGTCTGTGTGTGTGTGTGTGTGTGTGTGTGAGTGTGCGTGTGCGTGTGCGTAAGAGACCGGAAAGCTGGGCCTGTTCAGCCACTGACCCTGAATCCGTTAAGGAAACAAACTGACAGCGACTATAATGAGAATAAATGAAATAATTGGGAATCATCAACCAATACATACACCTCTCTCCTTCTCTCTCTCTCTCTCTCTCTCTCTCTCTATCATTTCCTTCTCTCCTCACATGCTCATGCAGCCCCATCAATGAAAAATTAGGCATAATTAGCGCTATAGTCGAAGGGGCCCAGCATGGAGAGCTTTATGTGTAGTACTAGCTTATAAGAATTAGATATTTATGAAAATACTCCAGGAAAAGCAGTTGAAATAATTGGCTATCAGGTGGGTTTTATAAAAGGCAGAAAGACTGCTGATATGTGACACACGATTCACAAATTCCTACAAATAATGAGGGTTTTCATCTCTCGCTCTCTCTCTCTCTCTCTCTCTCTCTCTCTCTCTCTACAAGAATGACAGTATATTCAATCAGGGAACAGTATTAAATATTACAGCAGTAAAATAGAGACTCTATACCTGATGATTCCTTTCTGTATGGGACACATCCTCTTCACATTTGAGACACATCTGCATCATTCTTGCATGTGCTTAGTTCTTCTTTGAATGAAATGAGCAGTTGATTTCATCAGCTTAGATAAGAGACTTGTCACAAATCACATCAATAAAACTGATCTCTCTACACACACAAAAGCAAATACAGACATGCTATGTCACATCATTCTGTGACTAAAATGACTAAAGACTAAACTGATGTTAACAGTGTAATTAACCATGCGTCTATAATTAAAGCCTCAAACACAAATGATTCTATGGTGATTCCATTAATAGCTGCTTTAAATGACACGATCAAAGCTCAAATGTGAAAATGATTTACATGAAAATTAAATTCTGATATCAATTGCAGTTCCAAGTCACAATGTATTCCCTATTCAAAGTAAAAAGTGTGTCCTTGTTATACACTAGAGTCAGCCCTACACACTCGCAGGTTTAACATTTGTGGGATCGATTATTCATGAGTTTGCCATCAATAATTAAATGGAATTTTTTGGGGGAGTTTTGCAGAGTTTAGTAAGTCATAAATGCATAAAATATATCTATTATTAATCTACACATCATTTACTACCATAAATATATACACAAGTGTATTATAAAACGTTACATTTTGTAAAAAGTTTCCGTTGCGCTAAAGAACTGCGGACTATGCAGTCTGTCTGAGGACGCTGTGCTCTTTGTCTCGGTACTAGCCCGGCTCACTCATCTGTTTCGTCTCTCAGTGTGCTGTGTATCTCGCATTTCTCTCAACTTTTAAAGTGCAATAAAATATCGACTGTAATCATGGGTCCAAAGCGTAGTGCTTCTAGTGCTGCTGAACATGCTCCCAAAAGGCATAAGAAAGTGAAGACCTTACAAGAAAAGGTCAAATTATAATTATTATTATACAGTGAAGTGAGCTGCTGCAGTTGCCTGCTATTATGGAATCTGTTGTAGTACACTGTATTGCTTTCCTTTTTTTTGTATGTTAAATCGGGCACATGGTGGCTAAGTGTTGAAGTGGTTAGCACATTCGCCTCACACCGCCAGGGTTGGGTGTTCGATTCCTGCCGCAGTCCCGTGTGTGCGAAGTTTGCATGTTCTATCCCGTTGTGGGGGAGTTTCCTCTGGGTACTAATTTCCTTCCTCATCCTTTTTTTCACAAAGAAATGCTTGGTGTGCTGATTGGCATGTCCAGGGTGTATCCTGCCTTGTGCCCGATGCTTCCTGGGATAAGCTCCAGGTTTCCTGTGACCCTGAAGGATAAGTGGTATAGAAAATGGATGATGGATGGCAGTAGTGGCTTGGCGGTTAAGGCTCTGGGTTACTAATCGGAAAATCAGGGTTCGAGCCCCGCTGCTGAGCAAGGCCCTTAACCCTCTCTGCTTCAGGGGTGCTGTATCATGACTGACC
The DNA here is from genome assembly GCA_012411365.1 of Ameiurus melas. NCBI lineage: Eukaryota > Metazoa > Chordata > Actinopteri > Siluriformes > Ictaluridae > Ameiurus > Ameiurus melas. The sequence continues at coordinate 8,374,489 of CM022754.1, forward strand.
CTGTGCTCTGTCCCCAGCTTCCTGACATGCTGGGGTATGCAAAGAAAAGAATTTCACTGTGCGTGTATATGTGCCCGATAAAGACTCATTATCATTATGTACAGTATCTCACAAGTGGGTACACCCCTCACCTTTTTGTAAATATTTGATATATTTTAATGTGACAACACTGAAGAAATTACACTTTGCTACAATGTAAAGTAGTGAGTGTACAGCTTGTGTAACAGCGTAAATTTGCTGTCCCCTCAAAATTACTGAACACACAGCCATTATTGTGTAAACTGCTGGCAACAAAAGTGAGTACACCCCTAAGTGAAAATGTCCAAATTGGGCCCAAAGTGACAATATTTTGTGTGGCCACCATTATGTTCCAGTACTGCCTTAACCCTCTTGGGAATTGAGTTCACCAGAGCTTCACAGGTTGCCAGTGGAGTCTTCTTCCACTCCTCCATGACGACATCACAGAGCTGGTGGATGTTAGAGACCTTGTGCTCCTCCACCTTCAATTTGAGGATGCCCCACAGATGCTCAATAGGGTTTAGGTCTAGAGACATGCTTGGCCAGTCCATCACCTTCACCCTCAGCTTCTTTAGCAATGCAGTGGTCATCTTGGAGGTGTGTTTGGGGTCATTATCATGCTGGAATACTGCATACTGATCATGCTCTGCTTCAGTATGTCACAGTACATGTTGGCATTCATGGTTCCCTCAATGAACTGTTGCTCCCCAGTGCCAGCAACACTCATGCAGCCCCAGACCATGACACTCCCACCACCATGCTTGACTGTAGACAAGACACACTTGTCTTTGTACTCCTCACCTGGTTGCTGCCACACACGCTTGACACCATCTGAGCCAAATAAGTTTATCTTGGTCTCATCTGACCACAGGACATGGTTCCAGTAATCCACGTCCTTAGTCTGCTTGTCTTCAGCAAACTGTTTGCGGGCTTTCTTGTGCATCATCTTTAGAAGAGACTTCCTTCTGGGATGACAGCCATGCAGACCAATTTGATGCAGTGTGCAGTGTATGGTCTGAGCACTGGCAGGCTGACCCCCCACCCCCTCAACCTCTGCACCAATGCTGGCAGCACTCGTACATCTATTTCCTTAAGACAACCTCTGGATATGATTCTGAGCATGTGCACTCAACTTCTTTGGTTGACCATGGTGAGGCCTGTTCTGAGTGGAACCTGTCCGGTTCAACCAGTGTATGGTCTTGGCCACCGTGCTGCAGCTCAGTGTCAAGATCTTGGCAATCTTCTTATAGCCTAGGCCATATTTATCTAGAGCAACAATCCTTTTTTTCAGATCCTCAGAGAGTTCTTTGCCATGAGGTGCCATGTTGAACTTCCAGTGAACAGTATGAGGGAGTGTGAGAGCGATGACACCAAATTTACCACACCTGCTCCCCATTCACACCTGAAATCTTGTAACACTAACAAGTCACATGAAACCGGGGAGGGAAAATGGCTAATTGGGCCTAATTTGGATGGTTGTGAGTTCAAATTCACAACTGTCTGAATATGACCACATGTACTCTATGTACCGGTTCAATCCCACCCATGTAAGCTCTCTGAGCATTAGTGAGGTCAGGTACTGATGTTGGGAGAGGAAGTGCAGTCAGTATTCTAATTCATCCAAAAGGTTTTCAGTGGGGTTGAGGTCAGGGATCTGTGAAGTCCACTCAAGTTCTTCTACACCATCCTTGGAGGGGCACTGTCATGGCACTGTCATGTCCACATATGTTTGACCATATAGCATAAGTGTCTCATGTATAGTAACACCAACAACCTTTAGAAGTAGCATCAGCTGCTGATCATGCTCACATTTAACCAGCATTAAGTACCAAGTACCAACGACAATTTTAATCTAATATTAACTTTGTTATAACTTCTGCATCTGTATTAAAGCAGTTCTATTGTCTTCCACCAGAAAATATGTTAGTAGTTTGGCAGTGGTGGCTCGGTGATTTGCTGTTAACAAATGTCTTACACTGCTTACAGAGCTTACTCTGCTCTGATTGGTCAGATGTCCCAGTCTATTGTGACTGGTCTACCGCTTACATTGCATGTGAAAAAGGAAATACCCACTACCATATCCATAATAATGTACCTTACCAATTTGAGCCCGAGTCAGATAAAGATGCATCAGTAGATCAACCCGAACCACCATCACAAGCATGACAAGAACAGAACATTTCTCAGTGGTAAGTTTATATGTGGTTTAGCAATAACGTGAGTTAGCCAGTTAGCACGGGCTAACAGCTAATAGGCTTACAGCTATGCTGTACTGGCTGTACATGTATACAACACAAAACCATGCATTTGGAACACTCAATAGAAAATATATACATAAATATTTAATCATACTTACAGGTTGTGATCCAGAGGCGCAAGATGGTCCAAATAAAATGGGTACAGCCCATTGACTTGTTGTCAACGTGTTGATGGCTAGATTTGAGAAGCAGTTGTTAGTGAATTCTAACTACAGACGCTTTACAACCTCATCCTTTGGAATCCTCAGCCTTTGGAATCTATTGTCTGAGTTAGAAAGAAATCAGCCCCAGCCTCACTTCTTCATACCATTCTGTGTGGTATTCTTACAATGTTGCTGTTGTGCTTGATTCCACAAAAGTGTAAGACATTTGTTAACAGCAAACTGCAAATGCAAAGTGGTTTTGCTTTTGCAGCGCAGAAAACAATCTCTTCTAGATATGAACCTAACTCTTTCAGGACGCAACCTGAACTGTTGTGTTTGAGGGTGGATCAAAAGTTGTTCGCAAGCAACCAATGAGGACTAGAGGTGGGGTTTTTTGTCACCAAATTATGTAGGTTAGTACAGGAAGTAAGTCTGGAATTACTAACGACTCATCTCAGACTCAGTTCTTTCGTTTGGGAGTCAATAACTCTACGTTTCGTGCACTTTTGAAACTTTGCAGACTTTTTACATGCACAAACATCTCTATAACACATTACATGATAGGTAATATCTGAAAAAGCAAATTAGGTGCACTTTAATTCATATTTTGCCATACAACATTACTATTATGCCTTCAATAAGACCTTAATAAATTTGTTGCTAAGCTATTTATTTATAGATAACAGATTTTAGCCCTCCATCTATCACAGTCATGCATCAGTGGATTGCAGGTTTGGCATAGGGAACGGGTGACATCAATGACTTGGGGTGAAGGTCATTTCATCACCATGACAACAACTTGGCAACAAATTATTTTCAGCTCCACCAATTAAAATATACAGTGAATTATGAACAGTGCTGAAAGTGTGTTTTGGTTAAAAAAATTAAATAAATAAAATAATAATAATAATAATAATAATAATAATAATAATAATAATAATAATGAAGTGGGCAGGACACATTCATAAACAAGACAAAACAGACCAAACCAGGCCATAGCATCAAAGCAGGTTAGCACCTAGGAACCATAGAACCCAAATACACTAAACTAATGAAAACAAGAGACAGGTATCCACAATATGGAAGTTACCCAAGGTTCGGATGAAGAGGGAGACCAAAACAGAAACCAAATCATGTTGCATGACAAGAACAGAACATTTCTCAGTGGTAAGTTTATATGTGGTTTAGCAATAACGTGTCTATAACAACGTCTCTGTGCTGTGGGTTGATACTCAACCATTCAAATTTGGATGCATATTCAAACCCAGAATTTCTAAGAACCTTTTGCAGTTACTATATCTATGCAGATCTGTATTCACATATCTGATGACATAATGGTTTAGCGCTTAAATTGGTGAAAATGAGAATCAATTCTTTAAAAGGTTTACTGCACAGGGACAGACACTAATCCAAGTTAATCCTGATTTAATTTCCACGGCTACTAATACAACGGTCATTGTGTAATGTTAAAGCATGAAGGTTTTTGGTAAACTAAGCCAATCACTTTTTATAAAACATGAATGATTATTTTTCCATTTATAGGAAAATGTAGAGTTTGAATGATTATAGTGTAAATGATAACAAGGGATTAATAAGCAGCTCTTTTCAACAGGATAAAGGACAAATACACTCCACCTGACCCCACTGTTGTTCTGGGGACTAATGTGGTCATGGGAAGCAGCTGCATAAACATTGTACACTCTTGGATTTCTCTCTCTCTCTTTCTCTCAATCTCTGAGGGCTCCTTATCTTTGGATACATCCTGTCTAGGCCTGCAGAATGTGTGTTGTTTAGGAGAGCAAAATGAGCATTTTTTTGACCCTACACCACTCCCCCCATCCACACCCACCCACACATAAACACACACACACACACACACCATCAGTGTTAATTAAAGCGGGAGCACGCGTGCGACTCCACTTCAGTCTGGGAGTGCAGCAGGCTAATTAACCTCGCCTGTCCCTCAGCCCCACAACTGCCATTATGGCTTTAATATGCCAAATTAGAAACTGATTTTGAACTGCCTCTGCCCTGAAGAGAGATATTGATCCCTCCTCTCCCTCTCCTCTCTCTCTCTCTCTCTCTCTCGTTCTCTTGTTCTCTCTCTCTCTCTCTCTCTCTCTCTCTCTCTCTCCCTCTTTCTCCGTCTGGCCAGGCCAGTCCTGGTTTGCCTACATCCCACTGGGTCTTGTGGTTCAGTTCTATTGCTTGAATTAGTTATCCGATTGGTTCCTTTGATTAATGATAGGACCCTCTGCTTCATTACACATGACAACATGGTCGGAATAATCAGAGGGCGAGACGGCCACAATCATCCGAACGCACACCCACACAAACACCCACACTCACACAGCAATGCAGATACACACGATCCCTCAGCTAGTGGCCCCTGAAGTTAATTTATAAAATTATTTAACATATAGCTAGTTATAATTTATGTGGATGACACGTTTCTCGATCATGAGCAGTCGTAGCGTGCCACAAATGGATGGTGAAACAAGGTAGACTAGATGTGTGGATCAATGGGTGGGACCCCAGGGAGTATCAACAGTGTAATCAAGATGCAGGACTTGACCCTGCACACAGTCCCACTTGTCATTGACGGCAAGGAAAAAGTGGTGCTCTTCTTTGGAGCAGGAGAGCACTGTAGCTGGGCACACACACACACACACACACACACACACACACACACACACACACACACACACACACACACACACACACACACACACACACACACATTCTCCCGAAATGTTCATGCCATCTACTTCTCTCATGTTTATATTTTTAAATTTATGGACAGGTGGCCTTCATATCATTTGGCAGAATCTTTCAGCAGCTCCTTCTGTTTCTCCTTTTAGGACATTTTTCTAAATATAATTATCTGGACACATGGGCAAAGCTACTTTGCTTTGTTATTTGGATAGGCATGCATTGTGAGTGTGTGTGTGTGTGTGTGTGTGTGTGTGTGTGTACGCACGCTCATGAGGTAATAATGCAATTAATTAAACACAGCTAATTCAATCTGTACTTACTGAGTATTAAGCCAGAGGTTAATTCTTATATCTCACCACGGTGTTTCAAATTACAGACAATTAGTCTTGTGAAGCTTTATTGTGAGTATCATTTTAAAACCTTGCTTTTCTTTACCAGTACTCCGTCACTAACAGAAACATAGAAAATGCATTCATAAACATAATCAGTTATTTCTTTTTAAATGTTAATTAGTAGTTGAAGTCAGATTGTGAGTTGAAATACCAAGTCATAGTATTAAAAAACAGCAAAAAAACAAAACAAAAAAAACATGTTTTTAATCTGTAGTAGTTGGTACTAAATGTGAACATGTCAGTCAATCTTGTGATTATGTTTCTGCACAGTTTCTTGACAGCCTGTTTGTCATCTGTGGAAAGCAGATATGGACTCAAATGGGCCAAGCAAAAAAAAAAAAAGTGCATGAAATTGACTATTTTGCACTTAAATGAATAAAGAGTTAACCATATGGAAGCATGAAACATAAGTCAAATATTTGTTATTTTGTCTTCTGGGAAACATATGTATATGTACAAAATATGTAAATATATTATGTTGCTTCTGGAAGGCAACAATATTAACAAAATATTAACAATTTATACCAATTATACTGTTCAAAAGTTTACACCCCCTGAATCTTAATGTAGTGTGTTGTGTAACAACACACAGTATTAAGTATCAAGTCTGTGTAAACTTTTGAACTGGTTCATTTGTGTGGATTCAATTATTATTGTGTCTTGTGGACTATATATAAACATCTGTTATGTGAAATAGCTTATTCAGGACAGGACTAAATAAAAAACAATTTTTAAGATCCCATTCATCCATCCATCCATCTTCTACAGCTTACTCCTTCTTCAGGGTCGTGGGGGAACCTGGAGCCTATCCCAGGGAGCATTGGGCACAAGGCAGGGTACACCCTGGACAGGGTGCCAATCCATCGATCCTTGCAGATTCTGCAAGGTGTACGTACACTTAAGACCTCAATGTTATAGGTTATTCAGTTTACTGATATATTTAAAGTCTGGGTTATTCAACCACAGTAGTGCCCAATTGTTTTCCTTGGGAATGAATAAAGAACAGCTATCTGAAGACTTGGATGACAACATGAACAAAAACCTAAAATATTCAGATCACAGGACATGAATAAAAGTTGTTCTTTCATGTGCTAACATACACATTACATTACAGCATTTGGCAGACACCCTTATCCAGAAGGACTTACATTTATCTCTTTCATACATCTGAGCCATTGATGGTTAATGGGTTGCCCAGGGGCCCAACAGTGGCTGCTTGGTGGTGCTGGGGTTTGAACTCATGACCTTCTGAGCAGTAGACCAATGCCTGAGCTACCACTGCTCACTTTGGTACCCAGATACACAGATGTGTCTGCCAATTCTGTGCCTGTCATGTATACTAATTTATTGCCATGCTATTCACATGATCTTTATAGTGATAAAGTCGAGGGAGAAAAGAATGAAGTTTTCAGAAAAGGTGAATTCAAAAAAGAGTAAAAAAGTAACTAAAATGTACAATTTCTAAAACATATCCTTAGACCATAGGTTATTCAAAATCTAACATTAATCCAGCTACTGTTGGGTACTGTCAGTCATTTCATCAGATGATTCACTTTCTTTTAGTTGTGTCATGATAGAAATGAGTAAGCTCTTAATAATTAAGATTATTAAAATTACATAATGTTTGAGATTTTTATATACTTAAATAGTGATTTTTCATCATCATTGCACTATTGACATTAACAATAAACTTTGTCCATTTTAAACCATAGAAAATATCTATCATTTTAATCTGATGAAGAACATTATAAAGGGAACATTTATCCAGTTTCATTAGGCAGAGTATGTTGTTTTTATAGTTAAAGTCAACCCTGTTATAGAAGTTGTCTAGCACCCAGGTTTGAGGAATTTCTAAGCCAGCAAGTTTTTATGTTTCCAATACTTGCATGTGGATAAGTGTCATTTTGTTGCATATATAGTGCATATACTTCTAGGAGTAACACATTGTACCCATACAATTCGTACTGCAGTGTTTTGTCTAGAAATAATATAACACTGTTTCATGTGCAATAAACACGTGTCGTTAAAGGCAACAAGCTTTAAAATACCAAATAATACATTTTCTAAACTTTAAAAGAATGAGTCTTAAAAAAAATCTAATTGGAACTAAATTATTATTCAAATAACATATAACATTAGCTTCATAGCTCCAGTATAGAAATGAAGAAGCAAATACACATGTCTTGGCTGATCATTTAAAGAAAGGGGGCAATTAGAATTTTTAACCAAACTATGGCCAAACTAAGGCTAAAGTAAATGACTTCAGTTGGCTTAGCAAATCATTATGTAATTTACTAAATAATATTATTATTCCCAAATGTTAGCACATTTCGTATTTGAAATTTTGGATCCAATTTTCCAGATATGCAACCCTTATCTTACATGACTTTTTAAACAGCATGTATATAGGACATGAGTGTATATACTTAAATGCACCAAAAAAGAGGTAAGAATGAGATCATATAGATAGAGAAAAACGGTTAAAGGAAAGCAAAGCTAAGTGACACTGCCAAGTCCAGGAGAGGAAGGATTAAGATATTATTTTTAATAATGTTTACAAGTGTCTCCAGGCCTTTTGGAGTGAGTGAATAATGGCAGCCTTGGACGCGTATGGCAGCACTACTTTTCACCAGTGACACTCTCCTCATCCTCTCTCTGATAGCAATCATTAGTTTTGGTTTTTAACCCTCTGCTCAAATGAAGACAGATGGGAGAGAACAACCTGTAAATGCATACTGTGGATAAGGCCAGTATGGGAAAGAGCTGTGCATGGGCGTGTACTTACTGTATATATATATATATATATATATATATATATATATATATATATATATATATTTTTTTATTATATTTTTTAATTATATCCACAAACTGAGTGTTACAACAAATATAATCCTCAGACTGAAAAGAACCCGATACACACACACACACCAGAAAAGTAAGTACACCCCTCACATTTTTGCAAATATTTGATTACATCTTTTCATGTGACAACACTGAAGAAATTACACTTTGCTACAATGTAAAGTAGTGAATGTACAGCTTGTGTAACAGTGTAAATTTGCTGTCCAATCGAAATAACTCAACACACAGCCATTAATGTCTAAACTGGTGGCAACAAAAGTGAGTACACCCCTAAGTGAAAATGTCCAAATTGGGCCCCAAGTGTCAATATTTCGTGTGGCCACCATTATTTTCCAGCACTGCCTTAACCCTCTTGGGCATGGAGTTCACCAGAGCTTCACAGGTTGCCACTGGAGTCCTCTTCCACTCCTCCATGAGGACATCAAGGAGCTGGTGGATGTTAGAGACCTTGTCCTCCTCCACCTTCCATTTGTGGATGCCCCACAGATGCTCAATAGGGTTTAGGTCTGGAGACATGCTTGGCCAGTTCATAACCTTCACCCTAAGCTTCTTCAGCAAGGCAGTGGTCATCAGTGGTCAAGCTGTACACTCACTACTTTACATTGTAGCAAAGTATAATTTCTTCAGTGTGGTCACATGAGAAGATATAACCAAATATTTATATATATATATATAAATATATATATATATATATATATATATATATATATATATATATATATATATATATATATATATATATATATATATATATATATATATATATATATATATACACTGTTCTGTTAATGAGCACACTTATATATAGCCATTGTTTGCACTGCTTCGCTGTCTTGTGTCTGTCTTAGACCACCATGTTCCATGTTAGCGTGTGTATTGATCTTGTCAGTTTATGTTTAGTTTTTGCCACAGTATTATGGCAAGTTCTCTTAGTGTCTTTGTTTTGTTGTTTGTTTGTTAATTAAACTATTTGAATATCTGCGATTGCTTCCGCCGCATCCTTGAAACGTGACACCAACCATTATATGTAATCTCTGACATGGACATCTGTAATGATTCCTTATTGTTGTACTATGCCGGTATGGGTGATGCCATCACACAATTATGTATAGGTGTTTTCTTTCTGAGAAAACATTGTTTCAGAAAATCTGCTGAAAGCAAATGAGTTGTTTTCTTCTTCCCATGATCTTCAGGAAATTCTGAGGATGAAACCTTCTGTTGAACATGTGACTTGTAGAAGTAGAAAATAATTTATTGGGGTGAATGTGTTCAGGTAACAGGCTTGAGTATGTACATTTCCATAACCTCATAGCCTTTCAAATTCCATATTTTACTGGTAAGACATATGCCTTATCCATCAGTGTACAAGTTATCATGCTTATCCGCCACAGTCACTGGTGCTGACTTTGTAAAAGAACAGTATTAATAAGTAATCTACTGATTCAGGGTTGAGAGTTTCCGTTTAGCATGATACACTGGAAAAAAGATTATTGGTTTGAAAGTTTTATCCCAGCCCTAATTGTAGTACAAACATGGCATCTCTAACATGCCAAATTCCATCACTCACCAGACAGCTAACAGTTAAAAAAAAAAAAAAAAGACTATTTAAAAACTCCAATTGTAGTGCATTCCCATGGGCGGAGAGGAAGTTGGATTTAGAGGAGGGAATAATCTCCAAGAAAGACAGTTGGCAAATTACAAATTGGTTGCAGGTTAGAGTATCAGAGAGGTATTCGGAAAACTTGTGTCTCTCATCAAAAAATAAGTGTGTGCATCTGGAGTTTCGTTGGACATTTGATGGTCATGAAAGCAGCTAATCCCCAGTGAGAAGTATGATAGGGTTACATGATGTGAGGGAGTTTTGCTTCCAAAAGTGTTTTAAAAACTGGGCATCATGGAGTGTCAACTGCTGAGATGCTTTCAAAATCTGTGTGTGTCAGGGGGACGTCACTGAGCAAATCAGCAGGAAAATAACCCAAGTTATTTCTCTAAATCCACATAAAGTAGTTACTTGAGCACTGAATAAAGCTGTAGCATAGATCATACTTCCCGATCAGACTTATGATGTAATCTGAAGAGGATTATAAAGGTAAGAATCAAGGGCCAGACCTGCTGAAAGATCTGCATGATGACTGCACCTTAAAAACTAAATGGGCAAGTGGTCAATCTTAACATACATTCTAAACATGTAAAATAATCTTGTAAAGTGTCTTCGAAGTAAGAAGCTGATTCTAGATGTATGGTATACTTCCTTGGAAAGCAGATAAGTAATGAATAAAACAGGATGTGCTGTGATATGCAGAGTGTTAGGTCAATACCATCCCAAAGTTGATTGTTTTCCAATAACAGCACATCCTGCAGGGTTTTATTTCACTTGTACTCCAGCAATTTGCCAACAATTATAATTTTTATTAAGAACAACATGTTTTAATTTTTATCTAATTATAGTGATATCTATTTTTGTGGAACATCCATGAACAAGTTATTTCCTGTTGTCACTTACGAAAAAAGTCATTCCAAAAAACACATCTTGTCTTGTGCTGTGCGATGAGTCCTGGTTTTCCCCTTCATTATGCCCCGAGTTCCCTGGGACAGGCTCCAGGCACCCCCAACACTGTGTAAGATAAGCACTATAGAACAGCGGTCCCCAACCTTTTTTCTGCCACGGACCGGTTTAATATCAGACAATATTTCCACGGACCGGCCTTTAAGGTGTGGCGGATAAATGCAACAAAATCAAATGATACGACTGGCATAAACACTGGGGTATATTTAAAATCTAATAATAAACGTGAATCCAATGTGACATCGCAGCTTTATTAGCAGCATCCTGGTAACATTGCGCCAACAAAATAGCATGAAAAACTCCGTTTATAACGTACCGTGACCAAGTAACATATCACGTGGCTGAGACAAGTTTGACTTACGTCAAGAGCGAGTTGTATATGGATGTAACAAGATCCGTATTTTCAAATAAAACGGAAATAATGCAAGTATTTATTTTTTGTGCGTGACCACATGACCCACGGACGGTACCGGTTTGCGGCCGGGGGTTGGGGACCACTGCTATAGAAAATGGATGGATGGATATTTCAGAAAAGACTTCCTGTGTCAAAAACTTAGTTTTGCCTGTGACTTTTACAAAGCACTGACACTGGGGTGAGCTTCCAACAATGCTAAATAACTTCTCCTCACAGAAAACTTCACCCCTCTTTGAATCAGTTTTGTGGTACATCATATTCAATGTGAATTAGCCTTTACTAGAGAAATAATAACACACTAGAACTAGCACATTATTTAGCACATGATATGCCTTGCAGCAGGAACTACTGTCAGAGCTGCTGTTACAGAAAATTATTCAATACCTACTGACCAATCAGATTTGAAAATTTATCAGCTAGTTATCTTCTAGGTAACAAGAAGAGCCAAAACCTTAGACATGTGACAACAACTATCTCTCATCAATGATGTTTGCTGTCACAAACAGTAAATTATGCTCCAAATATTGTAAAAATGTATTAAAAAGAAGGGTCGAATGTTTACTGCTCTCCCAAAGTTGGTGGGATTAATCACAAAACCGCAATCAGATTTTTAGTCAGAAAATAGTTATTTTTTTTATGACAGAGAACATTTAAGCTACCATTAAAATTGACTTGATTAATAGTAAGAGTCGTTTTGAGCAACTGATATCTTAACAGTACATTCTTAAAGGGAGGGGGGAAATCAAATTGCGGAAAATTTGAGACTATAGGACATTAAAGGCAAAAAAGGCGCACGTGCACACACACACACACACACACACATACACATACACACACAAGAGACTGGAGGAAATCTGAAAGAGCCTGAAGGGCAGGATGGTGGAGACACGGTGTCTACACCCTAAAGACGGCTTAATAAAGTAGGAAATGTTTAACCGATGTGAGCTCTCCGTGAAAGGCCAGGTGCAGGAGCTCTGGCAGGACCACACTCTCCTCCTCATTATTTTGAAAGCCTCTCAACATTCAACATTATTTATAAACCTATTAGTCTGATAAATCTTTTTTGGAAAGCAGAAAAAAAGTTCAAGGAATACAAGACGGGGAAAATGGATAAAAATCGGACCATATCCTGTTTTTGCTCTTTCCTCACTACTGGGTTGAGTTATGTGAAAATTAAAGCAGAAGGAGACCACCAGGAACGTGTTCAGATGCTTCCTGTATCGCACCAAGTGTAATAATCTGGAAATGCCCTCATGCCAATGAGCTAGTGCCAGCAGTCTGACCTCTTGCTCTCTAGTCATGATGCCTGTGTAGGACACAATCTCTCAATATGCGCACTTCACTCTACATAGCCCATCCATGAGTAATAGAGATCACTGGCTGAAGGTTGAACTGAAAGTAAAGAGTGTGTGTGTGTCTGTTTGCCTTCAGGGTTTGAGCAGCCATTGCAGCAGGAAAGGAAGACTGCCAACAAAACAAATCTGAGAGCAATAGTACCATGTCCTGATTATCTATTCAATCATTCGTAACCTATTTCCTGGGAAAACTGGAAGTGTCACCACTCAAGCTTAAATCATCCGCTCCTCTAATCAACGCCAGTGTTCTGATGCCCCTCCGCTCTGCTTTCTGTCTCCTCCATCACGCTCACTCTCTCACTCTCTCTCTTTCTCTCAGTTGATTGGAGAGCCGGTTGATTCCGTGGTGAGCCGTGCCAGATGTTGTCATGGCCAGAGTTCTCAGATTTACAGCTGTGTTCTAACAGACATAATTAAAGTGAACCGTTAAGCTGAGACTGGGGCAGAGATACTGTGTTATTTTTTCTTCTGCTTTTCAAAGGCTTGTTCCAGAAAAGGCAAAAATATGTGCCCTCACTCAGCTGCTAACGTCCTCATTTGTGATATACATTTCTTTGACAACTTGGTAACTACAACTCCAATCTGAGTGCTAATTTTAGCATCTTTACTTCTTAGTTCTTTCTCAGTACCAAACAACCATGTCTTAAAATTACTTTAATTTTTAGACATTATCACAGAAACGTAGACTGAGCAATATGGTGGTCTGAAATGGATGTTGTGATACATCTGCACATCTTAGTGCACTTTTCTGTAAGTATTGTGGGATTATCTCCAGCACGTTTATGGAATTAACTGGCTTAATACCTACCCATAATGTTAGATTTTTTGTTGAACAATATATTAATGTGGACACTAAAACTAATATTAAAAATTATACCAAAAAAATCGTTTTTTTGTTGACACATCATAAAATGCCATAGAGTCCAACAACGATGCACTTGGTTGTCTCTTTTTTTTAACCAGACTTAAATAATATATGCAAAAAATTGTAACATTAATGATATTCAAAAGTGCACTGCAAAACAAGTTATCTTAGCATGCATAAATATACTGAATATAGGAAAATTCAACTAATATTTCTTTTCATTATATTGTTTTTAAACACATAAAAAAATTCAAGTTCTGTTATCTGCTGTCAGAATACATGATCAGACGCAGGTGCAGGTTTTCAACGCGTTATTGAAAGTAACAAACAAAACAGAGATGCAATCCAAGGGCAAGGTCAATATCAAGGCATGAGTCAGGTTATGAACAAACAACATGAACTAGAGCAGGTAGACAAGAGCAAGACGAGAATCCCAGAAAGCCAATCAATAAACAATGGCTTCATGTAGACTGATACAAAACCACAGAGCACATACTTTACAGTGAGTGCATGGAGTAAGAGTCTTTAAATACTGTGTGTGATTGAGCCTAGGTGTATGCAATTTGTAATCAGGCGACCATGAATATGAGAGTCTCTGTGGTAGATGAGTGGTATAGTCCATGGTGACCATGTTCGTAGGCCACACTGTTGTCTGGGAGTTGTACTTAGACGCAGAGTCCAGCAGTGACATGACATCTGCAGAAATTAATCTTGAAATTAATGAATACGTCTAGAAATATTCTATAATGGTCTTACATGTGTTGTATAATCATTGCATATATACCTCTGTATTACACTCTGTATCTCTGAAAAACAACTGGAGACACAAAGTGAAGAGATATAAGAGTATATATATATAAGAGTTTTGTTTCAAATTAGCGATAGCTTGTACTTGGAAACTTAAGCCAGAAATATAAAGATAATGTTTTATATATTATGTAAAGTATTTAGGGAAAAATCATAATTTCCATCCACTTTATGAGCATAATGCAAACAATAAAATAAAATAGGTGAAAAATTGGTGACTTTTTCCACCAGCAGATTTAAAGAAATAGCTATTTTGTACTAAAATGTCATAATTTCTTGAAGCTTTGTCAGTACAAAAAAAAAAAAAAGTTTGACATATTTCCACTGAAACTGCGATTTGTATCACAAAATGTTCGGGGGAAGGGAGACGATGTGCTTTCACGTGATGGTTCACAAATTTTCCTGCTGGTGATTTATTGGTTTGTTTTAGCAGAGGCATATGATAAATGATGCCACACAATACAAATTTTTGTCTTTTTACATTATTAAAAAAAAAAGATATATTTCATAGAACATGTAATTTATTGTGAAAAGGTCCTCAAATATCATCATATGATATTCGTCCATATGATATAGAAACACAGTAACACAGTACCATTTACTTTTGCATTCAGTTCCTCTGCTGCTCTTCCATGCTAGACTGTGGGTGAGTAGTCTACAGAACAGCTGGTTGTATGCAGATGCGGGTGGAGGGTGAGATGCTAACACGCTAACACCTGTCTGCTGGACCTCCTGCCAGCTTAGTCTGACAGCTCTGTATGCTTTGACTAATGATGTGATTGATGGACAAAATAAGAGAGACTCCACGAGCACACACACACATATGCTCACACTCACGCTCATCTCGCAATCCAATATGTGATCATGTGCTAGCTGTACGAGTGTGTGAGTGCACACTCAGCCTCATCCTGATGTCTGGTAAAGGGTGTCAGTAAGTGTCAGTAAGGCCTCATCATGTAGCGGCTGAAGGTGTATCCTCCTGCATGGCTCATTAGCCTGTAATGACAGAGAAGCCCCTTCAGTGCAACCCTAAATGAGAGAAAGGCAGAAATGATGGACCATGATTCATGACACTGGACAGCAGGGTGGTATACCGATTCACATCACAGCAGTCTATTTCTTGACATGTGCAAGCGAGCATTTATCCATTGACCAATGTTCACTGCTTCTCATCACAAAGTTTATCTGTGAGTCTGCAATAAAACTTTTTTTTCCTTCGAATCCTATACTTTGGTCAGAAAATAAGTGAGTTCACTGATTGAGAACTTGTTTCAAGACCAACAATATACCTTTGTTTTTAAGTCTCGATTACTGGGGCGGCTGTGGCGCAGTTGGTAGAGCGGGGGTTGGCGGTTAGATTCCCGGCCTGGGTGACTCCATATGCCGCAGTGTCCTTGGGCAAGTCACTGAACCCCAAGTTGCTCTCAATGGCAAGTTAGCGCCTTGCATGGCAGCTCTGCTACCATTGGTGTGTGTGTGTGTGTGTGTGTGTGTGTGAATGGGTGAATGAGACACAGTGTAAAGCGCTTTGGATAAAAACGCTATATAAGTGCGCATTTACCATTTACTTAAAAGCAGTTAAAAGTAACACTGAAATTTGTTTCCATACATTGACATGTTTCCTTTTGAAATAGAAAGTTTGACTGATTTCCCCAACAGCTAATAGTGACTGAAATATACCATAACTCTCACCAATACCAAGCAAGATTGTGTGCGACTTCTCTCGGAAATTTTCCCCACACTCTGCCATGTTTGGTGCCCTAGACCAAAGCCTTCCAATCACTGTGTATCGGAATCATACTATCATTTGTTATCAGCCTGCAACAATGCGGCAGTGAGGGCATTAGGCTTTCTGCTGGGAAGAAAGAAAAGACTGGCATTTAACATGAGGCAGTGAAATATAAAGTGAGAAACGAGCTTTGTGAACAACCTACATACACACACGAACATGTCTTAATATAACCAAAGTGCTCACTTGATTTGTCATACACGCAAATTAGCTGTATGATACAGTATCGGCATGCCATCACTTAGAGCATCACAGACGATGAAGCTTATGACTGAGATTGTAAATGTTTGAGCCAAGATCAATCAACAAATTTGGAGACGGAATAAGCAGACACATAAAATTCAGCAATGTTTTCGCCACACAAGAAAGGGAATTAATGAGTTGAGAAGCTGGATGACCAAAAATACATAAACAAACTATGTTTGCTAAGTAGCTGCTTCTGTAGAGGAATACTCTCAGGTTGTTTATGGGGGCAGGTTATGAGTTTGAGAAAGCCTTTAATGATTATACACAAATTATACAAGAACAGGATGAGTCAGGTGATCAATTATATTTGTTTTTCCACAATTTTCCCTAGAAATGGTACTTTGTAAAATTAAGAATACAATAACTTCAAAGCACATTTGCTCGTCTAAATGGCGAAAAAAATACTATACTGGTTTATTTGTGTCCACAATGTCCATGGTCCAGGGGGACACATTTGCCTCTCGCACCTCCAGGCTTGGGAGTTTGATTCCCGACTCTGCCGTATGTGTATGGAGTTTGCATGTTCTCCCTGTGCTTCAGGGTTTCCTCCAGGTGCTCCAGTTTCCTCCCCCAGTCCAAAGACATGCATTGTAGGCATTTCCAAATTGACCGTAGTGTGTGTGTGTGTATGTGTGTATGTGTGTGTGTGTGCGTTTGAGCCCTGCGATAAATTGGTGTCTCCTGCCTCACGCCCTGACTTTCCTGGGATAGGCTCCAGACTCCCTGCAACACTGCGTAGGATAAGCTGTATAGAAAATGGATGGATGGATGTCCACAGTCCAGGTAAAAACAAGCTAAAATATCAACTTTTAATTCATGTACACTTCTAGTTTTTCTAAATGACTAGTGCATAATAGGCTATGACTTCATGAGGTGAAAAAACAGGAAACAAATCCAAAAGCTTCAACATGAGCTGATCAGACATATGAGATTAAACTGATAACATCTGAAACCAAAACCTCCTAAACAAAGCATTTGCTCCCAAGTGGCACAACAGAAAATCATTCACACTTTCATAAGGAGATTGTTTCATTTGAGTCGCCATGATGCCACAGCTTTCTTTGAGTCTAAGATTGTGATTGTGATTGTGCTTTCTGGGTGGGAGAGATGGTGTTAGTCTCTCCCCCATCAACCAGAGCAACATTAACCAATCATGGATGTCTGTGAACTTATGTACAGTTTGTGGCAGAAGGTAGTGGGCATGAGCAACTGTTTTTAAAAAGATATATTGGCTGACTTCATGTGTCGGGGGGGGGACAAATGTTGTGGGATGGGGAGAGATAGCTAATGAATGGGTATGCAAATGTATAAATTGGGAGAAAATGGGGTTAAAAACAACAACAATAAAATAAAACAATATTTTTCTCCTTGACTCAATGTGGGAAAGGTACTATTTATTTAATGTGTTATTATATGGATTTCTCATCAACACTGAAACCAAGATAAAGTCAAAAATATGATATAAGATCAAATAATAGCATCGAAATAATATCAAATAATCTTCCGGTTCTTTTCTGGCACATAAATTAAAGCTGATAAATTGTTTTGATTATCAACACACAGCAGTTAGCAATTGCCTTACGCAAAGTAAAATATTTTACACTATTTAAATGATAGCAAATTTTTAATATGAAGCTCTGTGAAACACAGCTGATTACATAATCATTATTATTATCCTCATGATTCTACCACACTACGATTTGCATTTCCATTCATTTGTAGTACTACATACAGTTCAGCCCTGTGTGCTGTTCATGTAAATCAAAGGTGCCAGACTTCCAACAGTCATGAATAATACTTTGCTTTGCTCTGAAAAATGCACAAGGAGAAGTAGCCTTTCTGTCTTACAGATCAAGCGTATGATTACGACTATCCCGTTACATAGTGACGGATTAAGGGTCAAATATTCACAACGTAACCTATATCTAAATACTTGGATACAGCAAATTACAAAAAAAATGAAAAAAAAATAAAAATAGAATAAATAAAAAGTGATTGAGGCCCTGGAGCCATGCAGAGTGCTGTGATGAGTGATATTAATACTCAGGATACACAGTAACACTAGTGTTCACTTTGGGAACCCAGTGGAACGTATTAATAACTGAAAAGGAAACAGTGTGGTAAACCCTAATAATAAGAGATTGGCGATTTAGAACTAGGAAAATATTATTCAAGAAGAAATTACTTTGGTAGTGAATGTAATAGAGAGATTTCATTTGTGGAATTGGTCAAATGTTGAAACATGAGTATTTAGCTTTACATATGATAACACTAAGTACACAAATGTCTTGGAATAGTATTTTCCAAATATTCAATACACACACATGATGCAGAATTTATGGAAATTCAGTTGTATTGAGCAGGCAAATTATATGACATTGTTTAAGAAGATGCGTAATTGGACATTGCACAGTGACAATATTTTTTTGTTCAAGAGGTAGTCTGTGCTTTTCACATTTATTCTCATGTCTTTGAGGAAAAAGGATGCCAGATTAATATCATGGGCCTCATTTTCCATAGAAATCATAGAAGCATGTCTCACTGATGACAAACGAAGGAGGGGGAGGTTGAAGGAGAGGATAGCACATCCTTGTAAGCAACCCTGATGAAGACCAACAGCACTATCATTAAGAAATCCCCAGCAGAGGAGGGGAAAGACAAAAAAAATGATGGAGCCGTATTTTGATTAAGGAGTTGTCTCTCAAAAATCTTTGGCGCAGAGCGAAAACAAGATGTTTTTCATTTGAGCTTAAGATTTATGCCTTTGAAAAATGTGGAAGTGGAAGTTGAATAATGGCTTATTGGCATGCTTTGCTTTCTTAATAGCTGTAATTGCTCATTTTTCGTTCTTTTTTCTTTCTTTTTTTTTTTTTTTTGCAAAGGCCTTGCTGCTGTTTCCTTCCAGTACGATGAAGGATACGTCTGCTGCGTGTTAATACATGATTTAACAGAAAAGCTTCCCCCCAAGATAGCACTACACTCTGGAGAGAACCTCATTTATTCTGACTGCACAAAAACGTGGTAACTTACTGTTGCGAAAGTTGGACATAACTCTTATCTACCTGTAACTGTAGATAAGCTCCATCTCAGCTCAGAGTGCTTTAGACAAGTTGTTTAAAGGTATTGCCCTAGCTGAGACAGAATAAGATAATGTAATGCAGATTACATTCAGAGATAATTTTCATAAGGATTTAATGCAATTGTGTATGCATGTACCCAAAGGCACTGTGTCTATAAATGGGCCTTATGGATTTGAATGGTAATGATGTGTGATTATTAATGATTATGGGATTAATATGTGTTTGGAAAACATGTGAAAGTGCATGTTTTGCCCTGAAACTGCACATTTTTACAGATGGTTCAATTATTTTCACATATTCTTTTTTTTTTTTTTTTTTTTTACATGGAACATGAAAAAGTATATGAAAATAACTGAACAATATTTTTAAAAAATAATAAAAATCGCATGTGAAAATACATTAATCATGTATGTGTAACTAAATAAATAACATGGGAAAAATACATACAAAAATGTGAATCGTGAAAAATTTGCGCCACAGATTGTGCAGATAATTTGTGAAAAACAAAAACTACTAAAACTGAAAAAACAAGAACAATAGACGTGAACTGTGGATACAAGGTAAAAAAAAAATACATACAGACTATAATTGATACTCTAGAACACACAACAACTACAACAAATGCTTGATAGTGAGACACTGAAAGACTGCAACTTATATAGTGGTAATATCTAGGCATAATGAGACACAGGTGAGAGTGATTAGTGAGACATGTGAAGTGTTGGGGCTGATGGGTAGTGTAGTTCTGAGCTCATTGGCACGACCATGACAGTTAACATGTGAAAATAAACTAATCCTGTAAAAATCACATACAAAACAAATCTTTTAAAAAATAAATGTGAAAACAAATGAATTATAGTCAATAAAAAACGTGAAAAGAAATTAATCATTTGAAAAATCACATTTGAAAATGTATTACTCACTGGTAAATGATCAAATATAAAAATGAAGAAATCATGTGAATAAATCACACAGAAATAAATTACTTATTTATAAACAATATAACATAGATTTAAAAATATATACATATTGATGAATGATCTAACAAATGTGAAAATGAATGAATCATTTGCAAAAAAAAATGAGCATGCATGTAAATGAATCAATCATAAAAATGACAAGTGAAAGTAAATGAATTATATGAAAAGATAACATGAAAATAACTGTGTAAAAAAATCACAAGAAAATAAACGAATTATGTATAAAACTTCACATGAATACAATTAAATAATATGTAAAAATCTCTTGTGAAAATCAGGGAATCATCATGTAGATAAAAATCTCGTGACACGGGCACTACATGTGCATTCTGCATGGTAAAATGTGTGAAAAAATAATCGTGTGATTTATTCTCTTGTGAAATATGTGCAACTTTTCTTTAAGACAAAGACAAAAAGCAACTCTTCAACATATCTTTGATTGTTAGAGTTTACGTTCTGTGGTCCTGCATGCATAGTCTCTGTATAGTGTGCGCTTGTATTTCTCCTATGTTCAACCATCACAGGACCTGTGGCTGTACGGTCAGTGGCGATCTGAGTTTGCTTGGCCTGCTGATCCAGCTCTGACAGCCTGCCGCCTCACCGCACTCCCACAGTGCCTGATTTAAGACGTAGCCCAGAACATGTTCTGCCACTGTCAACTCTCTCCTTCTCCTATTCCCAACAGGCCCAATGTCTCTACCACTGCCAATCCTAAAGCAGACTAAAGCAAACACAATTCCCGGCCCCTTCCTTCGAGAACTCAATCATCTCTTCCTAACATACATACAGTATATGCAAACGTGAGAAAGAAGAACGACATGAGGGTGGAAGAGTGAACAGAAAAAGAGGAGAGACAGATGGGATGATGCTCCACATGGCAATGCCATCATCGTCCTCATCAGTGCTCCAAATCCATCCAGCACCATGGGGGAATGTGCACCGAGTATCGCTCCACCGAGAACTAGGCGACTGGGACTCTCTTCCCCGCCTCAGTGCTCCAATCTGCTGCCCATAAACATCTCCATTTAGCACGCATCTGGATCTGCAGCTAATACAGAGTGCTTCATATTTTATCCATGCAGCCTTTTTCCCCAGGCAACTGGATGATGTGTGTGTGTGTTTGTGTGTGTGTGTGTGTGTGTGTGTGTGTCTAAGCATATACATGATTTTTTTAAGTACATCACAAATTATCAACAAAATTACTTTAATGCTCGCACTTTTGATAATTGTGTGTATTGTCTCGCATTTTGCATCACAGTTATTAGTTATCAGTGTATATTTAAGGATGGCATGACAATAAAAGACAATACAAAGATGGCTTGCTGCAGCTCCTTGACTTGTGTGCAGTAGGAGCATGAGAGATTTTTGTGTATAATTTATGAAAGTTACTATCTAGACACCAAGTTCTAATGAAAAGCTACAGAAGTGTCTTCCCTGTCAGAAATATGGATGATGTTTGTCATAAATCTCTCCTTTTACCTCTCTTTTATTTCACTGGTCTCAAAGGGACATTTTCTGATCTGGTGGCAGAATAAAATGAAATAATAAAATGAATGATCACACCAGAAGTGTAAAGCCACTGGATGGCAACCATACAATTGGTGCAAAAAGTTTTGCAGTATTAAACAGACTTAGTAGTAGTAGTTATACATAGCAGTTTTGACACTGTCACAACTTTTAACTTTTAACTAGCGCTGTCTTTAATCATATGCACACATTCACTCTTCTCATTCACTGTATACAAGATACACTATATGGACAAAAGTTTATGGACACCTGACCATCACACAGTATATAATATGTGAGCCTTCATATGTGTTACCAAATATTTGCAAGCACACAATTGAATGGATTGTTTTTGCATGCTATATGCCGTAGCATATATACATATAGCATATGTACAATTTCTCTTCACTGGAATTAAGACCGCAAACCTGCTCCAATATTATAATGCCCTTAGGCACAAAGTTCTTGAGCAGCCAAAGGACTTGAGCAGCCAATACAATGCCTTAGCCCAAATGCTACTGAACACCTTTCAGTTGAACTGGAACACCTACTGCACCCCAGGCCTCCTCATCTGACATCAGACCCCGACCTTATCTTTGTGGTTGAACAAGCAAATCCACACAGACTTGTTCGAAAATCTTGTGGAAAGCCTTCTCAGGAGAATGGAGGTTATTATAACAGCAAAGTGGAATTAATTCTGGAATGGGACAATCAACAAGCACCTATTGAAATGATGGTCAGGTGACCCCAAACTTTTGCCTATATAGAGTATTAATTCATTCATTCATTCTTCAGTAGCCGTTTTATACAGGTAAGGCCAAGTGGTTCAAGGTACATTGACTGCACTGCAGAAATACATCTAGGATGGTATGTCAGTCCATCACAGAGCACCATGCCCACATGTTCACAGGCTTATTCACACCTAGAGGCATAGCAAATCTTCCTACCAGCATGTTTTAGGAAGCAGGAGGAAACTGGAGAGAAGAGAAAACTCATGAAACTCCACTCACACAATAGCTCACGCTCAGGATTGATGTTGACCATATTAAGTAGGTTAATGCTGCTATGATGTGATATATATCACAGGTATTAAATATGTGTATTGAAACCATGAATGTGTCAGGTGTATGCAGGAAAGTGATGCAGGTATGTATGCAGGTTGTGTGAACAAAACTGCTGACACTCAAAATTGGATGAATTAATACAAGGTTTAGCATTTTGTTAGCACTGTGATTTGGGAAAACCACTTAAGCTTGTAAGCAAGTAGTAAGTCTAGTTATTGTGTTCTAGCTTTGTTGATAGCGTTATTTGATTGGATATAATAGCAGCTTGGTAGATGCTCTGTGGCTCTAACTGAATGTGCTATATTTGAATCGTTGCATGTCTTGTGTGTTAAAATGCATGGTGATTTGCCTAGTTTATGTGCTGTAACTTCATTTAAAACAAGTTAGTATTTATTTAGTATTAGCTAATACCTGTAATGAAAGGGTATTCTAGCGTTTCAAAATACACAATTAACAGGTTCCATGTTGATTATGAGCAACCCTTGGATAGCTGAGTCAAGTTTTATTTGCCTTATTGTTCACACATGTGGTCGGAATTTGTTTAATTTGTGGGTTTTTGCGCTCACTTACTCATGATTGGTCGATTAAAAAAAAAACAAGACAACCCTACGATTACCTTATTAACGTTCATCTGCTTCTAAGAAAGAGCTTGTTCCATTGTTTGTATTTATACAACTGTTAAATCATCCTTAAATTCAAGCTTAATTGAAAGTGTAAACATTATTTAAAGCTGTTTGTATGCAAACTGATGACAAATGGCAACCAGACAACCGCTGGCTTTAAAACTACTGCTAAATGGGTCACACCACATTTTGGCTGTTTCTGATGGGAGCTTTAAACAGTATGTAAACATTTTAACACACCCCGTTCGTGGCAGTCTTTCAGTCTGTGTTTGGCATAAACACCTAAAATAAGATTTCTTTGTGGTCTGCATTAATGCTTGCAGATACAGTGCTGCACTATACTTGCTGTTCTTCAATATGCAAAGCTCTTGTCAAACAAGCCTGGATTGAGAGGCTACCAATTACAGCGACAGGACAAGAGAGATACTTATCTGTCTTCCAGACTTAGTTCATCGCCACAGCCATGGAAGTGCTTTATTGATTGACCATCAGGAAGCTAATGACATGGGTTATCTACATGCAGCATGAGACAAGGTCTTGTTCCAGTGGCCTGGCTGCATCAGGATTTGAACTTGACTTGCCTGGAGAATGAGGTTGCAGAACCAGAACAGGACAGAGATCAAGGTTGAATGTTTTAAATTAGGTTGAAAAAAAAAAAGCTCAGGTGCCATCATCCAATACCACATGACACTATAGGATATAAGCATAGGCTATGTTGTCATGGTATTGAACAAGAGGCACGAAATGACAACAACCTGGACATATTTCACGAATACTGGTGGCAGTGGCAGTGGCATGGTATAGCAGCATCTTCCTACAATACAAGTAACCTGATAAACATCTTAAGGTATGGTAAGATACTCCACAGTACCTTTAATGGAGAGTGTGTGAATGTTGACCTGAGTGCGCAGCGAGCATGGTAATAAAAATTGGAAAAAGGTGCCGTGAATTGCTCATACACCAAGATATTAATTTGTAGACATGGAACGGTGAAGCAAAGCATGTAGAGAAGCTGTCACATATGAGAGCAATTCAGTTCTGCGAGCACTGAGCACTGAGACAAAGGTGCTTCTTTTACTCTACACGTTGCTTGTGAGTCATGGCACCTTGCACTTATTATATAATGACCATGCTTGGTGATATTCTGCACACTCACGTCAGCCACTCAGGTCAGGTCATGCCCTTTATTAAAGGTACTATTTAAACTGTATAAGATTTTAAACATAAAACTCAGCAAAGATTAATTAATTGCAGTCTGGATGTCAGTGCAACTGAATTCTGAGAAAAAAAACAAAAAATATTCTTTCCAGAATGTTTAGAATAGAATAGAAGATACCAAAATTTCACCATGTGAATAGTTTTCCTGGCCTGACACACACAAGGGTACATCCATTCTACTTTTCATACTTTTGCCTGGAAATGTGGATATCGTGTAAAATGATTTGTAGTACACTCCCGTGACAAGAATAAGTACAGTTTTGTATCCTTTGTTTTTCCTGAGAGTGTGTGGAAATTCATTTTTGCACACTGCAATAGTTCCATATAGAATCAATTTTCTTACATAGACAATGTGTGTATCTTACCACTGCTGTATGTGTATGACCTGAAATCTAACGTTTATGCAGTGAAAGCCCGATAACCAGGACATGTTCCTTCTATATGCATGAATATAAACACAGTTCTCATCCAGATTCTCTTTAAACCCTTATGTTTCATTATAAAGTTGGTACCAAATATTCATCTATAGTGCTGATGTTCATACTTACGGCAGCACTGCATAGTCTATATACTGTATATACTGTACATTTTCTGACCATATTTATACTCTTGTTTTTAACCCTCAAACTTCTTGGTTCAATTCAATTCAATTTAATAGCACTTTTTACAATAGACATTGTCTCAAAGCAGCTTTACAGAAATTTCAACATAGTATACAGAAATTAAAGGTGTGAATTTATCCCAACTGAGCAAGTCACTGAGTGGCGACACCACTGAGTGGTTACCTGTAACCTTTAACTTAGCCTAAATGCTCTCTTCAGTCATGTCCTATTTTTTCTATGGACATTACAGAATCATGAAGCTGATTGGTAAAGTCTTTTGAAAGCTACTGTCAGAATACCTACTGAGCAATCTACATTTGAGCAGTTGGTGGTTGACATCATTTCACTTGGAAAAATCATTATTTAAACACATTGATATTGAACGTCATGTTCAGGTCCTACTTGTTGACTTGAGGCATGCATGGTCATGAACATGTCAAGTACATGTATGCCAGCGTGGGAGTGTGTGAAGCCTGTCTGTAGGGTGAATGAGTTCGTGGTGTCCACACATTAATCACTGTGACAGAAGAACTCATGTCCTCTACCAAGCTGTAGTCTCCTGAGAAATCTCTGACCCCTAATACACACCAACACACATTCTTATAATCTTGGCCCCATGAACATATTGCTCCACTAAATTTCTCAAACTCATTTTTTCCCCTTTTTCAAAGAGTATTTCCTAATCAGTGGACGCCTGATGATGGACCATTGGTGTTAAACAACAAATCCTTAGCTGGTCATTCTTTTCAGGCAAAAATGGGAGTGTGTGATAAGAAAAAAGAAGATTACTGAACCAAAGTCCAAGGTTTCTGTAATACTCTTGGGAAGAACCAAGATTACATTTCAGTCCAGGCTCATGTCAGACTGCGCCAGACGGGACAGGAAATTGTGTCCCTGTCACTGGGACGCTGAAGAAAAATGTAAATACCCTTCCCAGGAAAGGACACCTCATATGCACCCTGGGGTCCCTGGCGTAGCCCCCCAGCTCAGCATGTCCATCTTGTCGGATCTGCCTTTTTAATACCACGTTCATATTGTCTTTTTTTCATGGCAGCCATCATGTTCACTTAGCTAGAAGGATCTGCTACCGCCTGGCTAGTGGAGTTTAGAGAGGCACAGCAGAAGGGGAAGAAAGAGAGAGACAGTGAGATAGAAAGAGAGATAGATATGGAGTGGAGAGGGAGCACTGGCATGAAGGCATGTGTTTAAAACCTGGGGAGAGTAAATACACAGAGCAATTACCATGTTAAAACAGTAAAAACGGGAGCTGCCTATGAGTGGGCCGCGCTGAGGAAATGTCACTTTCTTAACATGCCTCTCTTGTCAGCTACATTTAAACGATTGGCAGAAACTAAAATAAACAGCATGGTATGTAAAGGAAACTCTGTCTGCTGTGGATTTCCCTGAACGTGGCCTGAAACTCCAAACCTCAAAAAAAAAGTCTACCTGTCCTCCTGAGAAATAGCAAAACAGAATAACTAGATATTAGATACCGCAAACAAAGTCACTGAACCAAATTTTTATTTCTAAGGACAGTTGATTGATGGATCGCCAGAGTGCCCTGTTTCTTACTACAAACTGAAAATCTTTTTTGTGTTAGTCTGTTGTGACATGCAAATTTGCAAAAGTATGCAAATTTAAGGACAGTTTCTCATTCTTTATACTAGTTAAAGTGCATAAATTAAACTTCTAAATGTATTTAAAGTATAATAGTAAAGGTATAAGAAAGAGTCAAAAATGCAGATAAGATCTGGACCTCAAATTCACACAATGAGTTTCGTAACTGGTGCTAAATTAGTTACCTGTCACCATGGAATCAAGAAACATAGGCAAATAAGTAGTTACAGCCACAAGCTGTCCAAAAACTCGCAAAGGTTAGTTAGAATGACAACAGCTCTGTTGAATGCTGTGACTAACATGCTAATAGGCAAGTGATAAGTAGCAATAGGTATTAATTAACTTATTCTAAACTAAAAATGTTGATTTTAGAAAAATTGAATCTTGAAAATTGTGCTTAAGTACACTAAGGAAGTAGGTGTACTTTGTGACTTCCTACGTCTGGTGTCAGCCTAAAACTAAATCAACCATGCAGAATTATGTTTGGTGTACAGCTGTATATAACATTCATTTTAGCCTGTGACGGTGATTGTTATGTGGACAAATGGGACAATATCAGAAATGATGGACGCTTCCATCTTTGCTAACACTGTTTCCTAGCTCCAAATCTGACCACCCTTATCAGCATCAGCACAAATGGTTGCCATTTAAGAAACCTCCAAAAGCATGTGTGAGAATGAGTTTCCGCACCCGATTTAGCCATCCCAGTCAGCAAGTCCCCAGGTGTGTCCAGTCCCATGTCCTCCTCTTTTGGCTGTGGCATTTACAATGTTGGAATGGGGTGCGATTTATCAATGCAAACTTAATAACATCTATTTGAATCTAACTAAAAATCAATATTTCATTACCAAATTGTTAGCAGGAATGAAGAAGGATGGCGGAAGTCAGGGTTGGGAAGGAGGTGTCAGGAGGTTCGATGGGAAGACGGGATGATTCATGGGACCTTCAAAAGAGTACGAGAGGGGGAGGCAGAGAGGAACCAAGGTGGGTGGGGTTTGGGGGTGGTGAGATGAGTGTTGTTGTGGTGGTGGTTGGCTGGGGAAGGTGGTGGTGGTGTGGGGTGCTTGGAGAGGCCCTACTCCCCCATGACCTTGGCAAGAAGGGGAAAAATATATATAAGAAAATGAAAGCAACTGTCAACTCCCTCCAGGCCAGGATCAGCCCATAAATCATACCCAGAGAGACAGAGGGAGGAGGGGGAGTTAACTCTCACACCTACACACTTTCCTATACAGTACATACACAACCTGCAGGCCATCTAGAGATCAGTCATAAGCTGCTCCCTAGATACTGAAGCTTAAGGGAAAGGGTTGTTTGGGTGTTTGAGATAGTGTATGGTGCAAAGATGTGTTGAAGTGTATTTGTCATTTAAAAGTTCATCAGTTTTACCCAACATGTTCCTGGTGGTATGCAATAGTACAAGCGAAGTTTGGAAGTAAGACCTTTCCTGAAACTCCTGCCTTGTTGTTAATATATCTTCAACATCAAAAAGATAAAGTGAATACCAAAGTAGGCAGGAAAAAAAAATAAGCATAATTCATGCAGCTGCAGCAAAGGATGCATCTTGTGCTTCTACACTGTTAGGTACACTACACATCTAAAAAATACTTAAAGGTTAAATCTGGAATACTGAAAGGGTGGTCCATTTAGGGGAATGCTTAAGGGATCTCTGCAGAACCCCACAGGGTGTTTTCTTAGTAGTGAAGTTTTCAACTAGAAGCTGCTTAGAAACTGAGAAACATTATCTATCCAATAAAACCCCATGTTGAGCTGTTTGCAAAAGTGATTCAAGTATTCATGGTCTCAGTACTACTAGGTTCTGTCAGGCATTTTGTTGAAAATGAGTTAACCACATGCACTTTCATTTTAGAGTTATTTCTAGCTGGAATGTCAAAACGTGCCCCATGTCCCATATCTCAAAACATCTCATCACCCAGATAGAACATTATATTACTAATGACACACATTTCCTGTGGCCTTTATCTATAATACCTTCCCATCTCCTCTATCCTTGCCATAACTCCTACACTTCAATCTTGGATCTTCAAATTGAATCAACACAAATCAGACATTGTCCAGAAATGTAATCCCAGTTCTGAGATTTCCCCCCATTTCTAAATTTTTATTCCCTCTTTGAACTACACTTGATTATTGAAGGTGTGTGTGGCACTTTCCAAAACTGGTGCATATTGTCAAGGTGTTGGTGTGTATGTGTGTGTAAGATCATTAACCTATAGGCCATTGGACTGAGAGAGACAGGATCGGGGATTGTAGAGTACAGACACAGTGAGATCACTTCTTTGCTGCCTAATCAATGGGTCATTGGGAACATTGATTCCAGCCTGCAAATGTACTCAAAGCTGTATATGGACTGTGTTGCAGAAACTTGCATCACATTCTCTTCCAATTTCCCCTAATCTTCTAAGATTACACTTTATAGAGATGGATTTCAGAGCTTAAGCCATTGTGTCCGACGTGTTCCATTTGTGTTGTGGCTGTCTCCATAACCATTTTAGATAAGGCTATGAGCTAATAGGCATTTCCCCAATCCAATGAGAGTGTTTAGGAGAACAAATGATATTGTTGCACCTCCATTTTATTTGTATTACTCTTAGAAGATGGAGTGGCTTAAATATTTTGTTGCAGGGATATCTTTTGATGGGAATATTTGTTTTTCTACATCTTAAACCCACAGGAAGCTGATGTATGCTGAATGTTCAAGTCATGTACAGCTTTTCAAACAATTACAGAGAGCATTTCTGTCACGATTCCCCCCGTGCGGCGGCGCGCTTACGCACCTCGCGTCATGTATGCAGAAGTGCTCGCAGCTGGAAGATATTGCGGGCTAATTACTGCATGGTTACATATATCGTGCGCCGTGCTTTACACGGCGCGGGTAAATGCTTGAATGCTTGGACTTCCGTGCGTTTATGTACGTCTGCCATTCA
This sequence comes from Ameiurus melas, assembly GCA_012411365.1. Classification (NCBI taxonomy): domain Eukaryota; kingdom Metazoa; phylum Chordata; class Actinopteri; order Siluriformes; family Ictaluridae; genus Ameiurus; species Ameiurus melas. Next base: position 8,404,561 of record CM022754.1, read on the forward strand.
CAGCGCGAGTGCGACTTCCGCGAGCTTTGGGTTCATGTCCGTTTCATGCCATAGCCTCTAGCCGCGCCTCTCGCTCCAGCCACAGCCGCGCCTCTCGCTCACGCCACAGCCGGGCCTCTCGCTCACGCCGAGCTCAAGCTCTAGCCGCGCCCCGGGCTCACGTCATGCCTCTAGGCGCGCCCCGGGCTCACGTCATGCCTCTAGCCGTGCCCCGGGCTCACGTCATGCCTCTAGCCGCGTCCCGGGCTCACGTCATAGCTCTAGCCGCGTCACTGGCTCACATCACGTATCTAGGCCGAGCCACGCCTCTGAGCCCTGTCTGCACCGCGGAGAACGTCGCTCATCCTGTCTGCCCGGCGGTAGACCTTACTCCGCTTCCCTGCTCCGCCAAGAACAGCGTGTGGTTTCCCGAGACTGTAGGGGACATTCAGCCCAGGGGCCCGGGGCCGCCAATGAAAGGGGAGGACTCTTGGCACTCCAGGAGGAGTGCCCTTTAGGGTCCTTGCTTACGCGCACGCTGTTTCCGGGTTGACGTCATGGTTCCACCCCCTCACGTCATGTATGCGGAAGTGCTCGCAGCTGGAAGATATCGCGGGCTAATTACTGCATGGATATATACCGTGCGCCGTGCTTTACACGGCGTGGGTGAATGCTTGAATGCTTGGACTTCCGTGCGTTTATGTATGTCTGCCATTCACAGTGTGAGTGCAACTTCCGCGAGCTTTGGGTTCATGTCCGTTTCATGCCATAGCCTTAGCGTTTAGCCAAAGTTATAATCCAGTTCAGTTTAATTGTAGAGAGAACCTTGTTTCTGTTTTTGTTTGTTTTTGTTTCATCACCTGTAAATAAACCTCACCATTCTAACTGCAAATGTATCCCGCCTGCTTCCTGCCGTCACGCCATGTGACAATTTCCTAATTGAACAATCATATCAATGCATTCTCATACAGTATATCTTAACCTCTATAAGGTTTTTGAGGGCACAGAATAGGACAGGTAGAGAATCAATAATCATGGCCTCACACTTTAATTTGTATGAAAATGTATGAAATGGTTAAGATGAAGCTTAACAGTTGGATTAGTGGTTACTTTTTCTTTGGATTTCGACCATATGAGATTTAACCAAAGGAAATCACCGCCTTCATTTGCTTGAGTTTTTCATGAGATCATGTTGACACAATTCTAAATTTCTTGACAAGTATAATGCATAGTAAAAGCATTTCTTGGGGAAGTTGTATCTTAACTGTTAAGGTTTTGTGCTGGTCACCAGACGGTTTTGAGCTGAAATCCTATGGCTATCTGGATTAACTGCCTAGCTACATATTTGGACTGGATTCTGTCATAGAAGTAGGTTGGTTTGATTATAACCATCTGAATAAATATACACTGGTAATGATGCAGGCAATTAAAAAATTCTATATATTAAGCTGTACTTGATACTTGAAAATAAAACCTTTGAGGTCCTGTGATTCAAGAATGGACAAAGACGTTTATTGTCTCTTCTGTTTCTTGTCAATCGAGGAGGCCTATCTAAGAAAAACACCTATCCAATATCATATAAATATTCAAGCAAGCAAATTCAGTCTAAACCCCAGAGCAGTTTAAATGTTATGCACACAGTTTTGACTTCTTTGAAATCAGCACACATTTCATTTGATGTCCAAAAGGCTGGAAACTAAAGCATAATATATTCGATCTCCATGCCCACAACCCTCTAGTCTCTCGCTCACACATGTTGGAAAGCTGATCCACTTTTTCGACAGGGCTCCAGATTGTGAGCGCATCAGGTGACAATTAAGACGTAACAAAATAAATTGTTTGCTGTCACTTTTGTTTACCCCTGCCATCTCACAGCTCTCCCGCAGCCCCACAACAAAGCAACAGCATCACATGCGCTGCCACCAAAAATGGTACACAAATACACAAATTTATTAACGCTTAAAAAAGGGACATGTATTTATAGGTGACGTCCATTTGCAGAAGTTGCTTGACTTGTTTTCGTTCTTTTCAAACGAGACCGTAACTTTCCTCGCCCTCATATCATTTCTTGTTTCAAACAGCACAAATATGGCATGCACACACTAAATAATTCATCGGCTGCTAACATTAAACAACTGTTAACACGCTCAAATAATTAGTTATGCTTGCTTGACATGTTTGCATCTTTAATAATTAATGCATTTGTCTTAATTACCAACAACAGTATTTTGGCCTTGTTATTCCTTTTTCATGAAAAAAAGGAAAAAGGCAATTATACCATAAATATTAATTAGATACCCTTATTATGATCTAGACAGAAAGGCAGAGGGAGTCTTAACTATTTTCTTTGGGTTTAAACAGAGTTATAAATCTTTCTTTTTCCCCTCCTGGACAGGTATCTACAGAGAGACATCTTTATCGGTGGCTTTGAATAAAATATCGTTGCACTTTAATATCTGCTTGAGCATGATCACATTTGGAGAAACATTAATGCTGTCAATGGTCTGTGATGATTAATGTAATAATTATAGTAATGTTATTAAGCAGAATTATAAATGCAATGGCATTAATCATGGATCTTCCTCTTTCAGCAGCCGCATATGTATTCTCTCTCAACTCAACGACTCAGTCGAGACAAAGAGCACAAAGAAGCAGTAGATAATTAGCATGAGGAGAACATTCCAAACTGTACAAGCTACATGTATTACTGTCAATCAAAAAAGCCCAAAACTTTACCCGAACGAACACTCGTAGGTCTCGGATGGCATCCATTTTGTTTCCTGAAGGATACCTGAGTAATGTTAAATGTGAGTTTGCGATATTTCAGAAGAACATCTAGAGTCATGTTTGTGTCTGCTTTTGAGATGTGTCTAACTCTCAGCCTGGCTAATCAGAATCAACATGCAGGTCCATCTTTTCTAAGATGCCCTATAGTACAGCTGTCAATGAGAAAGTGAATGACTTTGGGAGGTCTTTGACGCTAAGAGAGTGGGCGAGTGAGCCGTTTTCATTTTTCTGCCAGTAGATTAAAAGGCAAATGAACGGCGCTCCTCAACACCCCAAATCGCCCCATGCCATTAATATTTCACACTGATGGCAGCTGTTTATCACAACAGGGCAGAATTAAAGATGGAGAGGAAGCGAGGGAGGAGAAAAAAACGAAGAATGTTATGGCCCGGGGTAGTCATGAAATATGCTAACAATCTACAAACCACGAAATCCAGCACTGATTCAGTTCTCTGAAAAGTTATGATGCAAACCGAGAAGATTTGAAGCAGAGAAAGAAGGTCTATATTTTCGAAATAATATACATTTGCAGGAAAACGGTCTTCATTATGAAGATCATCATGCATAGATATATAAGTGATTAACAGCAGCCACATCAGGGCTATAATGCAGATCAGAATTAAATTTCAAATGATTTGGAGTCGTAGCGAGTGAGGCTTAAGGTCAGGAATTAACTTCATTGCTCTTATCTGTGTATTGTGCAGTATAATAGCCATGAAACATGTGGGCTATCAGTGACACCCTCAATTGGAAATGTCCATATTAGGCAGTATGCAAATGCAGCTGATGGGGTATAAATTCCAGGATGCGACAGTGAGCCAACATGGGGCAATGATTAAAACACGAATGCTGAAGACGAAGGGGCGGCAAATAGGAAGAGGAGAGAAAGCCGGTTAGGCCTGATATTATAATGGGTGAATATAGTAAGTGATAACCATCGACTGAACCGAAACCAGTCAATGGAGAAGAAACAAGTGCATCCTTCCTCAGGACGTGTTAACGGTGCTCTGCAGCTCCTTAGACGAGCAAGCACCATCGATAGCTGTCAGTCTCAAATGACTCCCTCTGTTAGTATGTGCTCACCGCAGCACATTCTAGAAATAGGATGCATTGACTTTTCAATCTCCTAATGTTCCAAATCACCTATCACAGTGTGCTATCACCACATTGTTATAAACTCTCAAAATGCAGCCTGTGGCTATATCAGGAATATATTTCATTTATTTATTTATTTTGCAGGCCGCAAAAAAGGGTGGTACAAAGCATATAAGTAACTGGTGATAAATAAACGTAAATAAAAATGTGAGACATTTGAAGGGAGCTAACCACATACGCATCATGTATCAGGTTCTGAAATGCCACAAAAATACAAAAAAAAAAAAAAAACAGATTTATGGGCTGCTTTCGAAAGACATTATTTGAGCTTGACAGTCTTAATCATTCACGCTTTTCCCCTCCGTCTTCCTTCTCTTTTCCCACTGCCCGTCATGGATTATTGAAATAGAAAAATAACAAATGGGGGAAAAGGGCCCAGGAGCGGTATCAAAATGTCAGGTTTGTACTTACAGCTGTATGTGGCGAGACAGGGTCAAGGGCTTCAATTATTTGTATACGGTGCAGGCGGGCTCTACAAGAAAGGTTATGTCACCCACTAGCTATTTACCCCCCGATTTGAATGGGTCTGATATTCAACCGCAGGCCCAGTGGCACTGATACGGAACAGATCTTGCATTTGAGTGGAATGGAAAGAGCAGCAGGGAGAAGAGAGACTGACAGAGAGAGCGAGGGGAAAGGGGAGGCAGGAGGAGGCATGGGGGGTGGGGGGTAACCGGGTTTTGTGTCACCACTCCCGCATGCGAACAAGATGATGGCACGGTAATGTGCAGCTGATCCGTGCAAGATTGCGCCATGTTTTGAGATCCTTTGGGATGCAGTTCTGGCAATTCAGACCAAGCATGCCTGTCACAGAAGGGACAGGTTAAAACCTGAGCACTACTAGAGCTTTTATATGGTCAAGCTCATAGACGAGCATGGCCTTACAAAGTTGTAAAAGATTGCACGTGCACACACACACACGCACACACACATATATATATATATATATATATATACTGCTAAAAAAATAAGAGAACACTTGGAGTTACATTGTGCTGTTTAAGTGTTCCCTTTATTTTTTTTGAGCAGTATATATATATATATATATATATATATATATATATATATATATATATATATATATATATATATATATATATATATGTAAAGCATTCCATATAATAAATGCAAATTTAACTTTTAATAATAAACTTTGCTAAACCATTCCTAACACACATATATATATATATATATATATATATATATATATATATATATATATATATATATATATATATATATATATATGTTAGGAATGGTTTAGCAAAGTTTATTATTTAAAAGTTAAATTCTGCATTTGATTATATGGAATGCTTCACAGGTTTCAGGCCCAAAACAGACATTCCTTTATTTCTTATGCCATTTAGTATTTTTTTTAACTCAACATAAATGTTAACCTAATGGACAATATGATTTAAATTGGAGAACTGTGATGAGGACTTTATCACCCCATGGCAATCAAGGTGATCAGTTAGATTTAATGCCGACCCGAGTCTGAAATGATTGCACGGCAGAGGGTGACATTAATGGCTCCCATCTTACCTCATGAAAGTTGCTCTGCCCTGAATGAGTGCCCAGCCCACCCCTTTAAAAATCACAGAGTTATTGAAAGTAATATGAAATTTCTAAATGTCATTAATTGACACCTTTTCCTCTCTGAGGTGTCAGCCAGGAGACAGAAAGGTCACAGCTCGGAGGTGGAATATTTATATATATATTTCCCAGTTGTGTGAATTATGGCTGTCATTAACGAGAGGGAATAGATGGCGAGGCTGACTGAAAGCCTCCATCGATCCAGCAAAACCAGGCTGGAACAGGGTCACCGAAACACCCCTAAAGAGGTGAAGGGTGCTTAGTTAAAGAGGGGAGAGTGCTGAACATGTTCTGAGGTAAGCTTTCATTACGCACAAAGGTTATAAAGGAATGCTGTTCATCACAATTACAAATGAGCCATCATTCAGGAGCATTACATACTAATATATCATGTGGCATCTTTAACTACAGTACACAAAGACAAATCCTGGGAACCTTCAATAGCACTCACATATTACAAACTGTAAATAAAGAAGTCCTGCTGTAACCAGTGGAGCTCTATGATCTTCTCATGATAATTATGTTGTAAGAATGCTTGGACGATTTAAGAGCATAGCCTAGAACTGCAAACTAGTTTTAGCAACATTGGCTACGCTCGATGACCCCACATTCTTATGGCCTCTTTGTTGTTTGACAGCAATGGGGTGAGTGGCGCTTCATTTTGAAGCGAATGGCGTACTACATAGCCACATGGCATTTAACTTGAGAAATGGTTTTCTGCTTCAGCCGTCACCATTTGTGTGTTCATCTCCAGGGTGATGGGGAGGGGAGGGATGGTAGGGTGGGGGATTGGTGAGGGAAGAGGAAATGGCTTGTTTTTTCGCCTTCCTGACGCTATTAGACATCAGCATAGAGCGTGCGCATGTGTTTTATTGGTATGCGTGAAGAGTGTGAGAAAGCATGTTGTTGCTGCAACACCAGGACAGAGTGAGAGAGAAGTGGGATAGCTGAGATCTTTATCTATGGATGAGATAAATGTTTAATTAAGCAAGGTGATAATTGAAACGCTGGCTTATTTACTAAACCTAGATCTAAATTCAACTTATAAAACACAATGGTGAGGTAAACACCTCTGAATGTTAGGCCCCAGTTTGATTTTTATTTTTAAATTTGTTAATAGGCATGCAAACATTGCTACACTGTATTTGACTTAATGCCATACAGGATGTTGAGGGTGCTTCCACATTTGTGATGACATTTGGATCTCAATGATATTAAATTTTCAAATACAGTTTGTATACAGTAAAGGTAAAAGACATTTTAAACATAGGTAAAGTGTACTTATTAATAATTCACATGCATGTTTCAGATAAATAACTTAAAACATTACTAAAACCTATAAACTCTACAGCATTATCTATAGAAAGCAGCATTTCTGGCATTCCGACTCACATTGTTTTACCTTGAAATATAATCATAATAGTTCAACAATCTTTTTATTTTTGCATTAATGGCTGAATCCATTTAACATCTCGTGCTTGAAATATCCTCTTCCAGAAGTCCTCCAGTATAGGTTATAAAATATGTGCATGTTAGTCCTACTACGTTCACAGTTCAACAGAAAGAAGTTCTTTTCAGTAATTTTTCTATGTTGACTGAAAAGGTCACTTTGAAAGTACCGCAGCTAATTATAAATGATAATCTAATTACCAAATGAAAGTAAAATGTTAATTAAAAAATGTGTATGTAAATCCTTAGAATATCCTTAATGTGCTCATTCTAATAACAACACGGATGCTAGTGCTTTTCCTAATTTTATTCATTTTACTTTCAAATCTATTACTTATTTAAGAGTGAAATGCAGTCATAATTAATGCATGGTTATTAGATTTAATGTTGAAAATGAGTTCAATAATTATGTGTCATTTTTAAGAGTTACAAGGGCTAAAACACCACAACAGTGAAATCGGCCTTGAGGTCCAAGATAGCTTGACTTCCATTTGCTTTCTGCTATCATTAACCATTCTTGCACTCTGTATTTCAATTTTCACTGAAAAACCTAGAAGGTAGTCCTCATTCAAAATACTCTCATAACCACATTTCTTTAAAATAGAGCAGCTCTGGTTTACGTCAGTAATTTATGCCAATTTATATAAAATGGAATTACGATTTGACAAAAAGCAGCCACATTGTACAAATCCCCGAGAGCAAGGCAGTGGAAGACGTCTCGATGTGTAGAGCTGCCGATGTCCCATAGGCAGATAGCTAATAGGTTCATGATGTGGAGAAATAACTAATTACAGGCCTATGTTAGACATACAGAGGGGTCGCCGACAGAGTCCGTCATCTTTTTTTTCTCTCCCCACTCTTTCAAAGCCTTGCCAAATGGAGGGAAACCAATCTAAACAACAGTTTATATAAAGCCCTAAATCTCATTAGGGCCAGGCAGAAGGAGGAAGAAAAAGTTTGACAAGGGAAAATATTAAATCACTTCCTGTACAGAAACAAAGTGACTTTCATGTGGTGCACAGCCTAATTAAGGGGAACATTTTTGGAGGGTTAGCAGCAGCATTAAAATGCCCAGACACACTATAAGTCATAGGGCAGGATCTGAGGCATTAGGCAGTAAAGCGGCCTCGGCAGTGCGCCCACCATTGGGACAGCAGCCGAACATAGCCGACATCACCCTACATTTGCCATGACAGAAATACGGCCAAAGAACATGCACCCCATCACTGAGATTTAGGAGTCTTGTTTAGTGGTGGCAGCTTTTGAGCCTCTTCCAAACGGACATGTTTTCAATGAGTTTTATCATACCTGTTCCACTGCTTTTAACCCTGCTATTATGGTATGGGTCAATTTGACCTATTTCCACATTTGAGATGTCTGAAATACTGGTTAATCTCTCATTGTCTCTTAGAATTAAAAAAAAAACTTTTTTCATGTAGGGTCATGAATTTATATGCAACTATTTCTTCTTATAGCTTGTCTCAGATAAGCCATAATAAAGATTTACTGTTTCAAACTGTTCTTTGCTATTTTTGCATGTATTTAAACCGGGGAAGACATTTTGACCAATACCATAATGGATGTAACTTTTTTTCCCCAACATAATAGGAGGGTTAAAACATCTCGTCCTGTATATCCATTATATGTTGTAGATCTAAGCTTTTTCAATTTGAACTGATAACGTTGATAATGCTGATTTATATAAGTCAATGTATTGTATCTCCAGGTATTCATGCATATTTATTATCAATTAATGTTCTGCTATCTAATGACAATTAATAGCACAACCCCAATTCCGAAAAATTTGGGACAGTATGGGAAATGCTAATAAAAACAAAGAGGAGTGCTTTGTAAATGTACTTTGACTAGTATTTAAAATTTTTTTTACAAAAACAAGGTATTTGATGTTTTACCTAATCGACTGCATAGTTTTTTGGAGGTAAATGTTTATTTTGAAATTGATGCATGCAGCACATTCCAAAAAAGTTCGGACGGGGTAATTTAGGACTAATAGCGATGTTACAAGTTGAAATATGAAGGTGATGTGAAACAGTTGAGGCAATCATCTAATCATAGCGTAGAAGGAGGCTCCAAAAAGGCCTAGTCCTTCTTGAGCAAGGCTGAGTGGAGGCCAAAAGATGCGTCACCAGAACAGAACCACATTCTGCCCGGATTACAAGCGCACGGTTGCGTAAGCAGAGAGTGCAGGTGCTAGCATGGCCTACCTGCAGTCCTGACCTGTCTCTGATTGAGAATGTGTGGTGCATTATGAAGTGCAAAATAAGGCAACAAATGCCTTGTACAGCTGCACAGCTGAAGAAATACATAATGGATGAATGGGGAAAAATTCTGCTTACTAAACTTAACCAACTGGTGTCTTCACTCAGCATCCAAACACTTAATAGGTGTTATTAAAAGAAACGGTTATGTTACACAGTGGTAAACAATCGGCTGTACCAACTTTTTTGTAGTGTGTTGCAGCCAATAAATTTGAAATGAGTGTGTATTTTAAAAAATAAAATCAAGTCATGTGTTAATAATATGTTTTCAATATATTACAGGGTGAACTGAATGATCAAATATGCATTTTCCATACTGTCCCATTTTTGGGATTTGGGGTTGTATTTTTATAGTATTGTTATTGCAAGGTACCACACCCTGACAAGATGATCCCCCCCCCTCCAGCTCCACTCAATCCCTAATTTACAGAAGTAAGAATATACAGAATATATTTGTATTACTTTTTCTTCTGTTCTTTTCATTATTAAAATATGCTAATTAAACACACTATTTGCATATTACACTGCCAATGGCTAGACCTTCACATAAGGGTTTATTAAATTGTTATTTCAGGTTATTAAATTGTTATTGCTGATCAAATGTCAGGAAAAATATCAGTCAGTGTCAAAGTCTGACTGTAAGATCCATGAACCAGTTTGTCACATTATGTTGATGACGGATGGGATATAACATATTATTATTATTATTAGTATTATTATTATTATTATTGGTGTTGTTGCTGTTGTTGTTGTTGTTGTTCAAAGATAAACATTATGAACCAGTAAAATCTTAGGTAAAGGTTAATTTTTCCAAATCATTATACCATATAAGGAAATGTCTATACTGTGTATGGAGTATGTAAAATACTCTATAAAACAAGGCTTCTATTGATATACACAGTAACTGTGCATATAAAATCTTTAATATGCTTGTTGAAATAAATAAATAAATAATGGAAATGTTTGCATATTTAATGGAAAAGATAAAAATAGAGTATTGATGTAAATAATTATCATCTTGTGAATACTGTGAAAATATGAATGTTATAAATGGAAAATCTGGGGGGGGGACTGAAAATTGGTAGACAAATCATATTTTTTGCCCCAGAAGCCTGGCCTTAAAGATACATTTACACTTGCACCAAGGATGCATTTACACTTTTTAGTCATTATTGTTGTCAATCTCACACCTGGTTTAAAATGTCATCAAATGTCAAAAATCCTATAAATATACATGACTATTTGATTAATAGATCCACTTCCACAAATTTTTATAAACAAGGTCCAAAAGTCCCCAATAAGTTATTTGGGATACTCTCTTTAACACAAGATTCATGCTGTAACATAATACCTTCTAGTGCTGTTCAGTAACAAATGCCTCCTTTCTCCAAATAGTCTCTTGCCAAACGACTAACACTTCCCCAATCACCTGCCAATGTCTGATAAACAGCATCATCAAATCCGCGAAACCCGATCTGGCTTTGAGAAATAACCATGTCCGTTTGCAGGTGATAAATGAGACTGAGTGTGTCGTTAGGTCACAGGGTTTAGCCTGCTTCAGTCTCGAGTTCATGCATGATGAGGTTATTTAGGCTTTGGCAAATAGCTGAGCAGAAAATTAGTAGAGTAATTCTTGAGCCAGTCCTGGGCTGTGAATGTGCTAATCAATTGAGTGCCCTTGTTACACGGGAAGATTTGGACTGCTTGACCACTGATGAGGAAAGGGGTTTATGTATGTGTGTGTGTGAGTGTGTGTGTGCTTGGGTGGTTGAGCACGGTTGGTAAATGGTGAAGGGGTCAGCAGGGTGGGTTTTCAGAGAGTGACAGTTTTAACTCTTTTCAAATGTACAGCGTGATTAATGAGGGTCTTTTATGGCAAGCGGTGCCGTGGTTCGGGTGAGTCACGGGCTTGGGAGTATTGACATCTCCATTATTTACAGAGTGATCGGAGTGGCTGAAGGGCCCCTGATTAGAAAACAATAAATGCTGTTATTGGTGATCCGGCCCTAAGCAGAACACTGCAAATGTATGTCCAAGCTTTTCTAATTACTGTGGCCAACTGCACACTGGACAGTGATAAACCAAGAGCAATAGAGCAGTCCCATGGGGAAAGGGGGGTTAAAGTTGTGCACGTGTGTGGGTGGGTGGTTTTTGAATAAATAATCAGTATGAAAATGCTATCGATATCATTGATGCTATGTTTGCTATATTACTGAAATGACGTCAATGTCAACGTCAACTGACATGAATGTGGATGTTACCATCAGTGCATCATTGCTCTGCCTCCATATATATATATATATATATATATATATATATATATATATATATATATATATATATATATATATATATATATATATATCCATCCATCTTCTACCACTTACTCCTTCTTCACGGTCACGCAACCTGGAGCCTATCCCAGGAACATCGGGCACAAGGCGGGGTACACCCTGGGTGCCAGTCCATCACAGGGCACAATCACTATATATATATCACTATATATATTATATATATATATATATATTTATTTATTTATTTATTTAAAAAATATATATTTTTTTAAATAAACTATGCATATGATCACACATCCACCATCAATTATACAGTACATGAACAATCTTTCCATTTATAAATTCCCTATGTGACAGACTGTTAGATGCTCGCCTGTGGTGTGTATGGAAACTGTGGAATAGTTCTAGAGCAAACACAAGTGCATTCACACTTTTCTGCAGCTGACATTTGGAGACTGAGAAAAAGCCCACGGTGTTTAATGAGAATAAACTTTCCAATGCGATGAAATATTAAAGTCTAATTTTAAACATTATGATGGCAGCCTCTCTGTCTGAATACAATGAAACATTCTGGCACTTACAAGAGGCAATTTTATCCATATTATAGCTAAACGTGTTACATTATTTACATGTACTATTTATATGACACCTTTTATAAGACTGTCAGGTTTAATTTATTGTTTTTGAGAGAATTAAGTCTTTAGCATTTTTCTCCTATTTTTCAAATCATCACTATTTGTTCTTGGTTTGAAAATTCCAATTGGTTTGAAAGTTCCAATATGGAGAAAATATATGATTGGTCTTATGTTCTCATTTTGGCTTTATTTAATTCAAACAGCTTAATTAACATTTGTATATTGATTATAGGCTGGGACTGGTCTTGATTGCTGGATGTGTATCAGGTAATTGAGTAATTCCCTCACCAGACATTGTTTTTTTTCTCTCTCTTGAAGTTAATATAACCAAAAACAAAACCACAGCTTACCATGTTACAGAGAAACCAGAACACACATCCTCCACTCTGTAGACTTTCTCATGCCAGATAACTTACTGACTCTCAAATTCAAAGCACTGAAACTGGAGATTCCTTTCATAAAGCTCCAAGATTCACCATATCAACAATTAGCCATTTTTCTTTGTTGAATAATCTATTCATTACTAGCCTTAGCCTTTGACTTTTACAAGTCTATTTTTTCTATAGTTGTTACTTTAGAAACAAAATGTATTGTTTATTATAAACCTGTAAGCTCAGTTACACCCACCACTACTGTCAGATCTGTTGTTCTGGAAACGTAATCAACACCTTCTGACCGGTCAGTCCTAAGAATTTGGCAGTGCTATGTTATAATATTAATAACTATACAAGACTACTGTGTATAGAGCAAGAAAGAAACAGTGGGTTGCTAGCAGGGTTTGGTGTGGTAAGAATGCTTGAAAACACAAAAATGTCAGTGAATATTGTAGGTGACATCACAGATGGTGTGACACACAGTTCTCGCATCATGAACTGGTGATGTGGTGCTCCAAAGTGACGGCTAAGTCAGGAATCCTCATCAGTCTATTCAACTGAAAACCCAATCTAAACACTCAACTTTCAGCATATGGTGAATGTGTAGATACAGTATAGACTAGTTTAACGAGTAATGACATATACTGTATAATAATGCTATTTATCATACCATTACCACATTTTACACTTATTTTTTATGGCATTTTGGCAGACGTCCTTACATTTTTTTTTTGTAAATCAAATGGTTTTCTACAGAGTGTCCCAAAGTGTCCATACATAGGGGAAATTAACACTTTTTTAGCAAAATGTATTCAGCCTTAAAGTGTTTAAGTGTTCAAACCTTTTGTTGCCCCATCCCAATGTTTTTGAGATGCGTTGTGGCCATAAAATTCAAAATTACCTATATCTATTTTAGCTAGAGTTATCCAACTTCCAGACTCTATATTAGTTACTAATATAAAGTCTGAAAGTTGGATAACTCTACCTGAAACATTTTGGTAAGACAAAACCTTACACCAAAACCTTGCTAGAGTTTGCTCTTTTAGTTTTTAATGTTACTGATGGAACTCAACTGCCTATTTTTGGACCACTGCCCTGCTTTGCATTATAATGGAAATTCAAATCAACGTTGTTGTTGTTGTTGTTTTCTTAATACAGGGAAATATTCTGAGATACGAACGTGTTGAATGGAGAAATCAATAGGTTGAAAAATGCTGGAGTATCCCTTTAAGAAATATCACTATTCTTACAATATTGCTATTATTTTTTGGTGACCTTGTGGTTGTATGAATTCCTGGTTTATCATGTGACACATTTCCCTGCACGCTGTGTGGCCTGCTCTTTGAGTCAGGCATCATAGAGGATCTGTGCTTGACGTGAAAGAAGGCAGAAGATGGAGGCTTTTCTACACAGGATTTATGTCAGGCCCAAGCCCTCCGAAATAGCAGTTCTCCACCCGGCCAGGATTTACGTGTCACTTAATGGGAAGAGACATGCGCGTCCTTGACAAGTACACCTGTCAGTGGGCCGTGAACGACAGGGCCGAACCAGCATCCCATTCTCAAATCTCTGCTCGTCAAAAAAAAGGCAGGCAAATCAAACCTGAGCACTGAAAGCAGGCACTAATCAACTCCTGTACATCACTCACACACAGCCAAGAGCGAGAGAAAGAGTGAAAGAGACGCAGGTGAAAGTTATTTCATCACTACGTAGGCGTATTTATATTTAGTAACGACTCTTTATGGGGTAGGAAAGGAAACCGTTAATTTGTTCCTGCAGCAGTTAAATTGTTGATAACAAATAATCATTAATATGGTGCAGTTTTATATAGCATACGAAATATTGTGATAATGGGAGCAGATAGAATGTGTAATCAACAGCTGATATCATTGTTGTGTTAAAAAAAAGTAGTTGGCAGCTAACTGGCACGTCTCCCTGTAGTTCATAAAAACCCCAGTCCACTCTGTAAAACCTGTCTCTGCGGCACACGCCAAACTTATCACATCCTGACAGCAACAGCCAGGAGTGTCTTCTCTCTTTTGACTCTTTAAACAAAATATTGCTGTGCTCTAAAATTGATGACCGTCTTGTGTTCGCTTTCTTCTAATATCTTCAAAGGAGCTCCACTTCAGAGAACAGGGCATGGGGAAATGATTCGGCGTGTCTGCGTCTGTGTGTCTATACACGTACGCCATAAGAAAAACAAACTAATTGCTTTCTAAAAGATGATTAAATAAAGGTATAAATCAGACAACAGAGACATGTGCGGCAGATGAACTTTCTCCGACTGATTGTAAAGGAAGTCTGGACCGGAGATGAATGGTGCTCACGCTGTCATAAAGCAGCATCTCTCATTGAGGAGATTTATTCCAGATTTCAGCGAGAGATCGCTGGCAGATAGGAGTTAGCCTCCGCCGCTCCCCATCAGATACTTCCCTGCTACTCTCCCATCAGAAGTACACTCGCTATCAGCTCAGTGTGGTGAATCCATCACTGCCCTGCTCCTATCTCTCCCCTTCAGCATCCTTGATGTCAGCATGACGCATCCTTATGGCCTGCCCATTAGAACAACAGGCTAGGAAGAAATAGACAGCGCTGCTCACAGGTTAGACGAAATGAGCACGTGAGAAAGAGAAAGTGACGCAGGAATGAAGGAAGGCAGGGGAGTGCGCCTGTCGTAGAGAGTGTGTTTGTGCCGGCGTGTGGCATCCTCTCTGAGCCTGACACACTGATTTGGCCCAGGGACGGCAGCCTGTGTGTGACACCCTGCACTCTATAAAAAGCCTGCATATGCTCCTCTCTGACTATAGCATCTATGTGTGAGAGAACATGTGCAAAAGATGGGAGAGAGAGTGTGAGTGAGGCCATGTATCTAACAGCCCCAGCTTCGGATGTCCCTCCATATGGGCGGGCGGAGTCTCTTGCGGTTGACGGACAGGCGGGCGGAGATGGCCCATCTGCGCCTTTTGCAGGTGTTTCGAATGATTATATTATTAGCTCTATCCGCTCATCTTTGAGTTTTATGGGCTTTTTAGTATCCCCGGCCTCAATCTGGTGGGGGAGAGGAGAGGTAAAATATATCCGTGCACAACACCATCTGTCTGAGAGAAGATACACAACCCATCTCCAAGGCAGGAGGGGGTTTATCCCAGTTTTACGAGGGCATAGCTTTAGGTTTCATTTCTCCCTGCTCTGTGGATGTGGATGTGTGCGTGTGGGTGTCCATGTGAGCGTATGTTGAACAGAGATGTGGGGATGTGCTGAGGAGCTGTTTTGACTACGCAGTGAAAGCATTTGCATAATGCTCAAAATAATCACAAAATAATTAGCGCAGTTCTGCTGGGGCTTTTTTTGAAGTAGGCTGGTCTTGGTGTCAGTAAGCAGCATGAAGAGAGAGGCAGAGACTGCTTTCGCAAGCACTTCGCTCTATGCCAGTCACCTGACATTCTGATGGCATCTCAAACATTTCGTTTTTTTGTTTTTTTCTCCTCTGTGAATCATTTTTAGAAAGGCCATTACAGGGTTTATGTCACACCATCACTGTGTGAGACTGATTTGTGACATTGCTTCCGATTTATACTAAATAAGGATGGGTCAGTTCTGTCATTTTTCAACCTGCACCATATTTCTGGAGTTCTTCAAGAAAATGCATGTTGTTGTTTTTTTTATACGAGGAAATGTGTGCTTTTGTTGCAGTTGCCTTTCTCTCACTCATACAGAGCAGCTGTTTATTTTGTATTCCTCTTTGTCACGCTTGCTTCTCCATGCCGCAGTGGCGGATGTTTGGTAATGGCCATTTAGAGTAATCAATCGGAGGCTTTGAAGTTGGAAGATGAAAGAAGAGTTTGACAGCTAATGTGTGTCTGTCCTGTGCCGTGAACTGCATGCCAATGCCAGTGCTTTGAAGGCAAAAGGATGGGCACATCAGGTTGAATTTATCCCCCTTAGAAAATCCCAACCTCTGCTCAGTACTGCCGCAATAACAAGTGGCATCTCTCTCTCTGTCTTTCCTTCCTTCTCACTTATTCTCCTTTGCACACATGCACTCTCTCGCTCTCACTTCTGACTCCCTGTCTCTGTCTGTTTTATATATCTGTCACATACCTATACCTCCAATGCAGCCCGTGCCATCTCCGATTCCATGCTCACCCTCAGAAATGTGTTCAAGTAAACATTTCACGCTTGCTTATGCTAAGGAGAAGTGGCAGATGCAGGTAAGTGACAGCCCGAGATCTGAAGCAGGTTTACACTGATATTGATGAAGGAAGTAGACTCTCTCTCTCTCTCTCTCTCTCTCTCTCTCTCTCACCCCTCTGCGGTTCCTGCACATCAAAAGGCATCTGTGGTTAAACAGATGCTAACCGACTCTTTTATACTCTTTTATGGAATTTGTTGTCACTCTGAATGCTTATGAAGAAAATTAGTAAACATATTAATTCACAGCATGTGCAAGATATGCAAGTTGATGCAGAGGATATGCAGTAAATAGTTATAGATTGTAGAGACAAACTAATTTTCTACTGAAAAACAATAACATTATTTAGTAATAAGTTTTTGGGTAGACTTGCGACTTCAGTACAGCTTACATGTTGTATATAGACTATTATTATAGAAAACACTACTCGGTGCCATTGCCACAAGGGACATGTCATTGGAAACACAGAGCCATGCATCATGCATGAAAGTCCAAGGCTACTCATGCTATAGCAACTAGCAGGCTGCGAAAAACACAAGAAGAATATTCACACAGAAACACAGGGAAAAGATTACGCTTATATATGTATATGTATGATGTCAAAATGAGGCCTAATATTGTAAGGACCACAAAGCAGAACCTGTAACCCAGAAATCAAGATTAGAAACGAGAATTTTCCAGAAGTGTGACCATTTATCCCTTTTCACTTTTGATATACATTATAGTGTAAATATGTATTTTGGTGGCATAGCAGGTTGCATTGCCACCTCACAGCTTCAGGTTCGGCACTTCGATCCTGACTGCCAAGTATTGTATGTGTGGAGTTTCCCATGTTTCCCTGTATGGAAATGGGTTTCCTCTGGGTTCTCCGGTTTTCTCTCACCTCCAAAAAACATGCCAGGCTGCACAGCAAAATCCCCAGTGTTGATTTAATACCCAGAGTGATGAATTTACACCCTACAGTGTTTACATAAGTCAATTGGACACAAATGTACACACTGGGTGTTAATTCAACACTGTGTACTATAAATTGCCCCTAAGTGTGAACGGTTGTGTGTTTGTGTGTGTGTGTGTGTGTGTGTGTGTGTGAGAGTGTGCAGAATGTGCAGTACTAGCATCTCATCCAGGGTATACTCCTGCCTCGTGCCCAGTGTTCCCAAGACAGACTTCAGATGCAACTTAACCCTAACCAAGAAAAAGTGTTTACAAGGTCTCCCAATTGTGTCCATACATAGAGGAAATCCACACTTAGTTTATATCTATATCTACTGTATCTCTCTCTCTCTCTCTCTCTCTATCTATTTTTATATATATATATATATATATATATATATATATATATATATATATATATATATATATATATAAAAAATATATATATATATATATGTAAGGTTGTGGTGGACTTTAACAGGAAACATGCCAGGCACCTCACAAATGATACTGTTGCAAACTTATTAACAAATTAAGAAAGAATGGAAGTGTTGTGGCCCAACCAAGAAGTGGACGTCAATAAACATCCACTGATCGACATGGAGCTGGCAATCCCAGTCCCCTATATATACAGAGTCCTTTGGTACACCCTGTACTTTAGTCCTTTGTAATATCCTTCTTAGAAATATGGGGTATAGGGATTTATCTCCGTAGAGCATTGGGGTGTCAATCATTTGTTTAGTACCCAATGATTTGATAAATCCTTCCCTTATGTCATATTCAGGCGAAGAATAAAATTTTATATACAGAGCTATACATTAAGGTTCCCTTAGCTAGCATTATTTTGAAAATATTGGTTAACTATAAAAACAATGCACTTAAGTGTTAATGCACCATACGTAACATAGTAACTAATTACAGTATACATTTTTCTAGACACTCAAAGTGCATTAAAAAAAAATTGGGGAGGCTGGGGGGTCTAGCATCCACCTGGATGATGCAGCAGCAGCCATAGTGCGGCAGAACGCCCACCACACACCAGCTATTAATGGAGAGGAGAGTGATTTAGCCAATTCAGGGATGGAGAATATTAGGGGGCCTTGATAGATAAGGGCCAGTGGGGGAATTTTACTAGGACACCGGGGTTATACCCCTACTCTTTACGAGAAGAGTCCTGGGATTTTTTATGACCACAGAGAGTCAGGACCTCTGTTTAAAGCCTCATCCCAAAGGGCTGTTTTTACAGTATAGTGTCCCTGTCACTATTCTGGGGCATTTCGACCCACTCAGACCACAGAGAGAGCACCCCCTGCTGGCCTCACTAACACCTCTTTCAGCAGCAACTTTAGTTTTCCCAGAATTTCTCCCATCCCAGGACTGGCCATGCACAAACCTGCTTAGTTTCAGTGGGAAACCAGGCAAGAACTGCAGGGAGATATGACTCTGGCACTCAGTAACAAGCTTATTATTATTATTATTATTATTATTATTATTATTATTATTATTATTATTATTATTATTATTATTATTATTATTATTATTATTATTATTATTATTATTATTGTTGTTGTTGTTGTTGTTGTTGTTGTTGTTGTTGTTATGATTATCACTGGTAGTAGTAGTGAACCAAATAAACCAAATGTTTAATGCTAAACATTTAGGAATATGCCATTATTTAATTTTCACTAATAAATATGGACTTAAATTTATGTTGGGAACTGCCCCCACATCATCTATATTGGTAAAGGACATGCACACAGCAAGATCTGAGCTTACACACATGCTTGTACATATGTTCACATACGCACATATTTTGTTACACACCATGGTGGTCCCTGACCCCGGAGTAAAAATTTCGGGAAAGCAGGCCTTGAAATCCCCCCACCCACAGAGAAAACGGAGGGCTGAAGTGCGTTAAAGGAAGTGATCAGCAGCTCTCCTACATAAGCTGCCCAGCTGGGAGCCTGCAAGAGTTTTTACTCAAGGCCTAACTTAGACTGCTATCTCTCTCTCTCTCTCTCTCTCTATCCACCGGACCCACCAAACAGACCCACCAGTCTGTTTCATTCAGACGCTCACTTTCGAGACAGAGAGCTGGTTAACAACATCTCTCAGCCACAGTAAAACAACATGCTTACATAACACAAACCACATGTGCTGCTGAGAAAGAGAGAGAGGGAGAGAGAGAGAGAGAGTATGAATAAAACTCTTTAGCACTTCCAGCTCCAAGTTTTAATCTAATCTACCTTTCTTTATACAAATGTCAGATAAGCTTTACGCCTCTCTCTTACATTCAAAATAAACTTGGGAATTTGTAATTATAACATGAGAAAGTGAAAGTATGATAAATAAATAGTTACAGCTGTAAGAACAATGTTGCTAGGCAACTAGAACACAGGGATGCCAAGCATGAGCTAGCTAATTACTAAGGCTACTGATTTACCTACAGTATCTCACAAAAGTGAGTACACCCCTCACATTTTTGTAAATATTTGATTATATCTTTTCATGTCCATACACATTTCATGTACATACACTTTGCTAAAATGTAAAGTAGTGAATGTACAGCTTGTGTAACAGTGTAAATTTGCTGTCCCCTCAAAATAACTCAACACACAGCCATTAATGTCTAAGCCACTGGCAACAAAAGTGAGTACACCCCTAAGTGAAAATTTCCAAATTGGGACCAAAGTGTCAGTATTTTGTGTGGCCACCATTATTGTTTAGTACAGCCTTAACCCTCTTGGGCATGGAGTTCACCAGAGCTTCACAGGTTGCCACTGGAATCCTCTTCCACTCCTCCGTGACGACATCACTGAGCTCCTGCACCTTCCGTTTGAATATTTACAAAAATGTGAGGGGTGTACTTACATTTGTGAGATAATGTATGTAGAATTCAGCTATTAAGACTTTCATACAAACAATGTAAATTTATAGTATGAGTGGAAGCGAAACAAAAGCAATTAATCAGCATTTTCTTCAGATATCTGGGGGCATGGTGGCTTAGTTGATAGCCTCACTAACATTACTTTGCACCTCTGGGGTTGGGGGTTCGAAACCCACCTCTGCCCTGTGTGCACAGAGCTTGCATGTTATCCCTGTGCTTTGGGGGTTTCCTCTGGGTAGAGACATGTTTACTAGGCTGATTGGCATTTCCAATGCCAATGTCTGTGACTGGATGTGTGAATGTGCAATCCGATGGGTTGGAACCCCATACAGGCTATGGTGATGCCCCAAGCTCCCTGTATAGGCTCCAAACTCCCCCATGACCTTGTGTAGGATAAGCATTATGGAAAATGGATGCACTCCATGTGACTAAAATTACACTGTAATAACAATTAGCATTTAGGAAAAACTAAACATGAATTGCTTTCAAAATACTGAGAAGCATCAAGATTCAAAGTTCAAACAAATAACCGTAAGCTAGCTAATCACTGAGGCTACTGATTTAGCTAGGTAGAACTCAGCTGTTAAATATATTATGCAATGTATCAATGTAAAGGGATATAGTCAGTGGAAGTGAGATAAAACTATAAGTAATATCAACGGTTAAGTCAGATGTGTAGGGAAGATTTTTATTTTTATTTTTTTAAGCATTAGGCTTGCATTATATTTACACTGACCACTAACCAAACTTACAGAGCTTTACACCACACAGAGAAAGGCAACATTCTTCAAAAGTCTGTAGTCACCGGTAGGCAGTGTGTATGCAGCAGGTCAGGAACTAGCCAGAAAGTAATAATCTAAATTTATGGACTTCTGCTGCATGTGGGAATGTTACTGCAAGTACCGTAAAATATACTGTAAAAACAACAACATTCATGCCTCCATGCATGGTACTCGATAACAATAATTAATATTTAATGATCAATTAGAATTATTTCTGTTTTGTCTGTGTTAATAAAGCACCCTGTTTTCCATAGCCTATGTAGAAGAGACAGGAGACTACAAAACTCTTTTATTTTATTTATTTATTTATTTATTTATTTATTTATTTTATTATTGCAATAGCACTCTGGATATGGGTTACATTTTGATAGCCTGAGGATGTGCACTGAATTAGCACTAGCCCCAGTTTTAACTGTGGTCACTGGTGTATCCATATATATATATATATAAAAATATATATATATATATATATATATATATATATATATATATATATATATATATATATATATATATATATATATATATATATATATATATATATATATAATATATATACATATATAATATATATATATATATTAAGCAAAAGTCTTGAAATGACAGTAAACAGTAATAAATGAAACAAAGGCAGTATTTGGTGTGA
The DNA here is from genome assembly GCA_012411365.1 of Ameiurus melas. Taxonomy (NCBI): domain Eukaryota; kingdom Metazoa; phylum Chordata; class Actinopteri; order Siluriformes; family Ictaluridae; genus Ameiurus; species Ameiurus melas. The sequence goes on from CM022754.1 coordinate 8,426,549, forward strand.
CGACTCTTTGCTAAAAGTAGTCTCGGGTAGAGTCAGTGCAGTTTTATAAGGAAATGAGCTGTATGTTTTATTGAACAAGCCACAGTTCTTATATATATATATATATATATATATATATATATATATATATAGTGCCATGCAAAGAGCCAATAACTATTTGAATTAGACTAAAAAACAAAAAAGTGGAACTTTCACCTTCAGCTTGACTTTTGAGTCTGACAGGTACAACCAGCACAAAATACATAGCTCTCAACACAAGTTAATCCGTGAAAATTGTTAATACTCTTATAAAACACGCTTTACTGTTGTAGAAATCATGGCTGCTCGTGCTTCTTACTTCCTTAAATCTATACAAAAGATTCCTGATGGAGGTGGAGGCTAAGGTTTAGCACCACCTTTTTCATTTTCTATTAAGAGCTTTCTCTCTTTCTTTCCTCTTGCTCTCTCACCCTTTGCCATAATCCCTTCTAAAATATTTCTGTAACATAACAAAGGCTTACTTATCTCCATGTTACCTATTAAAGGTCTAAACTCCTGCGTCTTTGATAAACACTCCCAATAAGGGTTTATCTCTGAGCCCTTATCACACTCTTGAAGGTCCCTCTCGACTCGCCGCTGTAATTTCTTTAATTAAAGTGTCATTTTGGGAAGGAAATATGGGCTTCATCATTCGAGAGAGATGCAAATAAGTTTATAAGACTGTGGATATGTATTTTTTCCCCGTGTGACTACCATTATTGTTATTTTTACATGGCTTAGGGTAAGCCCTTGTGGGTTTTTTTTTTATTTCGCTGGTGGGTTTGGAAAAACGCAAGGGCATTTTGGAGATCCCTCTAAGGAGACAGGAAGAAAGGAAGGGAGCTGAGATGAAGAGCGCAATAAATAAAATGGTTGCTTTCTAAACAAGGCCCATGGAGGATTGGCTTTTAACGCCCGAGCCTCCGTCAGCACTTTGGGCGATTTGTGCATGATTTCATTAGGGGCAAGAATAACAGCTTGATGAAGATGAAAATAGAGCATGGAAAGTACAAAAAAGATAAAAGGCAAGCGTAGAGTTGGGAAATAAAGTCAAATCTTGTCTGTCTTAGTGGAAAAAAGTGAACAACATTTTGCATTGCAGTGTGTGTGTGTGTATGTGTTAAGAATGCACTGACAGATATTACAATTTTGAAAAAAAATGTTGCTATAATAAATAAAAATGTTTAATTATTGACTGAATTGTTTCTATGTATCGCTGACAAACTTTAGATAAAAAGCCTATCCGCTTGATATATTTCCCCTTTCTTTTCCCAAATCTGATTTTACTTCTCTGACCTCAGGCCACTTTCTTTACTTTTCTATTGGCTCCCTTTCCTCTCTTTGTTTTCCTTTTGAATGGAAATAATGCACGGCTCCCTGCCTTGTTCATCTTTTGGCTATGTCACACGGTGCGAGACGGAGAGATTTATGCATGCAGGCGCCCAGATGCAGGGGCAGGAAGATACGCGAGATCCAATGGAGGAGCATGATAACGCATGAAATACGGCTCCTAGGCCTAGTAATTTAATGGCAGAGAGAAGGTTGTCATTATCCGAGCTGCCTTGAAGAGCTAGGTATGGAGCCCAGATGGTAGGGGCGAGATAGCCCGGGTGAAGTTTTGAGTAATTGATGACTTAAAAATAAACCCGAGAACTCATCTTGGGAGGGAAAGAAGAAGAATTACCCAACCCGACAAACATGTAGCATTCGGGTCAAGAGCATAGCAGAGGCTCCTGATCCTCCTTTTCTTTCTCTCTCGCTCTCGCTCTGTGTTAGAGCAGGCACAAACGATTTAAATGGGGACATAGAAATTACAGTTTAGAAAGTCTGGAAACTTTCTGTGGCATGATGCAATCTTTTCTTTAAAGCACAGTATTGTTTTAAGATACTCCTTCTTTGCCTAGATTAAGACCTCTATGGAACTCTATAGAAAAGACATTTACTTTATGTTTCTACAGCAATTCTATACTGACATAGTCATTCTAAATGTAGGATTGATGTACATATTGCATTAATAAGAAATGAAAAACCACAAAGCAAGGTTATAGCTTTATAGTTCAATTTGAAGAACATCAGCTGTTTGTTTTTTTTTTTCCAATCTTGAACTGTCCAGTCGTGGTGAACATGTGCCCACTGTAGCCTCAGATTCCTCCTAATAGAATGTTTTGCTACTGCAACCCATGTGATTCAAGGTCCGCTTCAACGTGTCTGTGATGCTTTTCTGCTCACCATCATTGTAAAAAGTGATTATTTGAGTTACTGTAGACATCTTGTCAGCTTGAATCAGGAGAGACAATTTTCCTTTGATCTCTCTCATCAACAAGACATTTCCCCTGCATAACTGGATGTTTTTTGTTAACCGCACCATTCTGAAATATTTAAACAAGCCTGTCTGACCAACAACCATGCCACTGTCAAAGTCACTGAAATCACATTTTTCCCCATTCTCTTTGATGTGAGTATTAACTGAAGCTGTTAATTTTGCGACTTTTCAGGTTCAGACATTTCATTACACACGTGTAACATATACTGTATGTAACTACCTAAATGCAATATTTCTCTACAGCGTATCCTAAATTTAACACTATTCCTAAACTTTACATTCATCCATACATTTCCTGTACTGCTTATCCTACACAGGGTTGTGGGGAGCCTGGAGCCTATTCCAGGGAACTCAGGGCACAAGGCGGCAGGACACCCTGGACAGGGTACCAACCCATCGCAGGGCACTATTGCACACAATATAGACAATTTAATGATGCCAGTCAGGGACTGAGGGAGGAAACTAGAGTACCTGGACGAAAACCCTGAAGTAAGGGGAGAGCATGCAAGCTCCGGTCACACAGGGTGGAGGCGGGAATTGAGCCCCCAACCCTGGAGGTTTTAGGCAACCACACGAAGCCACCATGCATCCCTAGGGAAGGAAACCGGAGTACCTGGAAGAAACCCCCGAAGCAGGCCAATACATAAAAAAATAGCCAATACATTTTTTGTTTTTTGTCTTTAATTAATATGTGTTGGTGAAGTTACACAAAATTAGAAAATTTACCAGTGATATATAAAATATTAAGACTGTAATAGTGGAAAGAAATAATGCATCACTATGGATCATGTATTGGAATAAGTGTCTTTCCATTACATTCAGACATTGCTTGATAATATGAATCTGTTAGAAATATTAAGCTTGCTTAGTGTATCTTAAAAAAATTATTAAACATTACATATATATGCAACTCAAGCAGCTTAAATCTGTAAACACTGTCTATCATTTCCCTTTGATTGGACATGGCTTTTAAAAGCCAGACATGGCATTAATAAAACAGTCTCTAATAGAAATATCATTCCCCTTATTTTTCAATCAGCCACAGCATCAGGCTAAATCTCCAATGCGTGACTTTAATTAAAGATTGATGGGTTGGCCATTCATCTGAAGCGCGCTTGATCCAGTAATTAAAATGACAAAAAAGATTTATTTATAGAAATTTGGTTGAACTCCTTCTTTCCACTGTCAGCAGAGCTGACTTTTTCTCTTTAATAAGGGAAGTAAGCAAATGTAATTTTCCCTTTTTTACCCCTCTCTTAGCTCTCTCTGTTTCCTCAATCAGTAACAACACATCAGCATATGCAATTGCTCATATTCTATTAGTGCAATATACAGACACACTCGTTTTCAGTTCTTCTGGCAACAAAGGCGGATGTGAGTGAGATTTGGGTTCCTGTCCGGAGGGGATGGCACAGTTTTCATTCCTCAATCAAACTTATTAAGTAAAAGAAGTTAAAGTTGAGTTTTCAGTGGCCTTAGATCAGCAGTAACTGGAGAGCACAAGAGAGAGAGAGAGAGCGAGAAAGAGAGAGAGAGAGCGAGAGAGAGAGAGAAATACAAACTAAATAGCTTTGCATTTTTATTTTGGTTAATAATTATGTAGTCTCTTGGAGTTTGACAAGGCCTCTAATGAGTTCTCAGAGGACTTCTGTTTTATTTGTTTGTTTGTTATTTTTAAGCTTGATTAAGTCCCACGTATTTAACTAGCACAATTAAACCGAAGGGGGATACATTATAAGGCTTAACTCTCATGCACGTTTGTTTTTAGCACAGATTTATTCTGTCAGCCTAACTATTACCTAGGTGCTCTTTTGCTCTTAGCTGAATAGCCAATGATATCAATGGCCTGAATTATTCGTAGTAGTATGAGCAATGTTTTAATGCTAAATAAAACTCTGTGTAGTGTCACGTTCATCAGAAAACTCGTTCAAACAGACTATCGATGCATTTGTCCAAAATATGACATTGTTCTTTTGGCTGGATTGCAGTTTCTCAGTTCCTCACAGTGCTACTTCTGGAATAAACTAAACTCAAAGAAATAAATAACATGTCAGACTAGTTTCAGATAATGTCTGTAACAAGCAAATTAGATTCCACCCAAAAACAAGCACATTTCGCTAAGCACGAAGAGGTATTGTGTGTTTTTTTGTGCCCCTCCAGGATGCGTTGTGATTCATTACATAGGGAAATGCGTGCTTGTGTTACACGCTAATCTGATGTATTAATACATATGTTTACTCCAGTGGAGACACTGACTAAAGGCATTTCAGGAGTATGAATAAGCCATTATTAACTCCCGCCTGTGCTCCAAACAATGAATCAGTTCTACTAAGTTCTGGGCACAGTGAATTAATGACACAGATCCACCATCTGTAAATCCCCTACAGATGGTGTAAAGTAGGCTTCCACCACCAAACATCCCTCACTTCCGTGGCAAACGTCCCGTTTCCCCTGGCCTGCGCTTTAATGTGTTTCTGTAACGTGACGAGATATGTGCTCTGGCTCCAGCTTCTGGCTCAAAGGAGCAAAGAAAACGGGGGTCAAAAAGAGATGTATTAAATGATTATAGTGACTGATGATATAGTCTTTTTTTCCCCTAAAAATGACTTTAATAGCATAATGGACAAATGGTCTCCAGGAATGACAGAATTATTAAAAGAAAAAGAATTGAGTGATTTTTTCACATTTATTAGTAGGTACATAGTGGCTTCACTGGGCTCTGAGAAATAAATGTAACCGATTCTAGTGATGTCTGTTTTACAATTTCCTCTTATTAAGCCTCTGCCTCTGCTGATCCAGAGTTAATTTCGGCAGTCAACTGGCAACAAAGAGCAGAAGGAAAAAGCCAAGGAGGATTTATAATCTTTTCCCCTCATTTCAAATCAGAGAAGTGCAGGCGGCCACGATCGCACAGCACTGACCACAGAGTGCAAGTGCAGCGGTGGCTCCTCAGCACTCCCTCGATGAGATAAAAACATATTACCTCGTATGATGAATGTTGTTATAAACCGCACCTGCGATAAGATTCAAGCATTCATATTTTCCATCATGTTAATGCTGGGAAGATAAAGCAGCAGAATCCCACCAGCTTCCACCTCTGTGACTTGATCGGGCTGAACCATTTTTCTCCGTCAGCAGGCCCAAAGGATGGAGCAGAACTCTGGGTGTAGATGTCACACAGTGTTCCTGTGCCGGACCAAGCTTTACTAAGATCATAATAAAACGAGAAGTGCAGCAGTGGAAGGAGGCTGGAGCAGCAAGAGTCATGGCAATTGACCACGCAATTGAGCCTGCAGTGGAAAAACTGTACATTTAAATCATTTTGTTATTTACAAATTGTAAATAAAGTGTCTCAGGTATTTATAAATGGGCAGAAATATAATTAGTATACACTCTATGGGCAAAAGAATGTGGACACCCATTTTTGAAAGTCCTGTTCAAGTTCTACCACTCCAAACTTACCAAACCATGTCTTCATGGAGCTTGCTTTGTGCACAGGTTCACTGTCATGCTGGAAAATGTTTGGTTATTTCCAGTGAAGGGAAATCTTAATACTACAGCATACAGTGCTGTTTTTGTGTATATGTCAGACTAAATAATTTTAGATCTTCAAACGCAATACAACATAAAGCAAAGGTACCTGAGTAAACACACAATGCAGTTTTTTTTTAAACGCAAAAAAAGAATAAATATCCTACACCTATCACCAATGTGAAAAACTAATTTCCCATTAAATTTAAAATCTGGTCGTGCCACCTTTACCAAATGCTTCCAATAACTGGACATCAGTCTTCCACTTATTCCTAGGACTAAGACTAGGACTCCTATGCTCGGATCATTTTATTGCTGCATAATCCAGTTGTGCTCGAGTTTCAGCTTATGGACTGAAGACCAGAAATTCTGCTTCGGATTCTGGTAGAGACTAGAATTCATGTTTCCCTCAATTTTTGCAAGTTGCCCAGGCCCTGAAGCAGCAAAGCATCCCCACAGCATCACACTACCACCACCAAGCTTGTTTGTAGGAATGATGTTCTTTTTGTGGAATTTCTTTCTTTCTAAGAGTTGAATCATGAACAGTGACCTTTATTGATGCAAGAGAGGACTGTAGGTCCTTTGATGTTGTCCTTGGGTCTTTTGAGATTTCATGAATGAGTAGTTGTGCTCCTGGAGGAATTTTGGAAGGTCCGACACTTCTGGGAAGTTTCACTACTGTGCCGAGTTTTTCTATTTGAGAAAATGGCTCTCATTGTGGTTCTTTGGAGTCCCAGAGATTTTGAAATAGCTTTGTAACCCTTCCCAGACTGATGTATTTCAATCATCTTCTTCCTCATTATTTCTGGAATTTCTTTCAACTGTGGCATTACTGGGTAAGATCTTTTAACCAACTTCATCCTGTTGAAAAAGTTATATTTAAGTGTTGATTTGATTGAACAGGGTTTGCAGTAATCAGGTCTGGTTGTGTCTAATCCAGCTGAACTCCATTATGAATGCAGTTTCATAGATTTGGGGAACTAGTAAATATGGGGAAAATATATTTTCACACCAGTCCAGTTAGTCTAGGATAACTTTTTTGCTTCAATAAATAGCATTGATGTGTTTACTCGGGTTGGCTTTGTCTTATCTTAAATTTTGTTTTAATTTCTGAAATAATTTAGTATCAAATGTACGCAAAATAGAAGAAATCAGGAAAAATTTTCACAGCACTGTACAAAGACATTCTATACAATTGTGTGCTTCCAATTTTGTGGCAACAATTTTGGAAAGAACCACATATGGATGTGATGGTCAGGTGTCCATAAACTTTTGCCCACATGTAAATCTGTGAGTTTTAATAGCATACTTGATGACTCATTCTAATCATGTAAGGAATAAATTTGATGAAGTATGCTTTTATAGGGAAATACTTATGTTTAATCTCATGGAACATCCACAAAACACATTAGTTCCTGTTATTTCTTATGTTTGAGCAGCTTTAAACAGATGCTCCCTCAGCAGATTCTCTTTTTTGTCTAACATGCCTGTAATGTTTCAGCGAAACTACAAATTCCTCTGTTCTGAAGAGTTTCCCATGTTGAAAAAGTTACAGTTTTACCTTTGACTGCAGTTACAGTACAAAGCATTGACACTGGAGACTCCTTCCAAAAAGGCTAAATAAACATATGTGGAATGTCTATTACACAAGTCACTGTGAAGTTATTATACAAACAATAATGTATCAGAATTATTGCATTAATATAACTTGTGTAGCTGGAATTATAGTTACAGCAGCTGGTGTAGAAAATTAATCAATAACTTCTAAACGGTTTAATGTACAGCTCACAACATAAAATAATACAATATAAATGATTAAATGTAAAATCAAGCATAGATGTGAGTATATTTCAGAGACAAAAAAGGCACCTTTTGTATAACTTCAAGCTCAATAACTTCAAATCAAGTATAATTAATGTCAACTTATATATAACAGCAGATTTAATAAAACAACAAAAAAAAGTGCTTTTATCTTGCAAAATGTTTCAGATGTATTTAGAACACTATGACTCATTTGTGGTCTGTGGGTGGAAAGTTTGAGAATGAAAAAAACAATCCTGTATTACCTTGAATAAATAAGATGAATATTTGCTTGATGTGGTTCAAATTATTGGATTATTAATTAGCACTAATCTGGGCTGTGATCATAAGGGGCTCATGGGAAATGTTATTAGACTAAATTTATGAGCAATCTAGTCATCAGATTTCATTACTAGGATCTCACAAACAGTTACAATCAACAGCTGTAGTCTCTAATAATAGAGTTCAAAACAAATATGAAGACACACGCACACACACGCACAGACATATATGCATGTATTTTTATATATATATATATATATATATATATATATATATATATATATATATATATATACATAAACGACACAAACAGCAAACATCACAAAAAAAAACAAGTCAGTGGGGTCATATTTAATTTTCAGGACTGCATCACCACTGAGAAAGTCAGGGACTAGGGGAAAAATAGGAGGAAAAGTGAGCTCACTGTTTTCTTCCCCACATTTACGACTGTTCTTCTTCCTCTTCATTTACGGGTCCCTTGCAGAGCCACCAGCAGCTGTGTGCCATAAACGCTAATCCCCCCTCCCCACCACCTTCATCCTATAGCTTTAACCCTGCATCCAGACTCTGCCATGCGTGCCTCCTCTAACCAAACACCACTGGCTGCAGATGTGTGCCTATGTCGCTTGTGCCTCATAACTGCCACCCTGGTGTCTGGCTCTCTCTCTCTCTCTCTCTCTCTCACACACACACACACACATATACATCCGCCTCTCCTCAATCCCACTCCCATAACTCCAGGCCTACTGGCATCCTGGGTCTAATTAGGATGACACATCCTATCAAAGAGCTTATTTTGCATAACCGAATAGAAATGACTGAGAAAAGTGTTATGTTTTAATAAACTTAGTTCAACAGGGAGCAGACTGTTTGGTTGCAGCTTTTCACAAAGTTGTCATTGTGTGCTGATGAATATATCTGTCGTTATTCCATTTCTAGCACTGTCTCTCTCTTTTTCTTCTCCTCTTCATTTTCTGTCTGCTCCTTTGATCCGTTTTGTACCGGAGCTTCAGATTGTAAGTGTAAGCTTGGTGTGAGTGCTCATTTTGTTTATATATATATATAAACAGCAAACCAAAATGCAATTTGTAAATGAAGGTGTTTATTATAAAGGTGAAAAAATAAACCATCATGTGTGTGAAAAAATTACCCCCTGTTAAAACATACTATAACTGTGGTTGTCCACACCTGAGTTCAATTTTTCTAGCCACACCCAGGCCTATTATTGCCACACCTGTTCACATATATATTATATATATATATATATATATATATATATATATATATATATATATATATATATATAATATATATATATAAGATATATATATATATATATTGCCACCTGTTCACATATATATCTATATATATATATATCTATATATATATATATATATATATATATATATATATATAGATATATATATATATAGATATATATATATATATATATAGATATATGTGAACAGGTGTGGCAATAATCAGGCCTGGGTGTGGCTAGAAAAATTGAACTCAGGTGTGGACAACCACAGTTATAGTATGTTTTAACAAGGGGGGTAATCACTTTTTCACACAGGGCCATGATGGTTTGGATTTTTTTTCACCTTTAATAATAAACACCTTCATTTACAAATTGCATTTTGTGTTTACTTGTGTTGTCCTTGACTATTGTTTAAATTGGTTTGATGTTCCGAAACACTTAAGTGTGACAAACATGGAAAGGAACAGGAAATGAGGAAGGGGGCAAACACTTTTTCACACCACTGTATATATATATATATATATATATATATATATATATATATATATATATATATATATATATATATATATACACACATATATATTAGGTCTTCTCAGGTTTACCGTCTTTGTTCTGAAGTGCTGCTAAATACATTTGCCGTGGCTTTGAATAAAAGACGGGCGACTTAGTCATTGAAAGAGATTAATGCACTATTTTGGTGACAGCATGATTAATAGTCTGAAATAATGGATACAAGTGGTGAACTTTGCATTTGGAGGGAAAAAAAAAAAGTTTTCTCAAAAATGATTTTCCAGTGTTTTCATCAATCATCATTATGACAAAGTGAATAATTTAATTGCTTGCTTCAGAAAAAAAAATCAATAATATCCACCCCAACATTTTGAGCCATTTTTAGCTTTTTATTTGTCCTCTAAAACTGTCTTTAGCTAAATGATACTGACCCTTTGAATCTTTTAACAACACAATCAATAACGCATGTTTATGTGATGCTTGCAGAACGATCAGTTTGGGGGACTTTTGAAAAAATATGCCTCTGGCTGCAGCTTTGCTAAGTGCACAGAGCTAACACTAAATCTTGGGAGTTAAAGTTTTACTGGGGCGTTATGGCTAAAAATGCCTTGTCAGCCATCTGCCACATTCTCTCCCGACATCCATATTTCCAGCCACTGCTCAACTCGCCAGAAGGGAGCAGTAGCGCCACCATGGGATGGCCTCCACCACCACTGCAGCACTGCTTCTAAAGGAGATGGACAGACAGCAGCTGGAGGAGATAACAACTTTGACATTACTTTTTGTACATAGTCCAATTATTCATGTCCAGAGCCCTTAATAGCAGACTGCTATATTAATATTTAAATAAATTTCAAAGCATATCCAATAAAACAGAGTGTAGGGTTTCAGCCTGTGTGGGCCTTGGTAAATTCTGTCCTTGGGTGACTCTTAGCTGATAGAGCTAAGTAATCTAACAGTAAAAGAGAAAGAAAAAAAGAAGAAAAAGAAGCATTACATTGTGCAAAATTGTCTTTCTCACATGTATTATGACAATTAAAGCATGGAGTACATTTTAAAAAGACCTGTGTGTCTATCAGATCCTGGGCTCTTTGCGGATTGTGTGAAGTGTTTATTCAACAGCAGGAGAACCCCCCCCCCCCCACACACACACACACACACACACGCACTCTCTCTCTCTCTCACTCCCTCACTCACCCATATACACACACACACACACACACACACACACATGCACACACACTAGTTCTTTGTTTTTCTCTGTCTCATCTCCGATTGCTGGACTCCTTCCAAGTCTGCTAAAGCATGTCTTATCTACTTAAGCTGTTCGAGTGCTGATCAAAACTGCTCACATCTTTGCAGCCATGGTGAGCTTGGCTCCTTTTATTTTTTTTTCTAACTGAGGCACTTTGATAAGTCAATAATGCTTGACTCTATATTCACAAGAGTTAACATTATCATTTTAATTTGAATCTCTCTCCTTTTTTTTTTTTTTTTTTTGTATGTATGTAATTAGTTGCTTGCAGCCAAACATGTGAACCACAAGTTTGTCGCCCCCTACAGGAACTGGAATTGATAGTATAGTATGGTCTTACTGCATATGTCTTTAAAAGTTTTGTATTGAAATAGTGTTTATAATTTCTCATGCTATAGCTAAGTATATGAGAGGTCATAAAATTACAACTTTTATCTCATTACCTCATGTAAATGAATTAGAGCCATTTAATCCAACTGGCTACAAGTGTAACTTCTTGATCTGTGAAGTTCTAAAAGCTAAAAAAAAATAAAAAAAATAAAATAAAAAGTGTTTATTTATTTAATATAAGAGCACATTGCTTCTAAAATGGTCACAAGAGTGACTCCCCTTTATCAGCTGGCTTAATAACAATGTCGTTTGCTGAGATCTTTTAGTGCTGCATATTCCTCCATTTGTAAATAATGGCTTTTTCTCTCTCTCTCTCTTTCACAGGTATTGCTAATTTAGTCCAATGCCTGAAATTCCAAGATGATTTATTTGGGTTATATTAAGAGAAGTCAACAAGGTTTCCATTGACTTCAGGTCTGGATAGTGTATTTTGTACGTCCTTATTAACATAAGTATGAATTCTCAAAAGGGGGAAATAGCAGGGAATGCATCATGGATGGGCCGTGTAGGAATATCTTTAACACAGATGGCACTGCAGAAGTCAATTCTATCTTTTTGGTCATTTTTAGTGTAGATGTACATGTTTCAAATTAGTGTAGATGTTGTACATATTAAGGGATGTACACTGCATTTCTAGAGAAACATAACATCATTTTCCAATATATTAGGAACACCTGTACATCTTTTATGCATTCTTGTGACAGTTGAAGACTGAAAGAAGTAAAAACAGGCGGCATTTTTCCAACTTCAATGGCCCAGTTTCAGTAACTCTGTGCCTGTACAGGAGTGGAAATTGATATGATCTTCTGCTGTAGTCTATTGTTGTCTCATGGTTTGGTTTGTTATTCAATCTTTTCTGCTCACCACAGATGTAAAGAGTAATTACTTGAGTTACCATAGTCTTCCTGTTAGCCCAGAAATGTCTGGCCATTCTCCTCTCTGACCTCTCTCATCATCAAGGCATTTCCACCAACAAAACTGCTGCACACTGGATGTTTTTTCCTGTTTTTTATTTGCCCCATTCTTTGTAAACTGTAAAAACTGTTGTATGTGAAAATCCCAGAAGCTCAGCAGTTTCTGCGATACTCAACCTAGCCTGTCTGACACCATCAACCATGTCAGAGTCAAAGTCACTGAGATCACATTTTTCCCCCATTCTGATGTTTGATGTGAACATCAAAAAAGTGGTCAGTGAGTGTATATATTTGTTTGGTACATACATCCATCCATTTTCCATACCACTTACCCTCGTCGGGGAGCCTAACCGAAGGATCTGAGGGAACTAGACTGGGACACCCAGGATGGGGTGTCATCCCATCCCTAAGCTCAATCACACACACACACACACACACACACACACATACACACACACACACACACACACACACACACACACATATACACACACACACACACACACATCACACACTATAGAGAATTTGTAAAATGTCCATCAGAATATAACACATCTTTGGACTGAGGGAGGAAACCAGAGTAGTAGGAAACCCCTGAAGCAAGGATAGACCTGCAAACTTCGTGCACACAGGACAGAGGCAGCATTCGAACCCCAGAAGTGTGAGCCAAATACGTGAACCAGTAAGCCACCATGCCCCCTTTCTGGTGCATATAATATTTAAAAGGTTACTATTTAGGTTATTATAAAAGTTATATATTAATATTGTCTTTATAACAGTACATCATTCTCAAAAGAAATGGAAGCATGTCGGTGGTCAAAGCAATGCCTCATTGTAAGAACATACTAATCTCAAATCCAAAATGTTTTTAAAATATACGTTGATGTTTTAATCTTCCTTAGACACACAAATTGGACAGTGTCCTGAACTCCACCCAGCTGTCTCTTCCTGTGGCACTGCGGGTGGTATGGATGCCTTTGCCGCAGTCCAGAGCTCAGTGTAAAACTGTCATCAGACCGCCTGTGATTGTCTATAAATTTACAACAAGGTTGGAGGTGGGTAAAAAAAAAAAACATACAAAGTGTCCTGGTGCACAGATCTGGCCCTGCCACTGTCAACAAAACTTGCATGCCTCCTGCCTCGGCTGGCGAGAATTAGCGAGCTAAGCACTCGTAAATCATCAGCCCCGGAGTCTTCACTTCCTGTGGTAGTTAGCACAAAAGTGAAACATGGAGTTGACTGTGGAGAAGGGGGTGGGGGGTTGTTAGGGCACTGAAACATGCCATCAGCATTATGGGAAGGGGGAAACAGAAACATTAAACATGGTGGGAACACCAACACTTCTTAGCATTAGCACGTTGGTAATATACAGTAGTTACTAAGTATCTGATAAAAAGAGAAGGCATCGTTTATATTTATCAGTGTAAAACACTAAGCTGTATGTTTTAGGTTAGAGGAAGTTACAGTCACAGAGATTCTTTATGCAGCTGTTTGATTAAAAAGTTACACATCTCGACAGAAACCTTGAGGGAACTGTAAAATTGAATGTTTAGTTGCTGAGACAGTTGGAGGAGGGAATATTGATACTGGCAGCACTGCCTGATTTAGATTTATTTGGGAAATCCAAAAGGGACACAAAAACACCGTTAATCATGTGAATATCTTTGTGTCATGTGATATACTCCAATAATTAGAAATTAATAAAAATTTCTTTATGCGCTTTTGGCTCTTTCATCATCCGTGCCTGACAGCTTGATCTCTTGAGGTTGTGGAAAGAAAAAAAAAGAAGAAGCAAGTTCCACTTCTGATTTTTTTTCTCGCTTTATGAACTCTTTGGTCAGGTTCCCACAGCCAGAATGAAGACATGGCCAAGATTGAGCCTTCATTAGTCTGACACGACACAAATGCGAGTCCTCAAAGACAAGATGAAAGGCAAATCAGGGGGAAAGAATGTAAAAATTGACCAAAAACACAAACACATGGGGCCCTGTGACGGATACCTGGATGCAGTTCAACAGTCCTGCATTGCACCCTGTAGTGGTTTTGAACTTAAATAATGAACACACCTCATTTTCCATGACATTAAAGATGACATGAAAGCCTTCTAAAAAAATGTCTATGACAAGATGTTATCAAGTCTGTACAATACAGCTTACATAAAAAGCACATTTTTTGGGGTAAGTGTAGCTGTTAACCTCCTGGCTTGTGGTTTTAAAACATAAAATAACCAAAGCGGGTGTTGATCGAAGGCAGATTGCTGGTGTTGCTGCTCCACTGAGACCTGTAATCATATTTGATCTATACTTACCATGTAAAACCACATTTCCTTGAATTTTACCAATATCACAAGCCATAATGAAATTCCCCAAGGCAAACAAATTGCTGCTGCCACATAATCAATAGACATACTGGAATAAATATCAAACGGATATCCTTTCACTGCTCATAAACATGGTTTCTACCCAAAGTGACCTTGTTCAGCGTTAACTGGTTCCAACGTGCCATTTTTCACAAACCCATTTGAAAATATTTGGAATATCAGATCAGGAATATCTTCACGTCCTCATCATTCAACATCCATGCGTTTCATGTAACAGGATTAGTGAATATGTCTCTATGTCATATATTGTATATTCGAGAACTTTTCATATTGTCATGTGCACAAGGTTTCGTGTACAATGAAATTATTATTTTGAATGTTGCATGTTTCAAATATAAGGCAAACAATGTTAGAAATAATTGGTCATAAAATTAAAATTAAAATTAAAATCACCGATATGTGAGGTGAATAACATTAACTATCTCATTACTATGGCACCTTTCAATGGATATAATTATGCAGCAAATGAACAGTCAGTTCTTGAAGTTGATATGTTGGAAGCAGGGAAAAATGGGCACGTGGAAGGATCTGAACAAGGGCTCAATTGTGATGGCTAGATGACTGGGTCAGAACAAGTCTTGTCGGGTGTTCCCAGTATGCAGTCGATAGTACCTCCCAAAAGTGGTCCAAGGAAGAACAACTGGTGAACGAGCAACAGAGTCGTGGGTGCCCAGGGCTCATTGATGTACGTGGAGAGCGAACATCTAGTCCGATCTCACAGAACAGCTACTGTAGCATAAACTGCTGAAGAAGTTAATGCTGGCTATTATTTAAAGTGTCTGAGGCTGTGTAGTCGCAGACCAGTCAGAGTGCCCATGCTGACCCCTGTTCACCGCTGAAAGTGCCTAGAATGGGCGTGTGATCATCAGAACCGGACCATGGAGCAATGGAAGAAGGTGGCCTAGTCTGATCACTCACATTTCTTTTACGTCATGTTGGCCAGGTGCATGTGCGTCACTTACCCGGGTAAGAGGATGTGCTATGGGAAGAAGGCAAGCCAGTGGAGGCAGTGTGATGCTCTGGACAATATTTTGCTGGGAAACCTTGGGTCCTGCCATTTATGTGGATGTTACTATGACACGTACCACCTACCTAAATATTGTTGCAGACCATGTACACCACTTCATGGCAACAGTGTTCCATATTGGCAGTGGACTCTTTTGTGCACCCTGCCACAGTGAACTGCAAATTTTGCTCAGAAATGGTTTGAGGAACATGACAAAGAGTTCAAGGTGTTGACTTGGCCTTCAAATTCCCCAGATTTCAATCCAATCGAGCATCTATGGGAAGTGCTGGACAAACAAGTCCAATCAATGGAGGCCCCACCCTGCAACTTACTGGACTCGATGGATCTGCTGCTAATGTCTTGGTGCCAAACACCACAGCACACCTTCAGAGGTCCTGTGGAGTCCATGCCTTGATGGGTCAGAGCTGTTTTGGCAGCACAAAGGAAACCTATACAATATTAGACAGGTTGTTTTAATGTTATGACTGATCAGATCATATTGGTCATAATCTAATACAGAGACTATATACACTTAATTGCATTATTATGGAGCATTGGAATAAAATAACAATATAGTATATTAATAGAAAATGTAAACTATGGTTCAGACATAAATAACAGTGGTGGTAAAAAAAAATGCAGTGAATGTGTATGTGACGAGCTGAAGGCGTGCTACATGTTATGATGCTGCTATTCCTGCGGATACAGTGTCAGTTGTGGTTTCTGTTTCTGAGCTGTGCTGACAGAGTATTCTACTGTGAACTCTGGGGGGATGCTGTCACTGCTTCATGTCATGTGTCTGATAATTAAAAATCTGATTTATTGGTGGGCATCAATAATCTTTCAGTCCCTCTTTGCTGTATGGTGACACTCATCCCTCCCCAGAAGAAATTTATTTGATAAAAAACATTAAAATAATACACAGAGAGAGAAAAAAAGCGGCCCTTGTTCTTGTTTTTTCACTCCATCACCTGGTCTAATCCAACTCCCCTCTTTCGGTTGATCAGTCAGTGAGCTACTGTGGCAACCTGAGCAGACCGGGAACAGAAGCCCTGACCAGCTTCTCTTTGGTGTGATTTATTCTAATATTTATTGCCAGGCAGAAAATGAGCCTGGTACAGACAGTCAGAGCAGACAGCACCACTGAGCATTGTGGGTAATGTCAGTTTTGTCAAAGACCCTTGAGAACACAAATGGGGGCAGGAAATGTTAGAAGAGCTTTGTGATAATTTTTTTTTAATTAAGATTTTTAAAGAAATAGACTATAACCATTGTGATTAGTATTAATATTAGTAGTAGTCACCCTATGCAGTGTACATGACATTTACTTCAGCATTGTACACAGTTCAACAGTTGTGTCAATTGCAGTTCCGTCAAGCTTTTTTACAGTATATTTAAAGAAATACTCCAACATTTTCAACTTCTTTCTGTGTTTCAACTTGTCACTATCTTCAGTAATGGTAGCAGAATATGAATACCACAAAAAACATTCCCGTGTATTGAACAGCTTTGGACTGAAACGTCAAAAGCTATTCTATTGTATTTATAATGGAAGTCTAAGGGCAGTTGTTAAATACTGTTAATATAAGTTTACCATACAGTACATGACAGTGTAATACAAATTCAAAAACACAATTGTTGCACTCTAATAAAAGATGCAGCAGGAATGGACATTAAGAACATAAGTCTATAGTACATGAAACATGCACTTCCCACAACAGACTTGTCCAGAAATGTACATTCTGAAGCAGATGAATCCCATACTCCTCGATAGACAGATGGACAGACAGTTGGTGGGCCATAGTTAGCTTCGGATGTGCGTTACACTGAGAGAATCCCGCAGTTAGACAGACAGACAGACAGCTAGGGCTTAGATGAGCTGTATGTGTTTCTCCAGGAGGTGTGTGTGTCTCTCCAGGAGGCCTGAGAAACACACTGCGCTGGCTGTCAGCTCATCAGGTGCTCAGGTCCGGCTGGCTGATGGGCTCAGGCGCTCGGCCCTGCGCTGATGACACCTTCCTGATCCACTGTGACAGGCCCAGGCCGACAGGCGTCAGAAACACTCGGCCCCTCTCAGCGTTCACGGCTCCTAACATACTCACAGGCATGTATGCACCTGGAAACACAAGAAGTAGTGCTCTTATATGCACACACACATGCACACACACACAGCAAAAAAAAAATAAAATATATATATATATATATATATATATATATATATATATGTGTGTGTGTGTGTGTGTGTGTGTGTGTGTGTGTGTGTATGTGTGGGTGTACACTTATATTTTGGAAATTTGAAATATACAATATATTGTCGTTTCACACTTGAACCTCCATAACAAAATTTGTAGGAGACGTCAAGGTTATTTTTGGGTTGGAGTTAGCGTCTGTGCCTTTTCTTATGACATCCTTTGTATGAATTGGAACTAAAACCAAACACGTCACCTGTTGGTTTGAATTCGTCCATAATTCACATGAGATCAGGTTACATTGGCACATTGGCTAGTTTTAACTAAATCAAAATAACATTGACAAACTCATAGCTAATTAGTAAAATAATAATAAAAAAAACTATTATCTAGCTATTATAAAAGTCTACTTTAGCTAAGAAATTCTCCTGTCAACTCTCTCTCCTGTCAACTCTCTCCAGCCTGGGCATCAATGGAACGGTTCTGCGCTGGGCAGAATCCTATCTCTCTGACAGATCCTTCAAGGTATCATGGAGCGGAGGTATTTCTGAAACTCAGCAACTCACAACTGGCGTTCCATAGGGGTCAGTTCTGGGTCCACTCCTCTTTTCTATCTACACTACATCTCTCGGACAGGTGATTGAGTCTCATGGCTTCTCATATCATTGCTATGCTGATGACACCCAGCTTCATTTGTCCTTCCAGCCTGACGATTCATTCGTCTCTGCTTGCCTGTCAGACATCTCGGTCTGGATGAAGGAACACCATCTTAATCTTAACCTGGCAAAATCTGAGCTTCTCATCATTCCAGCCTGTCCCTCAATCAACCACAACCTCACTTTACAGCTCAGCTCACTTACACTCATGCCAACCAGGACGGCCAGGAACCTTGGGGTGATTCTTGATGACGGCTTGACCTTTACAGACCATATCTCAGCAACTGCAAGGTCCTGTAGGTTCATCCTGTACAACATCAAGAAAATCGGACACTACATCACCAAACAGGCTACACAGATACTAGTCCAGGCTCTTGTCATATCTAAACTGGACTACTGCAACTCACTGCTTTCCTGCCTCCCAGCCAGCTCCATCAAACCCCTTCAGATGATTCAGAATGCTGCAGCGCGCCTCGTCTTCAACCCAAGACAACCCATGTCACACCTCTCTTCATCTCCCTCTACTGGCTTCCTGTAGCTGCCCGCATCAATTTCAAGGCCTTGATGCTCGCCTACAAGACCTTGTCAGGAACAGCAACCTCCTACCTCAACTCTCTCCTGAAAGCCTATGTTGCCTCTCGCAATCTGCGATCGATTAGCGACCGACGTTTAGTAGTTCCCACTCAGCGAGGCGTAAGGTCCCTTTCCAGAACCTTCACGCTAACTGTTCCTCAGTGGTGGAATGTACTTCCAATCTCAATCCGGACTGCAGAATCTCTCACCATCTTCAAAAAAACAGCTGAAGACCCACTTCTTCCATGAACACCTAAGCAACTCATAATAATAAGAATAAATAAATAAATAAATAAATCAGTTGCAGATACACCTCTACTCTGTGCACTTTGCTTCCTCTGAACTAAATTAATGGATCTTGTATGGTAGCACTACTTGTATTGTTCTATATATATATCTCTGCTTGATATATCGCTTTGCTTGTATTTTTCTCATTTGTAAGTCACTTTGGATAAAACGCATCTGCTAAGTGAATAAATGTAAATGTAAATGTAAATACCTAGTTACATCAACGCTAACTCTTAATTGATGATTCTTGACTCCATGTTTGATTTTTGTACGTTGATAAGCAGTCTAAAATACATTAAAATGAACTACAGTAATACTAAGAAAACATTTAAAATAAAAACAACTATTTTTATTTATTTATTTATAAAATCTTAAATCTTTGTAAAGAAATATATGACATGTACTACTTTGTTAACACCAAATTAAAACCTCACCATTATCTTCAGCCACACTAGTTAGTTAGACCATGCATCATCTTCCTTCCATTTACACCAAGCAGCAATACACTCATGGCTTGATAGATCCATTGACAGTAATGTCACGATTGTTATTTTAGCATGGGTGAGTGATATCAGCAGTGGAAGAGAGTTGTCAGTGAAGAATGCCCAGAATGCAACCTCCTCTGCCAGCTGCGTGAAGGACACACACACACACACACACACACACACACACACACACGTGTTTGGTTTCGGGAACTTTGGCTGGGCATTTCTCAGCTGTCTTTTTAGCCATCATTCAAAGACAGTGTTACTGTGTGTGTTTGTATGGGTGTATGTGTGTCTGTGTTCATCTTTGTCATCCAAGTGCTGCCAGTATGTGTCCTGCTTGTTGAACCACACACAAACTTACTCTTCTTGTAGGCTACCAGATGCTGAATGCTTGAGGCCCTCTCTATCCCTCCCCTTTTTCTCTCCCTCTTTCTCTCTCTCTCAAAATTATCCTCCTTCTCTCACATGCAGCCTCCAGGAGATGAGTTTGATTCGTTTTGGGAGTTGTCCAAGAGCAGAATGAGAGGCAGAAGAGAGAAAAAGAGAACGGAAAATGAAAGACAATGAGAGAGAAAGAATGATAGAGAAAGACAAACAGAGGCAGCCCATGGCGTGATGCAGAATGAGCCTGCACAGATATGGAGAGATTAGCCAGCCGCTGCTACAACACTGGCCTGTTTTTATGACTGCTAAATCCTCTGGCAGCAGCTAAAGCCACTCTCATGGGGTCCAAAAGCCCTGGCGTCTCCTGTGGCTCACAAAGACAGAATAGAGACAATGAAGAAAACAGGTTAGTTACATTCGACGTGAATCTGCTTCCCTAAAGTCCCATCGATGCTGTCGTAAGCACAAGTGAATCCAACAAGATGGAGCAGAGCACCACAAATGCTGACAAGTAACACAATTTCAGTGGAATGTCAGTTGCATCGAATGCAAGATGTGCTCTATTTCATTACATGTCTGAAGCATTTAAGGGTGTGTTGACAGGGCAGGCAGTAATGCTCACTTCAGGCCTCCATGTTGAAATCCGACTGCTGGATTTGGTCCTCGGTTTGTTTCTCGGTTATCACAAATCATTTTAGTCTTCGTGGCCACCTTGGCTTTAAAGTTATTAGAGTGGTGGAGGTCTCATGGTGTTGCACTTTCTCTGGCCTGCTGTAAGGAATTTGTCAAATTACACTGGGTGATTAGATTGTTTGGGTGTCACAAACCATAGTAACAGAGCTGTAGCACCATGTTAGAGTCTAGCATACTTTGAGATTTAGTTGGGTCACATATTGTATAAACCCACTCAAAGAATCATTTTGAACAATAAATACACAGTATCAAAATGTCCCGAAAACTGGAACGGTGCTTTCTCAACTGGCCTTCCGTCCAATAATAAAGCTTTAAAGGTCCAATTGTTTAGCTTTTTGCATCAGTAAAGCATGTTAACAAACCAAATAATGCATCAACAAATACAGAAACACGAGTAATTTCAGAAAATGCCAGTAAAACAACACTAAAAACAAAAATGCGGCCACAAATTCAGAAAAGAAACATTAACGCATAAGGGTAGTCTGTTATTGAACATCATATTCTTAATGTTGATGGGACATGACTTATGACTATCACAAGGCACCCCCCCCCCTTTGTGTTTTTATTTTTGCCGTTGTGTTTGTGTTTTCTTTTGTTGAGGTGTTTTTGATTTGCTGTTGTGTTTTTAGTTCCTTTTCAAAGGGAACTCAACGTTGTGTGAACTTCACCCTGTATGAGTATCAAAACCGCGCCAATTTTTAGGCTTGCCGCAGCCAGGTGACTATAAACGGCTTCTGTAATCCATGTCATCAACTTGTTGTCTTCAGCGAAGCCACATGTCTGTTGTCTGTGTGAAAAAGCATTGAAAAAAACCTTCATTTATCTCTATTTAACGGCTTTTCTAATATATATATACATATATATGTTTTTTTCTCTTCTGTCATTATCCTGTGGAAACAGAATGAGTCCCTCCTCTCCTTATATTACAGAGGGGAATGGACACATTTTTCGTGTGAAGTATCTGGGAGTGCAGCATGCTGCAGGAGCCAATGCATTAAAATGCATTATAAAGAGCTGCTCAAAGTGATCACTAGGGCAGTTGATGCTAGGGCAATAGTATGTGGCTAATTTTAGATCTGCGTCATCTGAACTGTACTCTTCAGACATACAGGTTAAAGATGTTGACTCTTAAACTTATTGTTCCACAGATTCAGTTCATGGATTGGTTCACGTTTGGAGGCAACGCATATCAATATTAAGTTCTACCCTTCGGTCTAGCTTTATCCCCTCACACCTTCATGAAGTGCATGGATGCTGCTCTGGCTCCATTGCGACTCCAGGGCATCTGTGTACTAAACAACGTGGACTACTTTACCCTTATAGGATGTGTGTGCCGTGGCGAGATGGTCTACACCACACACATTCATTTGGTATTAGAGGTTGGTCGAGGATCTTGCAGTGATCCGCAAACCCAGACCTTTTTTTGTACAGGCCATACCCTCAGTATGACAGAGTGGGTATACTCGTACCCACAGCGTGCAGCTCACGCAACTTTGAGTTACCTATTGAAAGAGAACGTCTGAACCCTGTTCCCTGGATGGTAACGAGACTTTGTGTAGCTTTGTCATCCTGGGGCATGCCTGTGAATCACATCTTCACTTCAGATAATAGAGGACGATGACCTGGTTTACAGGTGCCGTTTTATAATCACGTGACACGCAAAATGCCATGATACCTGATCACAGCAGGCCTATATATAGGTGTGATTTCACACAGACTTCAGATACCGGTCACGTGTCAGGGCGCTTCCCACAACTTGAAGCTCACGCAATGTTTCATTCTCTTCTCAGGGAACAGGGTTACACGCATAACCCAGACTTTTTCCTGTTGTGTTTTTAGATTTGCTGTTGTACTTTTGGTTTTGTTGTTGTCTTGTTTTGTTATACTGTTGTGTTTTTAATTTGCTATTCTTTTTTTTCCGTGTGCTGTTGTGTTTTTGATTTGCTGTTGTAATTTTAGATTTGCTGTTGTTTACTCCTAAGATTTTATTGGTTGTTATTCTGTGGAAAAATGGCCAAACATGTAACGGTCTACATATTTTCACCTAATGTACGTTATAGTAACACTTATAATTGAGTGCTATTAGTATGTTTACTACCTATATAGCTCACGCGTGTACTCATCATGTTATATCATTTCATTTTAAAGAATGTTGTATTTCATAACATTTCATCTTTTGAGAGTCATATTAAGACATCATGTTGTGTGAGTGCATGTGTTGGGGGCTGGAGGCTAGATGACAGAATTATTAATAGATCTTTTAATTATTCCCTAGTTAGCCTCAGGCATCAAGGCCTTCAGTAGAACATGCTTACACTACAGAACATTCTGACAGAACAGCAACCGTGATGGATCAATTGAAGATTCATCAAATCTCTGCTCACAAACACGGGGGTAAGCATGCATGTAAATACGCACTCATACACACACCTGTCTTTCTCTCACACTGCCTTTTATTCTCGCCATCCATCTACAAATGCACACGCACACCTCAGCAACCATGTTTGCACGACTGCACACTGTGGATGTCCAACTTAAAGTATACTGCAGGACTAAATATATCGGTTTATTAATATAGCAAATTACACTAAGCTGATTTGATTAATCTTTAATTCGAACTCTAACACTGTGTTGTTAACACTATTAGTCTATAGAGCATTTTTATTCCATTTCTTCGCTTAACAGATCAGTTAAGTGCCTCCATTTTAAAAGATGCATTCTGTATTCAATTTAGCAGGCCTGCGATGGACTAATTCACCATCATGAGAACGCCACATACTCACTCTAGTCCTCGTTTCTCTTTTTTTCCTCATTTAATCTCCCCTTCTTTTATTTCCTTTATTTCACACAAGAGATGCTCAGTCACTCTCCTCAGCATCTTCCCTCCTGCTCTCTCCATCACTCCTACCTGCTTAATTCCCCTTTAACGGGCTGCGCCAAAGTCGTTAGCTGATTAAAACACTTAATTGGGCCCTGCAGAATAAGGTGGAGGGATCAAGACTGAAGTTATGGGAAACAGGAAGTTTAATGATGCCATTTCTGCAGGGTTTGTTCTCTCATTACCACACGGTAGTAAGACATTTCTGTATAATGTCATATACTATTAGCTACTATTACATTAGCTATTATTA
Organism: Ameiurus melas; assembly: GCA_012411365.1. Classification (NCBI taxonomy): domain Eukaryota; kingdom Metazoa; phylum Chordata; class Actinopteri; order Siluriformes; family Ictaluridae; genus Ameiurus; species Ameiurus melas. Next base: position 8,450,624 of record CM022754.1, read on the forward strand.
TGGACATGTATATTAGCTACGATTACATACAGTATACATAGTACATAAGTGTTATATAAAACAGGACATGTGACCTATAAAACATGATGAGGCATGCTTTTATAGAAAAGTAATAAACGTGGCCAGGCATGAAGCAGACTTACTGGTACAACCCTGAAGTGGATTAATAATCTCATAATAGCACATATCAAAGTGCTTTATTTCTCTTATACCACAGCAACTGTTAAGGATTACAGTTTTATTTAATTAATGAAAGACCCATTGTATTTTTTAACCATTTTTATTATTTATTTGACAGATTTCTGACATGGTTGAGAATTTCTATCTTAGTGAAACAGTCTAATCAATGACAGGTGTTTATTTGATCCCCTGCTGATTTTGTACATTTGCCCACTGACAAAAAAATTATCAGTCTATAATTTTAATGGTAGATTTGAATAGATTTGAACAGTGAGAGACAGAATAACAACAAAAAAATCCAGAAAAACGCATGTCAAAAATGTTATTAATTGATTTGCATTTTAATGAGGGGAAATAAGTATTTGACCCCTCTGCGAAACATGACCAAGTACTTGGTGGCAAAACCCTTGTTGGCAATCACAAAGGTCTGGACGTTTCTTGTAGTTGGCCACCAGGTTTGCAGACATCTCAGGAGGGATTCTCTCCCACTCCTCTTTGCAGATCTTCTCCAAGTCATTAAGCTTTCGAGGCTGACGTTTGGTAACTCGAACCTTCAGCTCCCTCCACAGATTTTCTATGGGATTAAGGTCTGGAGACTGGCTAGGCCACTCCAGGACCTTAATGTGCTTCTTCTTGAGCCACTCCTTTGTTGCCTTGGCCATGTGTTTTGGGTCATTGTCATGATGGAATACCCATCCACGACCCATTTTCAATGCCTTGGCTGAGCGAAGGAGGTTCTCACCCAAGATTTGATGGTACATGGGCCCGTCCATCATCCCTTTGATGTGGTGAAGTTGTCCTGTCCCCTTAGCAGAAAAACACCCCCAAAGCATAATGTTTCCACCTCCATGTTTGATGGTGGGGATGGTGTTCTTGGGGTCATAGGCAGCATTCCTCCTCCTCCAAACATGGCGAGTTGAGTCGATGCCAAAGAGCTCCATTTTGGTCTCATCTGACCACAACACTTTCACCCAGTTGTCCTCTGAATCATTCAGATGTCCAATGGCAAACTTCAGACGGGCATGTATATGTGCTTTCTTGAACAGGTGAACCTTGCGGGCGCTGCAGGATCTCAGTCCTTCAAGACGTAGTGTGTTACCAATTGTTTTCTTGGTGACTATGGTCCCAGCTGCCTTGAGATAATTGACAAGATCCTCCCGTGTAGTTCTGGGCTGATTCCTCACTGTTCTCATGATCATTGCAACTCCATGAGGTGAGATCTTGCATGGATCCCCAGGCCGAGGGAGATTGACAGTTCTTTTGTGTTTCTTCCATTTGCGAATAATCGCACCAACTATAGTCACCTTCTCACCAAGCTGCTTGACAATGGTCTTGTAGCCCATTCCAGACTTGTGTAGGTCTACAATCTTATCCCTGACATCCTTGGAGAGCTCTTTGGTCTTGGACATGGCGGAGCGTTTGGAATCTGATTGATTGATTGCTTCTGTGGACTGGTGTCTTTTATACAGGTAGCAAGCTGAGATTAGGAGCACTCCCTTTAAGATTGTGCTAATAATCTCAGCTCGTAAAAGACACCTGGGAGCCAGAAATCTTTCTGATTGAGAGGGGGTCAAATACTTATTTCCCTCATTAAAATGCAAATCAATTTTTTGATATGCGCATATCAAAAATTTTTGATATGCGTTTTTCTGGATTTTCTTGTTGTTATTCTGTCTCTCACTGTTCAAATAAATCTACCATTAAAATTATAGACTGATCATTTATTTGTCAGTGGGCAAACGTACAAAATCAGCAGGGGATCAAATACTTTTTTCCCTCACTGTACATGTCATACTTTTATCCATTTTAGTTGGATTTAATGCTCAGAAATGTGGCAGCTATTAACAGTCGATTGTTCACTTTCTCTTGAACTTATAAAGCAACCACAAACCATAAACCTTTCTGTCCTGAAGGTTCCCATCTCAGAAAACGTAAATTTACAGCTTTACCTCTGATTGTTACAATGTGCTGACATTGGAGACTCCTTCCATTAATGAAAAATAAGTGTCTTCACCATATAACAATTAGACATTTATACTCATTAAATAAAACACACTTTTAAATTTGTTTATTAATAGGTTTATATAATATGGAGTGTCTCCCATGCAATTTCTTGTGAATCAGCTGTTACTATAGAAACAATTGTGTTAAAATGAATGCATTAATATTACTTTACAGCTGTAACTATTGTCCGATCTTTAAAGAAAACGAATCAATACCTTCTGAGCAGATTTGAGAATTCAGCAGTGCATTGTTGTAAATATCATATACGCTCTATATAATGCTATAGCATTACAGTAAAAAAGAAAACAGAAAAAAGTAACATACAAGTTCCATACAGGCATAACTCTGATCAGTGCTATGACTGTGTGTGTTTGAAACATGGAAAAGCACTGTTCTATGCATAGACCACCGGTGAGAGGTGAAGACTGTGGGTTGAATGACAATGGGAAAGCGATTCACCCCAGAGGCACTATATGGGTGCAAGTCTGGGTCAAGAGGCAATGGGTGAAGTCTTCATTCATGGAGAAGTGAAAGGAATAGCCTGGCAACTAAACAAACGAGTGCCAGAGCTCCTCCCTATGTTTACACACATGAGGACATGGCTTACATATGACTCCAGTTTGGAGGTGGAGTGCAATGAATTATATATATATATATATATATATATATATATATATATATATATATATATATATATATATATATATATATATATATATATATATATATATATATATATATATATATATATATATATATATATATACAGTTTAAATAAAAAGGTCTGGATAAAAGACTGGAAAAATGGGATTTATTGTCTAAATAATGCTGCAGGCTTTGTGTTTATTTAGTTGGCAGATGAAAACAGCATCTTTATGAGAGAGTGAAAGACACAGACAGAGAAAGAAGAGGCACTGAAGAGGCTGTTTGGGGGCAAATCTTTCATTACGGTAGAGAGAAATGCATTTGTGGATTTGGGCATTGGGCAAGTGTGCTATTACTGATGAAAAAAAAACATTGTGATCAATGGAGAGGAGAAGAGTGAACTCTGTCAGCTGCAGGGAGATCACACACACATACACACACACACACACACACACACACACTGTCAGATTATTGAGAACACAAACACGTCCTACACACACCCACTGACACACAGATGGAGCAGAGACAGAGTATGACATTTAAAGGGAGAAAGCTGACATTGAGTCCATCACTGTCACTGTGCCTGCCATAAAGCAGTGGCAAATATTAAAACATTTTTCATCTGCGCTGCATTATTGGCACCAGAAATTGTTTTCCTCTCTGTCTGATATTCGTCTGAGCTGCGCCGCCGCTCCCTCGAGACCACAGGCTGTTACCAAGGCCTCCCAACATATTGGCAGTTGATGGTAGTATTCATGTACACTTGCCACTCACAAGTCTTTAACCTCCCCCCTCTCTTAATGTAGCTCAAAATCCCAGCGTTCATACGTATGGAGACGCTGCTTGCACAGCAACAGAAATACATCTTGTTCTGTACATTCTGTCAGCATGGGCAAAAATTCCTCCTGATTTACACAGACATTTGCATTAAATAGATCCACATATTTGATCCAGTTGTTTTTTCTTTCTCTCGCCTTTTGTATTGTCTGGCCTGCTAACTGATGCATGATTGATTCATATCATTTTCTCATTTTCTATAGTGTTTTTTTTTTTTTCTTCCCCTGACAGTGACAGTCTCTTCAGCTCATCATATCTCTCATATACCTGTAATTAGATTCTTCAGTTCTGGCTGGATACAATCAAAAGAGCAGTACATGCCAATCACATTCTTGAGTGCAGAGCAGAATAAACGCATGTTTAAAGCTGATAATCATATTCCTTTGATTAGCTTTTCATTAATCTCTAATGAGGAAAGAAAATGTAGCCAAACATCACCATGTGTTGGCTTTTGACTCAAAAACAAGGGCTTTTAGGGCAAGACAGTAAAAGTAGACATGTCATGTTTGGTCTAATCAATAATTTTTCAGATTTTGAAATATTTTGCATCTATGCCATGCGTCTTCTTAAACTTTTGTAATCCAAATCTCAAAGCGCAATAGAAATATCTGGTGTTTTACAATTTTTGTCCACTTGCAACCATTATAAGAAAGACTCCACCCACTTGGCACAGTCCCATCATGTCATGTAATATGTCTCGGAAAACATTGTTTCCTGATAAATTTGTGAAATAATGTGTCATTACATAACACTAACTATAGTGGAAACACATCATTTCTTTTCAGTTCTCTCTCTTTTTTTTTTTTTGATATTCAGTCTCAATTTCTAGACCCATATTCAAAATGTCGATAATTTATGTTAGATTTCATACTGAAAAACTAAAGCTTAGAATGTTGCAATGTTTCTTCTTCCAACACAATTTACATTCTCTAAAAGTCTCTCTCTAGAAAGTGTTTTCACAGTAAAAAAAAAATGCAAATGCATGCATATTTAATTAGACAAAGTCTTGTTTGCATAGATACAGTGGTGTGAAAAAGTGTTTGCCCCCTTCCTCATTTCCTGTTCCTTTGCATGTTTGTCACACTTAAGTGTTTTGGAACATCAAACCAATTTAAACAATAGTCAAGGACAACACAAGTAAACACAAAATGCAATTTGTAAATGAAGGTGTTTATTATTAAAGGTGAAAAAAAATCCAAACCATCATGGCCCTGTGTGAAAAAGTGATTGCCCCCCTTGTTAAAACATACTATAACTGTGGTTGTCCACACCTGAGTTCAATTTCTCTAGCCACACCCAGGCCTGATTATTGCCACACCTGTTCACAATCAAGGCATCATTTAAATAGGAGCTGCTTGACACAGTAAGGTCCACCAGAAGATCCTTAAAAGCTACACATCATGCCGAGACCCAAAGAAATTCAGGAACAATTGAGAAAGAAAGTAATTGAGATCTATCAGTCTGGAAAGGGTTATAAAGCCATTTCCAAAGCTTTGGGAATCCAGCGAACCACAGTGAGAGCCATTATCCACAAATGGCGAAGACATGGAACAGTGGTGAACCTTCCCAGGAGTGGCCGGCCGCCCAAAATTACCCCAAGAGCGCAGCGACGACTCATCCAAGAGGTCACAAAAGACCCCACAACAACGTCCAAAGAACTGCAGGCCTCACTTGCCTCAGTTAAGGTCAGCGTTCATGCCTCCACCATCAGGAAAAGATTGGGCAAAAATGGCCTGCATGGCAGAGTTCCAAGGAGAAAACCACTGCTGAGCAAAAAGAACATCAAAGCTCGTCTCAATTTCTCCACAACACATCTTGATGATCCCCAAGACTTTTGGAACAACATTCTATGGACCGATGAGACAAAAGTGGAACTCTTTGGAAGGTGTGTGTCCAAGTATATCTGGCATAGAAGGAACACTGCATTTCATAAAAAGAACATTATACCAACAGTAAAATATGGTGGTGGTAGTGTGATGGTCTGGGGCTGTTTTGCTGCTTCAGGACCTGGAAGACTTGCCGTGATAAAAGGAACTATAAATTCTGCTGTCTACCAAGAGATCCTGAAGGAGAATGTCCGACCATCTGTTCGTGTACTCAAGCTGAAACGAACTTGGGTTCTGCAGCAGGACAATGATCCTAAACACACCAGCAAGTCCACCACCGAATGGCTGAAGAAAAACAAAATGAAGACTTTGGAGTGGCCTAGCCAAAGTCCTGACCTGAATCCTATTGAGATGTTGTGGTATGACCTTAAAAAGGCCGTTCATGCTCGAAAACCCTCTAATGTAACTGAATTAGGACAATTCTGCAAAGATGAGTGGGCCAAAATTCCTCCAGGACGCTGTAAAAGCCTCATTGCACGTTATCGCAAACGCTTGGTTGCAGTTGTTGCTGCTAAGGGTGGCCTAACCAGTTATTAGGTTTAGGGGGCAATCACTTTTTCACAAAGGGCCATGATGGTTTGGATTTTTTTTCACCTTTAATAATAAACACCTTCATTTACAAATTGCATTTTGTGTTTACTTGTGTTGTCCTTGACTATTGTTTAAATTGGTTTGATGTTCCGAAACACTTAAGTGTGACAAACATGCAAAGGAACAGGAAATGAGGAAGGGGGCAAACACTTTTTCACACCACTGTAAATGTAGACTTTTTGTTTTCAATACAAAAATGCTTGTTCCATTAGTAAAAAGAAATACTTTCCTCAAATATCCTCAATCAACTGGATTAATGCTGAAATGATTCATTGTTTTGTAAAATTACCTTAATCTACTCTAATGCCTTTTGTGTGCGGTGGTAGTTCGCACGGAAGGCTGTGGCGCAGGTGGTAGAGCTAATCCGAAGGGTTGTCAGTTCGATTCCGGATGACTCCACATGCCGAAGTGTACTTGGGCAAGACACTGAACCCCAAGTTGCTCCTGATGGCAAGTTAGCGCCTTGCATGGCAGCTCTGCTACCATTGGTGTGTGAGTGAATGGGTGAATGAAACACAGTGTAAAGCGCATTGGATCAAAGTGCTATATAAGTGCACCATTTACCATAGTTCAGTGGTTAACGCTAAATGTGTGCAGAGGTAGCTCACTGGTTAAAGGAACTTTAAATCTTTTTTTTTTTTTTACTTTTTTTTTAGCGCTTTTCAAGCTAATCTCTGGTGAGTACTGCAAACATGAATTGGGACATATTTTCTTGTACTTAGAAAAGCACTTTGTGTGAGACAGAAATGAATGAATGACTTACTGAGGCTGTTGATGAGTTTTATCCAACTTTTGAACACTGGAGAAGTACAATAAAAAGTAATTATAGTTACTTACATTACTTTTTTTTTTTGGTATGAAAGCACAATCATGCTGAAACATATTACATCGATAAAACAACCACAAGTTCCTCCATCTGAAAAATGACTCCCATCATTAAGAATAAATTATGTAAGGAGTTAAAACATGATGGGACATAATGTTATAGGAAAGCAATCAATGACGAGTTCAGCTCTCTTTCCCACCTTGAAGTTGATTATATAATGTTTATTGTGTATTTAATGATTAATGTTTTATTTATTTATTTATTTGTTAATTAATGAATTAAATAATATTCTTTTTTGTCCAATTATTGTTACAGTTTATGTTGTGGAACATACTCAAGAAAGGTTAGTTTCTATTATCACGTTTCAGTCATTCACTCACCAAACTCTTTTTTTCTCTCTCTCTTCAAGCTAAAGGTATGTTCACGTAGACAGTGACTCGCAGCAATAAAGCGACCAGAGACCAGAGATTTTCAAAGCGAGCTGGTGACTTCCAATGACACGAGCGACAGAAACCGTTGGTGGCTAGACTTGGGCATGTTCGGAGATGTGACAAAGTTGAGAAATGTTTCATTTTATGCAAATTTTATGCACTTGGTGCAGCGACTGCCAATGGGAATGAAGACAGTAGAGTGCATCTGATAGCATTTGATGCATATACAGTGAGGGAAAAAAGTATTTGATCCCCTGCTGATTTTGTACGTTTGCCCACTGACAAAGAAATGATCAGTCTATAATTTTAATGGTAGATTTATTTGAACAGTGAGAGACAGAATAACAACAAAAAAATCCAGAAAAACGCATGTCAAAAATATCATAAATTGATTTGCATTTTAATGAGGGGAAATAAGTATTTGACCCCTCTGCAAAACATGACTTAGTACTTGGTGGCAAAACCCTTGTTGGCAATCACAGAGGTCAGACGTTTCTTGTAGTTGGCCACCAGGTTTGCAGACATCTCAGGAGGGATTTTGTCCCACTCCTCTTTGCAGATCTTCTCCAAGTCATTAAGGTTTCGAGGCTGACGTTTGGCAACTCGAACCTTCAGCTCCCTCCACAGATTTTCTATGGGATTAAGGTCTGGAGACTGGCTAGGCCACTCCAGGACCTTAATGTGCTTCTTCTTGAGCCACTCCTTTCTTGCCTTGGCCGTGTGTTTTGAGTCATTGTCATGATGGAATACCCATCCACGACCCATTTTCAATGCCTTGGCTGAGCGAAGGAGGTTCTCACCCAAGATTTGACGGTACATGGCCCCGTCATGTTTCCACCTTGTTTCCACCGTCATGTTTCCACCCCCATGTTTGATGGTGGGGATGGTGTTCTTGGGGTCATAGGCAGCATTCCTCCTCCTCCAAACACAGCGAGTTGAGTCGATGCCAAAGAGCTCCATTTTGGTCTGATCTGACCACAACACTTTCACCCAGTTGTCCTCTGAATCATTCAGATGTTCATTGGCAAACTTCAGACGGGCATGTATATGTGCTTTCCTGAGCAGGGGGACCTTGCGGGCGCTGCAGGATTCAATTCTTCACGGCGTAGTGCGTTACCAATTGTTTTCTTGGTGACTATAGTCCCAGCTGCCTTGAGATCATTGACAAGATCCTCCCGTGTAGTTCTGGGCTGATTCCTCACTGTTCTCATGATCATTGCAACTCCATGAGGTGAGATCTTGCATGGATCCCCAGGCCGAGGGAGATTGACAGTTCTTTTGTGTTTCTTCCATTTGCGAATAATCGCACCAACTGTAGTCACCTTCTCACCAAGCTGCTTGACAAAGGTCTTGTAGCCCATTCCAGACTTGTGTAGGTCTACAATCTTGTCCCTGACATCCTTGGAGAGCTCTTTGGTCTTGGCCATGGTGGAGAGTTTGGAATCTGATTGATTGATTGCTTCTGTGGACTGGTGTCTTTTATACAGGTAGCAAGCTGAGATTAGGAGCACTCCCTTTAAGAGTGTGCTAATAATCTCAGCTCGTAAAAGACACCTGGGAGCCAGAAATCTTTCTGATTGAGAGGGGGTCAAATACTTATTTCCCTTATTAAAATGCAAATAAATTTTTTGATATGCGCATATCAAAATTTTTTGATATGTTTTTTTCTGGATTTTCTTGTTATTATTCTGTCTCTCACTGTTCAAATAAATCTACCATTAAAATTATAGACTGATCATTTCTTTGTCAGTGGGCAAACGTACAAAATCACCAGGGGATCAAATACTTTTTTCCCTCACTGTATACATTAGTGGATTGTATATATGTCTACTCTCTTCCACTAGACTGTTTAATTTTAGTGGCGGCAAGATTTGTTGCGAAAGTGGAATGCTAGCTGCACCATCCACTGATGAATGTTACTATGACACAAAGTACAGCGACTGGCAACTTGCAGAAATAAAATCGCTGTATGTGTGAACATACCTTAACAGGACAAAAAACCTTTACAGAGAATGCACAAAGTACTCTATCTTGAAGACTCTATAGTCAGAAATCAACATAGAGTATTATCAACATTTACATTATTTGGTAGACACCCGTACCCAGAGTGTCTTACATTTATCTCATTTATACATCTGTGCAGTTGATGGTTAAAGTCCTTGCTCAAGGGCCTAACAGTGGCAGCTTGGAAGTGCTGGGATTTGAACACATGACCTTCTGATCAGAAGTCCAACGTCTCAACCACTGAACTACAACATTTCAACCAACAGTTGTTGTTTTTTTTTAAAGTGGAGCATCTGACATACAAGTCTCTGAGTAAGTTATTACTATAGAAACAATAATTTTCTAGAATGAACACATTAGACAGTATATTAGTAATGGTCAGACCTGCTAATACCGAAAATCAATCAATACCTTCTGACCAGTTGACTGCTCTAAAAACTTTCATTATAAGTGAATTTGTACCCAAAAGGTTTTCCCTTCTTTTTTATAAGCTGTATTTTCATTGTAACCACACAAACATGACAGAAAGGGTAGATAAAAAAAATGGAATATTGCAGTGATTGGAAGTTTGCATATTTCAGATACCAAGACCACCAAAGACTTTTGACTCTCGACCAGTTCTATCCATTTTCTTGGATTTGAGTCACTATGGATAAATGTGTGTGCCAAATGAATAAAGGGAAATATAAATGCTAATGCAGTAGTTGCATAATTCTTTCTCTTGACTAGCGGCATGGCAGTGCTTTTCTTTAAAGACTACTTAGTGAGTAAAGGGGCTTGGCATTCTCCTAACGTTACCTGCTGCAATTGTGAGTCCGGATCACTGTTTCTCCAGGCCTCCAGGCACTTTTAAGGGCACTGTAAGATATTTGCCTCTAATGCACACAAATGAGGGGCCCAAATGGTCTTATTACATGGCCTCCCTCAACAGAGACAATACATCAGGTGAAAACACAGTGCAAAATGGAGAGTGTGATTGTTCTGGGAGCACAGCGCTCATTATTCAACACACACTA
>CM022754.1:8466043-8513543 GCA_012411365.1 Ameiurus melas
TGTACTCCAGACACACACACAAACACACACACACACACACACACACACACACACACACACACACACACACACACACACACACACACACACACACACACACACACACACACACACACACACACATACATACACACATGCATATGCCAGATGTAGGGACAGTCCTGCATGTGACAGTGATGTTGTGAAGTGGTACCATAATGAATCCTGGCAAAGCAGGTTCGAAAACAACCCAGCCATGATTTTACACATGGTTGTGAGTTAACAGGCAGTGCAGTCGCCATCAGTACTATTTCTATGGCAACACACTAAAGAGTCACAATAACCTGTCTTTCTGTGAGACACACATTTAATTAGATTGGAAGAGGCTGTCTGATTTTTTTTCCCTATTTTCCTCTGTTTTTTGTTTCCAGATCTACAACATAACATTCACTTTTGTCTGGTGTCTGTCAAACAGTCAGATATGAAATTAGAATGCGGGAAAAAATGCATTATGCTAAGAGGGGATGTCCCGCATTCCTATCACATATTTGCATCTAAATTGGAGTTTGGTCTGTGTTTGAAAGGAGTGCTGTACTAAGCATACAGTATGTAATATCTCACTGTGACACATAACAGACTGTTAAATACCTTGTCGAATCAAAGCGTTTTTGTAAAATCTTTCCTGATTCTTGCAGGTATTTTGGCTTGGCTTGACTTGGTATTTACAAGGCCACCATACTGCAGAAATGTCTACATACACTATTATCTAAAGAACATGGACTTCACACAGAACAAAACACAAATTAGGGTAATTGCAAGGATTTTTTTTTTCATTTTCTCTGTTTTTACAACACTCTACACAGGCCAGAGAATTGTTGTATTTAATACCTTGTAATAGCAATATGTGAAAATAAAATGCAAAAATCTTAACGTTGCCACAATAGCTTAGTGGTTAGCACTGTTGCCTCGCACCTCCAGGGTTGGGGGGTTGAACCCCCCCTCCACCCTGTGTGCACAGATTTTGCAGGTTCTCCCCATGCTTCAGTTTTTTCTCTGGGTACTCTGGTTTCCTCCACGGTCCAAATATATGTGTTGTAGGGTGATTGGCATTTCCAATTTGTCAGCAGTGTGTGAATGGGTGTGTGATTGGAGTCTATCCCAGGGAACTCAGGGCAGGGGATACCCTGGACAGGGTACCAACCCATCACAGGGCACAATCACACACCCATTCACTCACTACAGGCAATTTAGAAATGCCAATTAGCCTACAGTGCATGTCATTGGAGTGAGGGAGGAAACCGGAGTAACCCCCAAATCATGTGGAGAACATGCAAACTTCACCCAACATTGTTTTAAAAAAATATAAGTACTCCAAACATATACTTTGTCCTCTTTGGAAGCAACTACCATAGTACTGTGTATATATACATATATATATATATAAACCGAGTGTACAGTATTATTTATGTAACGGAAAGTTTTCTCCTAATGCTGAAATCATACTTTTTTCTTTTGGCAAGCTGATAAGATTTAAGTATGGAAAACCTCATAAATATGCTAATGTATGCAAGCTAAAAAATAATAATAGGCCCAGGACTCATAAACATATATCACTGTGCTTTGTCTTTTGCCACCGTCTGACTTTTTTTCCCCCTCCGTTTCTTATTATCATAAGACAATAATGAATTTATTTGCGTGGCCTTATGTAAGTCTGCATCTGGCCACAGCTATATTCCTCTTCAACAAATCTTGAAACGTTTGATGTGGCTTTTGAAAAGGAAGATATTTATAGGAAACAAAGCCGTGCATAATTAAGACCCAAGACTACAATTAAAGAGTGTATTCTGATTGCTATTGGATAATTATCTTGGGACTGGCCTGTTTTTAGACACCCTTCCAAGATGAAGAATGAGACAGAGAAAGAGAGAGAGAGAGAGAGATGCAGAATGAGGGAAAGAGAAAAAAAAATGTAACAGCACATATGTTGACGATTTAAACAACGGGAAGTGAGGAGATTTGGATTAAACACAGGTGGACTCGACAGCAGGCTGAGTTCAGTTGGCTGCAGAGAAACACAGGGATTGTGAGACAAAGACGATTATTGGAGGAGCTCCACTGATATGATGAAACCCCCACTCTCTCCTCTCTCTAGGGACATATTACACCTCTCATTATACTACTGATTGGCCTGATTTTAGCTGAGCAGCCCATACTGTAGCATCAGCCTGCCTCCACAATACCAATCCAGACAGAGCTTTAATGAAAACGAAGTTCAAAGATGCTGTGCTTACATTTGAGTGTTTTTGGAGTCTTTGGAAATGTTGTGTGTTTTTGAATGAGACTGTGACAGAAAGCTCATTTTCCACTGCTGCTGATGGAAGCTTCTGTGAAAAGTTCCATTATGTTCACTGTTTCCACCATGCCATAGTGAAAGCACAAATAAATTGTCTTTGGTTTATTGATTTTTTTTTCTCAAAAACCTTGTGAAACACTAAGGAACTACAGCTTGTTCCATATTTACACTCGTAATTATTTTTAATCATTTAATGCTAGCTCAGTCATTTTGCATAGCTTTAAATGTGATAATCATAGACATAAAAAGAAGGTTAAAGATTCAAACTCCTGATTAAAATACACAAAGGTTGAACCCACATGCGTTTTTGATTACTTTCCCATTCTTGTTTAGTGCTTTCCTTTCCACCCTTATTATATATTATGATCTACTTAAAATCAAACCAAATTCCTGCATAGCAATGTTTACATGTGATCTTTTCCATGATCCTTTGCACTGAGCCTTACCACTGTCATCACCCATTCGGCATTACCACTCATTATGATGATTATTTTCAACTTGAACACTGCATTCATTTTCCTCTCACCCAGATAAACCCACCCCAGGCTCACCATGCTGAAGATGATGCGTGGGATTTGAAGGCCCTTCACTGCACATGGCATAAAAATATAGTTTTTTTTTATTTATTATTATTTTATTTTTTTTTATCCATGTCACTCTATCACTGGACTTGAAGCAAACAGTCTAATTTACAGGGCAAACTCCAAACCATCCCCCCCCCCCTTCTTTGATAGTCCGATTTGATATACTTCGATAGAGTCTTTCTTCCAGACACCATCAATTGTCTATGGATTTTTCCTCCCTCCTCTCAGCTCGAAGAGAAACAAAAAGGAGGTCTGGGCGGCCTCAAGCTTGAAAGCTTTTATTGATATCGATGCGGGAGGAATATTGCCCATTTTCAGCGTCGGATCAATCAGCCTGTCGTGCTGTGTTTTACGAGCCACGTCCCCGTACTGAGGGGTGGCCTTGCATTTCATGTGTACGGGTTTGTTTGTGTGTATGTGTGCTATGTGCATGTGTTCACTGTGTGTTAGCATATCGTGTAAACAAGGGTCAGTTAAATTTACTTCATTGACAAAGATATCGGGACGCAAAAATGATTTTTGTTTCTCAGGGTGGTTAATTTTGCTTCATGATGAAATTTATGCTGTCAAGTTGAGCCAGTAGAAAAACAAGAAAGCAGAGATATGGCTGGGGTACCATTTTTCTGGAGAATAAAAACGGATGGAACTTCTACTTACACCACGGTTTTGCACTGATATTTGCTTAATGCTGCTTGTCAGGCACTGTTGCAACAAAACAAACTAGTTAACTTACAGGAAAGCAGAAATCCTTTAATTTTTGCACCTCCTTTCTTTTTGAAAGCAAGTTCTCTGGCCCTGACTCTGTGCCTCAACTTTACTTTAATCTCGGTATTAGCCGTTTGATTCTCCGCACATCAGCAAGTGTCCCTGTCATTTTGAGGAACAAATGCTACATTGTCTCACAGTTTGTAAGAGCTACTCTGTGTGTGTGTGTGTGCGTGTGTGTGTGCGTGTATGTGCAGTGCGGAGATGCTCTAGTGCCCCATGGTACTAGTTAGCGTGGTGGCTGGCAGCTGGAGCGGGCTGATGGAGTGTGATGAGGGGAGCGGAGCATCACGATCACGCAGCCGAGAGATGGAGGAGGTGGGGGGGAGGGGCGGCACACCTGGCATCCGCCACAGATGGGCATAATCATCTCCTCCCCTACCACACCACCCCAACCCCACCTCCACCGTCTCACCCGCTTCAACGCATACACACATACACACATACACACACATGCCCATCCAGGCAGCTTTATTTGGTGAGATCCAAGCTCAAACGCACTGCCTATAACTAATTATACCAGCATAAATGGAGAACAGATACATATGGCCTGCCATATGTACATCTTATACACTATAGTAGATTCAGTATATACATATGTGATGGATATACGCAAACGCATAAAGCGTGAACTTGGCAAATACCCATGTTTCCATATCCGTCCTCCGAAAAACCTTAATAATACAACCGAGGTCTATTATCATCCTGCTGCTGGAGCTGTTTGTAGAGCATCAGTCCTTTAGCAGAGTGTGTGCATACTGCAGCATGACACACTGGTTGACAGCTTAACATTTATTAGAACACAGGGTACAAATGAGACACACTTTGCACCAGAGCTCACAGAAGCACTCGAGATCGCACACACACACACACACACACACACACACACACACACACACGTAAGCAAGTATTATACCCTGTCTATTCTGTTCGACTGTGAATACATTACACAATCAGGTTGAGCAATTAAACACATCCACAGGGACCTACACATGGAAAACAAACAAGCAAACAAATCCAAATGGCTGTGAGAACAGGCGTGCTCATGAGACACCTTCAGAGTCACTAAGGTTTTGGTTCGTGTCATTACCGAGCTTCAGGTTTGACACAACAGAGGCGCTTTGTGTGCATGTTCAATTGTAATTGATATAGTTCACAGTCATGTCAAAATAGATTTGTTATTTTTAGACAAACTGGTAATGCTAGATGATATTAAGATGCACTGATTGGTTGTTCAGAGATGCATGTACCATTTTATAACAATACTTCAGATGGTGTTTAAAGGAAATAGTCACCATGGTGGTCATAATGAAATAAAACATGATGCTGTGATAGGAAAATAATCAATGATATGGTGGTGTGATGTGGCCTGCTGTGAAGCAAAGTTACTGTCATCACCCCGAAGTGGATTATTTTATAATATCAGCATGTCTGGAGGTATTTTATTCCGCAATTTGCCAGCGCTAATGATTAAAGAATGACACTTTGTATATTTCATCGTTTTATAGTTATATTAATGTTGTGGAACATCTGCGAAACAAATTTATTCTTGTTATCAGTTTTTTATAGCAGCTGTAAACAGTTGTCCCCTCACCAGCCTCTCTTTCTTTTCTTTTCTTTCTTTCTTTTTTTTATCTCTCTGGACATTAATAAGACAAAAAAAAAAAAGCAACTTGTCTTGTTGTCCTATACTGAAGAATTTCACATGCTGGAAGGAACAAGCTTTACCTTAAAAAACTGGCAATGGAGTCTCCTTCCAAAACTGCTGAATAAATGTGCCCTCACAGAATATTTCAATATATCTCGAATAAAACACATTTTAATCCATTTGTATAATTTAAATATTGCAAGTGGAAACACTACTGGTAAGCTGTAAAAAAACAAAAAACAAACAAAAAATGAACCTTTTGACCAACCAATCAGAATTGAGCATTCAACAACGTTGTGGAATAAGGAAGTTACATTAGCTATGATATGAAAGTGACCTTGTGCTTGTGACTCAGCTGAGTGCTACAGGAGGGAACTGAGGCACATGGAGGGGTGAGACAACCAAAGCTGGGCCAAGTGTAATTACAACACAAGTGTAATGCGACATGAGACAGTGGGACAGTGAAGAAACAGCATGTCATTAACATACAAATACTTTGCTTATAGCAAGTAGATCAAGCATCAAGCGAGAGCAGTGTGGTTGTATGTATATGATTTTGCTTAATACAAAATATGAAGTTTTAAGAAAAGGAACAACATTTAATTCCACCCTTAACCGTAACCTTTTCATGGAAATCGTACTAATTTGCATGTATGAGGCCATTTGATTGGCTATGAATCTACCTGCAGGATGACTTGCATTGCATTTTGAGAGATATAAACCAGACTGAACATTTTTTGTGAAACATGCAAAAAAAAAGCTGAAAAAAAAAACACACTTCAGAAACTCTTTTGTTGTTGGCCTTGATTCCGCTGCAGCATGGTTCCCTCCTTTCCTTCTCAGCAGGACAACGAAGTGATGAAGACCTATGAAAAAAGTGAGTAAACGCTGTCTCGATTATCTCGGCCGCCCAGCATTTGGTCGCTAAGCGGTTAGGGCGTTCATGGACCTGTGATTTATTTATCAAAAATATTTCACCAGGAAGCGCGCCCAGGACAGACCATCTCATTTAGCACTGACATTAACACACACACGCTTTACCCCCTTGCCCCCCACCAAGTCACACACACACACACACACACTCTCACACACACACATACACACTCTCTCTCTCTCTCTCTCTCTCTCTCTTTCTCACACACACACACACACACACACACACACACACACACACTACCCCTCCTCACCCTCTGGGGAGCCCCCATTTCAAGGCAACAAAAGGGTCTGCTACACATCCCCTCGTCTCCTTTGATGTTTATTTTAGTAGCCCACCCCTGCCGCTCTGAGCCCTTTAGTGTCCAGCCAGGTACAACAAGCTCTCCTTCGTCTCAAGCCTGCCTCTCAGACTGACCTGGTGACGAGGACAGCCAACTATTAAACACTTTACTCGCTGCCTTCACTTAGATCCCTACGGCTCTTGAAAGCAGCCTGAGGGGGGCATCTAGCAAAGGTTAGCTCCGAGCATAGCGAGTGCGAGAAAGAAAGGAAGGGCGGTCCTGAGCACTCTCTCAAGCCCCAGTGTCGGACTAGTGGGAGTGGTAATGTTGCTGGTGGAGTGTGTGTTTCCTTTCACTGGCTGCCAATCCATCAAGACTCAGGCTACCGCTGTGAGGCCCGTCAGCCAGCACAGAAAAGAACAAGAGCTGGCTACAGAGCCCCCCTTCGCTCTACAACCATCACTCATCTCCATCATGCTGAACTCTCCATGACCTTTTCCCTCACGTTCCTCCATTCTTTACACTGCTTAAGCGCCAGCTTCCAGCCATGCGGCGTCCTGACACAGCCGTTCGGTTTTTTGCATCGAGGCTTAGTTGTGCTGGTTTATTTTCATATTGACATTTCATAGTAAAACTGACACTAATCAGTGAAATTAAGAGGCGGATGTGTTCCCTTATGTGGCTTGTGGTAGCATGCTTGCATCCAAAGTTCTCAGCAGATGGAGCGAAGAGATGAGAAAGCAAGAGAAGAGAAGAGAAGAGAAGAGAAAGGCAGAGACAACACTAGTTGACATCATTAAGCTAGACACATTTTTGTCACGCTTCCAGATTTAACCCGTCTGCGTTTTGCCGAATACCGAATCGGTCTCGCTTCGCTTTTGTTTTCCTCCTCGTGCTCCCTTCTTTATTTATGCTTGAATCTCTCACATGCTCTTGGCCACAGACAGACAGTCTGTCTCAATTCCCAAGAAGCAGAATGATGAAAAGAAGACACCATGTCTATTAAAGTGGCCAAACAAAACAAAACAACCACATTAAACACAATTTTTCCATGGAATGTTCCACGGAAAGTGGTGCAAAAAAAAAATGAAAATAAAAATCTAATCAAATAAACCCTCACTGTCTCTGCTGACGGAATTGATTTCTGATGAACGAGATTACATCAGGTTAAAGCACACATGCCCGTACTTATCATTTTATCCTGACCCACATCTCTCTAATCCATACTTACTTTCTTACCCCACTTTGTTGTTTGTCAATGAGCAAATCGCATTTGCTTGCGTTGGCCAAAGCTCACCGTTATGAAATTCGCAGGGTCCAAAACCAATCTGACATTGTTGGCCCTGCTCAATGGCGGCGAATCGTGTTACTGTGATGAAGGCCCGAGGACAATGTCTGTGTCTTTATGACGGGGCTGCTCAGCAATATCACGTCCAGCCGCAAAACATACCAAAAGCCATAAAGCAAGCCTGACCGCCGGCGCTGGCTAATTGCATGAACCCTCAAATCGGGACACAATATTGTCTGAATTCTATTTGTATCGGTGCAAGTGACCTACAGATGACTCATTTTCAACTTTAAAGGAGGAATGAGGGATGAGAGGAAGGCTGTGTGTGTGTGTGTGTGTGTGTGTGTGTGTGTGTGTGTGTGTGTGTGTGTGTGTGTGTTTGAATGGGCGGGAGGGGGATGTTTTTCAACTTTAAGATGGATGTGCCAGTATCCAGTGTGATTAGAGAAATGGATAACTCACTAACATCTGTGCAAACTACAATAAAGAGGGATTTAGTGTTGCCCTGAGGAAGGCAAGGAGAGGCTGTCTGTCCATTAAACGCTTTATTACAGAGCCAGCAGCTCTGTTCTAACTCACTTATTTTTGCCTGTGCGGTGGCTCGGCCTCTGTGACTGCCTGTCATCCTGAGCAGACAACGCTCCAGGCGCTCCTCTCCCTCTCCCTCTCTCTCTCTTTTTCTTTCTCAAACCGATTCCTATCCCTCTCCATCTTTCTACCTCAATACTTCTTCCCTACCCATCCCACCTCTCTCTCTTTCCTATGTGTACCATCTTGTCTTCCTTTAATTCACCCTCTCTTATTGTATCATCTCTCTCTCTCTCCCTTTCTTAATCTCTCTCTCTCTCTCTCTCTCTCTCTCTTCCCCCTCCTCTGCCTGAGAGTGCACGAGGTAGATGACAATCAAATGACTCATTGAGCAGCTGGAGTGGTCGGCCTGGGCGAAGGCTTAACTACGTAAAGTGAGCATGATCATGTCACACTTCGCAGTCCTCGTTGGCTGTAGCCGTGGCAGCAGGAGAAGAGGGGAGAGGCTTCCTCTTAAAGAGACAGTGACACAGAAGAAGGTGGCCTGGTTTAGACAGCACAGGGGCTCATATCTGATCTCAGCTGTGCTGGACAGATGGCTCAGGGTGGTACTTGGGGGGGTCATGGTTGCTTGTGTATAGGTATGTTTTGGACATGATTCAAACACGTTGGCTGGATTTTAGAAGCATGGTTAGAGAGAAATGGTAGGTTTTTAATGTTGGCATGTCTCTCTTCTTTTATTTTTACACACTCAAAAAAGGTCATGGGGGCAAATAAGGTTTTCAATAGTGCAAAATAAATGAATAGAAATGTAAGTACGTACGCACACAATTAAGTAAGTAAGTAAGCAATTAACTAAATAAAGTGTACATTTCCTTGTTGCTGGGGTGGTACCCTCAAGAGTACATCTTTTGTACCATTAGTATGTTGTTGTTTTTTCTACCTAAAAAGCTGCATGTACTGTTCTTTGAAATTTTTACTCTAAACTCTAAAAACTATCTGAGATCCATTATATCCATGTGTCCAGGTAAAAAAGACACAAGTCCCGGAAAGGTACAGTTTAGTACCCCTTTTTTTGAGAGTGGAATGTGTTCTTCTAGGATGTGCATAAGGATGTCCATTTAATTTCAAATAATATCCAATTCAACGTTTGTTGTTTCCTTTATTAATTTGGATAATTTTTTATCTCGTTGATTATGTACTATATTGTTTTGTTTAATATAAAAACGTGCTGTTTTACTGCATCACTGTGCAAATTTCCACAGTTGACCCAATTAGCATGAATTTCACACGACGTGTGTTGTTAAGAGAATCAGTCTGACAGAACACACAAACAGAGAACCAGTAGGCATCATTCTAGCCCTCATTTGAACAAGACTCAAACCCTATAAGAGTTATTTCAACCCTGATTATTTTACTGTCTATGCAATACTGTTTGGCACAGCATATTTGCGGTGTGTGTAAATCCTGCATGTTTCTTATGGAGCCAAACCTCCTCCGCAAGTACTGTTGATAGATTTTATACTTGAAACAGGCACGGCTATAAGATAGGTAATGTATTGTCAAACCATGACAAACTCGAGAGCCTCCCTCATTAAATGTCCCTACATGCCATTTCAAATCTCAGCTCTCTGTGTGTGTGTGTGTGTGTGTGTGTGTATGTGTATGTGTGTGTGGAGACAGGAATTGATGCCCCATGTTTGGCTAATTAAGACGGCAGTAGACGTTTCCGAGCGCGTGAGATGGCGGAGAGGTGCTAATTCATAATTGACGTAATGAATGGAGTCTGTCTGTTAGCTTTTTAAACGCCGGCGATTTCACCGTGATTAGCTGACACGTACCTTTGTGTGAATAATGAAAATATGTGCCGTGTTCTGAGCTTTAATGAATCCCGGGCCAATCTCGGGCTGCCGTTTTTTTCGACAGCCATCTCTTCTCTCTCTCTCTCTGTCTCTCTCTCTGTCTCTCTCTTTCTATATATCGCCTCCCGCAATGGCTGCCGTCAGAGGAATGGGCCTTGTTTGACATGGACACTTTGTTAAATAAAATCTTATTATATTCTACTGAGGTAGTACTTCACTCAGAAGACAGACAGGGAGAGAGAGACTAAAACAGAGAGACGGCACATTCTTTTCAGCTTAGTGGCCAGTATGGACTGGTATCAGAAACTGAGGCGTGAGCCATTGCATCTGTGTGGGACTGTTTATGTGTTTTGCGTTTGCCAGCAATCTGGTGTGTTATATCTGTACTTACCCAAGCTTCAAAGCCCAGCATGCGCCTTCACTTTGGTAGGCTTTACCGCCCACCATAAACAATAATTACAATCAGCAGTGTCAGTGAGACGGTCCAAGTGTTTTTATTAAGGTGTGCTTGGAAACTATACTATTAATCCTGAAGAGGGAAGTGGTGTTTGTTAGCATTAGCTTGGCTTCATCTGAGCAACACTGAAAAATGTTCCACATTTGCGAAACAAACATGTTTTATGCATATCATAAACCCAGACATATGTCATAACAGCTTGTTTTTTCCGGCTCTGGCTGTAATGTATGAATTCATCGAGCGCAGATGCTCCAAGATGAGCCTTCGTGGTTGAGTATTTCTTAACATGTTAGTTTGTGCCCTCGCATCTCTGTACCAAGTCACTCAGATACAGGCCTAAACAGACAGCTAAAATAACACCCTGGCAGCATAAACAAAGAGCGATTACGCCCATGGGAGTGTGGTGTCTGCCCGGGCCTTCTGCTCAGAACCCTTTGCCCCCCTCTTCCACCTCCTCCTCTTCTTCCTCTCCTCTCCTGTCCTTTCTGACACGCAGTAGTCGAGTTGTCATGTTGCACTGTTTACACTCCTGGAATAAGTGTGTACAGTATTTTTTGAGCATGAATTTACAGATTTACCATTTTTAGAGATGTAGGAAACTACTAGAAATGTAGTAATATGAGACAATGGATGTAAGTTAGTTGTAAATCCCATGACTGCCAGAGAGCCACTTGAGAACATTCAACTTCTGATTTATATGCTTAATTGTATCCAGTCACTTTGTATAAAAGCATTTCTAAATGTTAAAATATAAGATTAATAAACATATATCCCACAGCATTCTGCATCTGCAAACCAAAGGACAAAAGGATGAACAAAAATAAGCGAAGCTGCACCACAAAAAAGATTTATTATCGAAATGAACACAGTCATATGAGAGGCATGAAGGGGATTAGGGCCATTTGGAGCATTGGGTTATTAGTACTGCAGCAGAGTAATTGGGCCAATCAGAGCGCAGCAGAGGTGTGAGCGCCGTCTCCGATGCCCATCAGCTGTCGAGCTAGGCCAGCTGGGTGACATCATGGGGTCTGTTTCCGTGGTGATGATTGACACCGTGTCTGTCAAAGCGGGAGAGAGACATGCATGTGACGTGTCATTAGTAGGGAAGAGAAGAGTGGGGGTGGGGTGGGGGTAGCGTCACATCGCTGCCACTCTCCACCGCTCTCTCTAATCGCCTGCCCATTGGCACCAAGGCGGCGTAAACATTAGCACAGGGGAAAGAAATGAATGCATCTCATCAATGTGCCGCAGAGGAGATCATGCCCCCCCCCCAACCCTTTTCACTCTCCTTTAGATTTCTAAATTAAATGCAGACTAATGCAATCTCTTTTTTGTTCTGGTTTAAGGTGCTGCATTGTTCATTCCTTTATTCACCCTATATTTAAAGATGTTTTAGTTGTGCATTTTACGAATCTTGTGTGAACCTGAATAACAACTTAATTACTGAAATAACTGCTCGCTGTGCTTGTTGGACAAAAGCATAGAGGTATAATAACATATTGCATTATATATGCATAATAACATTTTAGTGTTAATTAAATTTAAATGAAAATCAATCGTAATTCAACTTCAGAGATGCTAAGCTGCTGATAGTGTAAAATAAGAGATTTATGTAGCAATTAGTAGTGTGATGATTTGGTGTCTATCTGGTTAGTGTGCTATTATGTTTGCTCTCAATGTGGCAACTAAATTGTCCCTGAAAAATGAAAGAATTACAAAAGGAGGGGAAAATGGATCTTTGCCACATATCTTGATTATAAATTTCCTTCATAACCTTATAATCAAATCATTACATAAAGGTGGGCTAGAAGTTTCTATCTATCTATCTATCTATCTATCTATCTATCAAAACAATATGACCAAAAGTTTGTGGACACCCGATCATAAGTCATATATGCTTGCTGAACGTTCCATTCCAGATTTATTCCCCTGATACAAATTTACCTGCTTTCTTCTGATATGCTTTAGGTCCAGCACCAAGATGAGCTTAAAGAGGCTAACTTTACTGCTAACCTTGCAGTCAATGGCATCAAAAGAACTTATTAATCAAAGGCAAAAGTATAGCACTATGTTCATCCGTCCGTCCATCCATCCAGTCATCCATCCATCCATGCCTTTTTCTGTCAAAATGGTCCTTTCATTCATTAATCCAAACCTGTCTTCTCCATCCATCCATCCATCCATCCATCCATTCAACTATCTATCTATCTATCTATCTATCTATCTATCTATCTATCTATCTATCTATCTATCTATCTATCTATCTATCTATCTATCTATCTATCTATCTATCTATCTATCCATCCATCCATCCATTCATCCATCCATCCATCCATCTCTGCCCCCTATATCTTTCAATGGAGTCCATTCACCCATTCATCCATTCGTCCATGCCTTTTTCTGTCCATTCATTCATCAATCCAAACCTGTCCTCTCCATCCATGTATTCATCCATCCATCCATCCATCCATCCATCCAGCCATTCAACTACCTATGTATTTATCTATCTATCCATCCATTTCTGCCCCCTATATCTTTCAATGGAGTCCATCCATCCATCCATCCATCCATCCACCCATCCATGCATTTTTTCTGTCAAAGGGGCCCATTCATTCATCATTTCAAAGCTATTGTCTCCTACATCCATTCATCCACTCATTCATTCAACTACCTATCCATCCATCTATTCATCCATCCATTCATCCACTCATTCATTCAACTACCTATCCATCCATCCATCCCTGCCTCCTATATCTTTCAATACAGTCCATACATCCATCTATCCATCCACCCATCTATCCATCCATCCAAACTTATGAAATCCATCCATTCATCCATCAACCCATCACTGGAGTCAGTGAATCCTTCAGTTCAATTCAAATCATTGCAATTCAATTACAGTTAATTTGTATCGCGCTTTTAACAAAATGTCTCAATGCGGCTTTACAGAAATCCAAATCTATCTGGCTGTAATTCGGTGCACTGTGTTTTTTTTTCTCTGTCCAGATCCACACTGTACAATGCATTATTCTCTCTTCTTGTATACATGCTGAAGATGTTTATCAGCTTCTGACAATTTGGATCACAATGACATCCTTGTTTCTCGATGGTTATTAGCATCGGTCATTCTTCTGTGACTAATTGTAGCAGAGTTCTTGTGTGTCTACAGGGGCAGCAATAACACACAGACCCCTCAGCCATCATCCCAACCCCTCACCATCACTCCTGTCATCAGACTGACATCTCTGATTCACCCGTTTAACAGCAGTGTCACGATCTCTCCCTTCCTGAACACACCACTGGGCGACCTGGCTAGTGGACGTATCGTCTCACATTAAAAGCATTGTACTGCACTTTTGGGTGCTCAGCATTGGTGCAGATGTTTACACTCGAGCCTTTCGAAACACATCTGTTTAAGGCAAACCAAATATCCAGGTGCATACCGAAGTGGGTGCGAGCTACGAAGAGAAGATTAATTAGCTAACACTTTAAATTAATGTCCATTGATAGACCTTTAATTAAGGTGTAATTAATTATCATTACAACGCCAGCTAATTATGTCATTACGTAAAACTAACCAAAATAATTGAATTAATCTAAGGTGATTCCAAGACATCCCACTTATTTGCAAAGCCAGCATGTTGGTGTGTAAGTAAAGTTGTCTGTGTTATTATTCATCTGTACGCATTCTTGCATACTAAACAGGGTGGCAGCCAACTGCACATCCCAATGGCAGTGTCAGGTCTGTTTAATTTCACAAGAATCTCCATGGTTTATTCTGCATGAGCACAGCAAAAACATGGTTACCACTAGCTAGACACTGCTGTACGCCTTCCTTTTGCCAGCTTTTATTTTTTTTATTTTTTTTTACAGTCGGGTGGTAGTGAGACTGATTAGAGCAGTGTGTGTGGTATCCTTGGGTCTCTGTCTTTTACGCTCCTGCTGTTTTGTTTAAGATGGAAATCCCCATAAGGCCCTGGAAGACTGACGGATCTTCAGCAAAGTTCACACTGTCTGCATCATGAAATGCACTACGCCCGCCCAAAACTGTCAAAACGACAAACAGTACATCTCCCCGGCAAGCCGAGCTCAGATACCACAGCCCGTGTCACAGCAAATGGACGACATCTTCTGCATGTGCCTGATAAGGCCACTCACCTCACCATGACCTGACACGATGTACACACACATACACACACACGCACACAATACGACACAAATCCTCTTCCCACCCACACTCCATCTCTCTGTCTATCTCTTATATGACTCCTTGCAAAGACATCTGCATGTCTCAAACATGCCTCATATAGCGCACGGAATGTCTTTCTCAGCTCTGTCTGTCAATCATTTTCATCTTGTCCAACCCTATGACAAACAGTGTCAATCAAGTTCACATCACACACATCTCCCCGTGGCTATCATCCTCCATCTGTTGTGTCTCTAAGACAGCACGTGTAAAACTATTGAGAACGATGTATCAGTGCCAGATGCACAAAAGAAGCGAGGTGAGGGACCTACAGGTACAGAGAGCATTCTGCAAAGCTAAGCCTCGAAATGAATTGATTGACGGGTCATGATTGTCCCTCCTCAACAGTGACATGCCGAGATTCTGGCAAAGTACCTCCTCCTCTTCATCGGGCTTTGCCTTTTTTTTTTATCTCGTCTCGTATCTCTCTCTGTCTCACTCATACACTCGCTCTCTTTTTTCTCCTGCGTGCGTGTGTCAAAATGTCAATTTCCTTGCGACGGGATGTGACAAGGCCCGTTGCCCGGGGGGACGGCTGGGAATAGAGGGCCTCACAAATTGATTTTGATTTTATTCCAAATCATTCAGAGTGTTTAGCTCTAATGGGAGCTGATCAGAGAGAGGTCCGGAGTAAGGCACCAGGGCTGGAGATTAGTTCTGTCACTCGGGCGATCAGAGCCCGTCAAGCTCACTCCTACTCAGAGTGGTACGCTATGGCATGGACTGATCAGAGCCACCATCCCGCACATTATATAACCGCCGCAGCTCAGCTCATGTGTCATGCTGCCCAACATGAGAGGTTCCACCCACCAATTCCTGAGCTATCAGAAACTTATACTAATGCTTTGAGTTTGTTAAAATAGTGCCATTGCTCCATGTGTGCTAACTAGCCTCAAGGGTAATGAGGATAAAACAGAGCTGTACTGTTCCAGAAATCTCTTTTTAGAAATATCTGCTGCAGTAGATATCGAATACTTTTATGTTAAAGTTATTATTAGAAGAAAAACTACATTTTAGTCAAAAGCTGGTTTCCAGAATTCCACTCCTTTTCTGACAGCTTTTGCAGAAACACCTCTCATACCAGATGAAACTCTAGTGTTAATCCTGTCTTTAAATTAATAATTGCATTCCTTGTCATTATATCTTATACATTTCAAAAATCATCGCCAGTACAAATTTTGACCCCTTGTTATTACACAATGGGAGGCACCTTAAAACTGTGAGTTTCTGCTTTTTTCCAGCTAAAGCAGCAGTTAGGAAAACAATGGAGGAGCTGCTTTTTATTAACTAGCGTTGAACTTTTGCCTCACTGTTTTCTTACCGTAAAAACAAAATTTTAGACTCTAGCTGCCTCCTACACCAGCTTATGTCGTGTTTTTGTTTTCTCTCTGCCTTCTAGGATTTCTTGTTAGCAATGTTGGCACCTCTGCTGATGGAATTTTAAATGCAGAAAGGTCTCAGGGGATGGATCAAGAATATACTAAACGCAATGCAGCCCAAAGATCATCGCCAAACAATCTCTCAGTTAAATGATTTTGCAAAGAGTTTTAAGATGAGAGTATATTCAGTGGTTCAAACCGGTAGCCACTGAAGCAGATGAGTCTGAGTCGAATAAGTCATTAATGCTGTTTTCACAACAAACATAAATGAGAACATATGTCACCCAAACCCAGAGGCATTCTAAAATGACATAGCCATAACAATGTGCTACTCATCTGCACCCTGATAATCAGTGCCTATAACTGTCTCTGTCAGCCATCTTTGTCACCATATGTGAGCCAGTTGCACTTTGGGAAGTTGGAGCAGGATGGCAGGCTGCTTTGTGGTGGGTAGGGAACAAGACGCCGCTGGCAGCACAAATGTAGCACCATGTACAAGGGCTTCTAATTTGCAAGTGCTTGATGGGCCTGAACTTTTTGAGCCGATCGAACGTGACAGCATCAAAGACTGAGCTAAGGCAGACAAACTTTACTGCTGCTCTGTCAGACAAGATGTCCCATGGGAGATAAAGAGGGGAAGAAGGAAGGAGGAGGAAAAAGAGGAATGGAGCGGTGGTGGTGGTGGTGGGGGGGGGCGTGTTAGGGGGTGTTAATGTTAGACCACGTGCACATGCAGAAATGCAACCAAACAAACACATTTGCATGCACAAAAATACACATGTAGGCTGTTTATACCAGACGTAGGTTATTACATGAAAATTACAACGTCGCCTGTTTGTAATACGTGCTCATAGTGACACTCTCTCAAAAGGCTGCCATGTATGTACACTGTGTGGTATGAATCAGAATGTATTACAGTGATTAAAGTTGACTCACATACACACTGACATGCAGATACACACCCTGCTCTAACTAGCATGATGCAAATATATTAGTGTACTTACACTACATTATTCAACTCAGTCACCTACGCAATCCTATGAACATATGTTCTTTTTGTTTTGCGTGCAATCATAAATAGGCATGTATGGACATAAGCACACTACTGATACTACTAAGACAGCATACCCTTACAGTATGTTGCATGTTTCCTAAGCGGAATATGCTCACAAACAAAAACTGGACCACAGAGTTCATTTTCCACCAACTAGAGAGGCAGTTTGATTTGTTAATCTGCACTGTAAAACCGGATAAGTTCATTTAACGCAGGAAACGAATTACCTCAAAGTTGATAAATCAATTTATCTAAATACACTGAAATATAAGAAGTTTGAGTAACATTTTTTGTTATATTTAAGTTTACTTGGCTTAAAGAAATAGATTTTCAACTTAAAAATGTAAAAAAGTAATTAGTTTCCTAAATTTTTTTGACTTAAATTAACTCATCTGGTTTAACAGTGTGCTTATTTTAACTGCAAAGGAATGACTGACAAAATGGTTAGTCGATACCGTTTATGAAAAATGGTAGAAAATGTTTTTTTTTTTTTTTTATGATTTTGATTTGATCTCACAATGTTATGTGCAGCAAGTTTTCCGCAACTGGAAAGTCCTCAGGACAGAGAATTTGTTTTTGAAATATGTGGGGTTTTTTTATATTGTTTGTTTCTTTAGAAATGATAACTTGTCTCGCAGACCTTCCACAACATTACATTTAAACAAAATTGCCATGTTTTTAGAGGATGTAAACACTTTGGGAAGCTGATTAAATGGAAGATAAGATAAAGTTCAAGGTGGTAAGAGTAACTCCACTTCACATCAGGCCGCATCACTCCACTATGTTGTTGATTATGTTCCTATGAAGGCATACCTATAAAGGATGTGTTTTATTTGTTTTAATCCTTGGTTAAAACAACATTTAAGAAATGAAGACTATGTGAAAATAACACTGTAGAGATTTTATCAACGAACTTTCAAATATTTCTGTTCCATTGTGTTGCGACTGTTCAATAAAAATCTTTGCTGGTGTTGGTGAATGTTTGGGAGAATGCAACATCTATGGAGGAATATAAAATAAAACCTCAAAGCATCCTATAAGTTTTGCTATGACAAAATTCTAGAAAGTTCATTATGCACACATAATGATAGGACAGCTCTGACTGTCAAATGAGCTGACCTGGCTTGGCCAGTGGAATAGGTTTCAGTCAACAACATCTCATCAGGCCAGACTGGACTTATTAAAAAATTTCGTCAAAATGACACAGGGGCACAGCTCTCCAGGAGGGGTGTGTACAAGATTGGCATGACAGCAGGCAAAATGCCAGGCTTCCCAAGGGGGCACAGTGGAGCCACTGCCCCTAAGCCAGTGCCCATAAACCAAACACAGGCATGGCATTATTCTCCAGTAAAATGGTGGATTTAAAAAAAAAAAGAAAAGAGAGAGAGAGAGACTGTCATGTTTTGTTTGCTTATTCTGCCTCCTCGTCTGGCTCTTAGTGAAGAGGATTGTGAAACTGTGAAATTTAGGTGTGGTTACCAGACAAAACAAACATTACAAATGTAGCACATGAGTCATTTTTCACTCAGTATAATGACTTACTTCTAAAAGTGTCTGGGCATCAAGATAAACTCAAGTTTCAAAAAAGGAAATGAAACACTACTATGCTACACAAGTTAAACTAATACTCCAATCGAAAAGAATACCATACACACACGCATTCCAATACTCATTCACACCTGTCCATATTTGGGATGTGATAGGAAAAACCCAGAGAAAACCCACCCCGCACAGACACAAGGAGAACATGTGAAACTACACAGAGCTCAAGATGAAGCTCTGATAAAAGTATCTGCATTTCTGAATGACGGAATCGTACAGAGTTACAAATATTATCGGACTGAAGCGTGCAGGAAATACCATGTGTTTTGCATAAACATTTACTGACGCCTTAATAGCAGCCTTTAAACTTTAATTATAACTGAGTTTCAAGTAAACTGATTGTCAGCTCTTTTCTTTAAAAGTGTCAAAATTCTTGTCCATAGTAATCACATATGCTAGAGATTACACATGCAGTGGATATAGATTAGGCTGAAAGATGGTGAGTGTTCCTTTAAGGTATACTTTAAACAACTGCCAATGTTAAGTGTTTGAAAAAAAAAAAAAAAACGAAACCAAAATAATAAATACACCGTGCAAAAGGTATACCGACAGCTTTCCATCCAGAGCTTTTACTCCATTATCTTCAGACATTACCATCTATGCATGAGTGTGTGGTTTATGGAAATGAGGGAGTGAAGCCTCACCTGCATGCCGTTCTTGTTAGTGGATGTATTTTTTTTTATTCTCTAAAAGGCCTGGATGAGATCTGAGGCAGGATCCCCATGAGCTAAGCACTTTCTCTCCCTTGGTGAGCCCCAGAGCTGCTTTAAGGTGCCTGCTAATGCCATGAGGAGACAGGATCTAATAGATTGATACACAGGTTTTGACATGCTATTTGAGCGTGCGGCCACTCCATAATTGGCCACGTCATCATGCATTAAATTAACAATATATAGAGGAGTGCCCAGAGACGAGTGTCTTTGGCCGATCCGTCAGTCGTCAGGACAAACCACATCTGACGGCTCTCACTATCTCTGAGGGGATAAGAGCAGGAAGAGAGGGAGGGGAAGAGAGGAGCGATGGGAAGAGGAGGGAGGGATTTTGGGCAGAAGGCCTCTGTAAAGTATTCCGGCTGTTGATGAGGATCCAAGCTCATTTTATTGAGTCTCTTTGGGGCTTGTTTCAGCCATGCATGTCTGTACGTCTGTGATCTGTCCATCCAAAAAAAATGTAGACGTTACTGTTTAATCCCACTTGCTTCATATGTTTATTTATTCATCTGTTCATTTGTCTTGTGTCTGGATGTCAGTAAGCTTGTGTGACTTCCAGCTTTGCTGTTCACGTCTGGGAAAGTTAAAGCCACTTGTGATTTGCCATGGATACAGGCCAACATTGTCTGGAACACAAGCTTCATTTCATCCCGCTGTATTGTTTGCCTTGGTGACATCATCAGCTAAAGTGTCACTCTGTTTTGAATGTGTCTGCATGAGTGGCTTTTTTTACAGGAGTCTCAGCCTTCCTGGCCCCACTGTGAGCCAATATACATTAACTACTGTTCCGCCTCTGTAATTGTACTTAATAAGGCTATCATTATAATGATTAGCTAATCTTTGAGACCTGCCGTTAATGCAGAGGACAAAGACAGGGGTGGAAAAAATGTTCCTTAGATTAGATAGATGTGAATATTGCGCTGGACTACAGAAAGATTGCTCAGTGGGGTATGTGTGCATACTGCAGAAATTATTAAAATATATCACAGCATGCTGCGTTTGGGTGCGATGGATGGCGCGGTGTATTATGGAAACACTGACACTCCACATTTTGATCTTTAAATTACCTGGAAAAAAGAGAAGTGACCTTTATGTCGAAGCTATATAAAGGTGCAATCTATGCAGGGTCTCCATCTTTTGATTTATTAGCGTAAAATCTGAAATTGAGCATATTTTATTGCCCCCTATTCTGACGCAAGACTTCCGAGGACCTTTGGTATTTGAGACTCTCAATATTACTGTACTCTTTTTTTTTTCCATACAGAATCGGATTTTACTAAGTGTTAAGTATGCTGACAGTAGAGGAAAGGACATGCCATGTGTTGAAATGCAATCATTGCAGATTCACAAATCTATGGCTTCTTAACTGTCGAACAGGGATGTCTTTGGCTGAAAGTATCATTCACACACACACTCAAGCATGTATGACTCTCACAGCCATCCTTTCCTTCTTTTTCTCTTTCGTATGGCCACACACCGCCCCTGTATATTCACATGAAATTATCATAGATCCCGTCAAAGGGCCCAGGTTTATTTTCCTTTGTGACGGAAATAGCCATTGAACACACAAGCTTTGTGCGAGAAGGAAGCTGGCGAGACAACACAGAATGCTTTATAGCACCGCCACAATAGAGGATCACAATGGCATCCTACTGAGACAGTGGCACACAACGCAGGATTACACCAAAATGGGACTTAAAGAGACCCAGATGAAAGCAGAGAGGGGAAGATATCACCACCTATTAGACATAACTCTGCTCTAACATGGCTGAGGGACAAACGGCCATACTTTATAAGCAAACCACCATTTTATACATGTAAAGTGTAGAGTATGAGATGAAGCTTAGGGTTTCTAATCACCGCCTCAATCTGTTTTAATGTGTGCGTAAGAAAATGGAAATGTCTTAAACAAGAAAAGAATTGTTGTGAACATAGAAAAAAGTTTACACACTTGACTGAGGGGTATATATTTCCATATCAATAAATAGTACATGAGATAGAAATCATTGGATACATTCATTCATTCTTCTTCAGAATTTTACATTTGTCCTGAACAGGGTTATGGTGGATCTGGAGCCTATCCTTGGAAGATTGGATATGAGGAGGGACTACACCCATGATTGACCACCAGTCCATCCCAGAGCTCCATGCACACACATTCACATTTAGGATTAATCTGAAGTCACCAATATGGAATTGCCAATATGGAAACCAATATAAGAATGAGCATGAGCAGAAGAAGCAAATCTACACATAAACATTAACCCAAGCTAAGGATTGAATCAGCAACCTTGGAGCTGTCAGGTAGCAATGGTATGCTTTGCACTACCATGCTGCCCAATGATAGAAACCAGTGGTGGCAGAGGTGGTTTATTGGTTAAGGCTCTGGGTTACTGATTGGAAGGTCAGGGGTTCAAGCCCCAGCACTGCTAAGCTGCCACTGTTGGGCCCTTGAGCAAGGCTCTTAACTCTCTCTGCTCCAGGGGTGCTGTATCATGGCTGACCCAGTGCTCTGACCCCAACCTCCTAAAATGCTGGTATATGTGAAGAAAAGAGTTTCACTGTGAATATGTAAAATAAATAAAGACTTAATATTATATTTTGAATAAAGAAATAATACATAGCAGGATTTTGTCCCAATATCTCAGTGCTCAGAGACACAATAATACTCTGCAAATCCTATTAATGTTGGATTTTTTCAGTTTTCACACCAAGGCCAGCAGTAGAGTCTGACATCTACCAATTTGGGGGTGAATGTTACGACATGCTACCTCCTTATAACACCAATCCAGTGAATCCAGTGTCTGCGTCTTTTAAAAATGCTGTTCATGCACAGTGCATTAACTGCTCTATTCTGTTTAAATGAGCTAACATATGCTCATGATTAACTAGAGTTAGTCTGATCGACAGGACCATCTTTCCCACCAATTGTGCTCTTTTAGATACCCAGTCAAGGACAGCTGCGCCATCATTGGAATGCAAGCTCTCAGTCTTAGAGAGTTGCACACTTTGGGAGTGCAAAGCTTTCCAGGTTGCCCTAGCAATTAGCCATAGAATGTACCTATGTTTAAAACTGCATACTACCATACTAAATAGCATGTCTAAATAACAACAGTAACCTATGGTTGCAAACTATTGACTTCTTATTTAATATAGTAGTGTGCTGTTCTGGACATAGCCATTGACTCTGCTTGTCTGGTGCTCATTTGATGATGTAATCCTGCTACATATCCTTCAATCTTATGTTTGCAGTCTAAACAACAATTCACTTTTTAATGCATTTTTGTAAATCTGCTTAAAAGTTGTGAAACATTTGGATAGAAAACTGAATATACATTCTTAATTATAGAGCCAGATACTGGTTGACATCCACGGTTTACGTTCCACATTTCAGGTCTCAGTCTGCATCAGTGTCCTACATTATGTAGCTCCAGGTGTCCTTACAGAGGGCTATCAGCGGACATCTCAGCAGCGGGTACCGCTGTCAGGCCTGGCCCCCGCGTGACAGCGAGCAGCGTAGCCTCTAATAAGGGTATTCATCATGCCACCCAGGAGCCATGACAAGAGAGTCCGCACCACGCGATTGTCCCTCAAATATGAACTTATCATTTAATTACTCTCCCGTGCCACTTGATTGCCTTGTCAAGATGCAGGTTAGTTAAGAGGAGAGATCTCCTCTCTCGTCGCTGGACCCTGGACCTCTCACCATGACAACTGCTCATCTCATCAAGTCATCAGCTGCCCTGGTGATCCTCCAAATGAGATTCAGTTTCAGCCTAGCACTTTTTTTTTTTTTTAATACTGTCATGTGTAGGGTCAGAGTCATAAAGTGCTTGCAGGGAGAGCATTATAAGTGGAGAGGTGTTTGATTGCACTATCTTTAAAAATGCAAACAGAGATGGCCAAGAGAGTTCTGATGGAAGGAGTATCTGTGCCGGTTTCTTGATATTAGAAATGGAGCTTTACATCTTTTATGTGCATGTTTATATAATAATAATAATAATAATAATAATAATAATAATAATAATAATAATGCCTTAGATTTACAGTATACAGTGCTTTTCTAGGCGCTCAAAGCCACCAGTGTGTAGCATCTGGCTGGATGATGTGACGGCAGCCATAGTGGACCAGAATGCACACAACACACCAGATATTGGTGGAGAGGAGTGGAGAGTGATATAGCCAAAATAGTGATGGAGATTATTAGGGAGCCCTGATAGAGAAGGGCCAATGGGGGAACTTCACCGGGGTTATGGCCCTACTTTTTACGAGAAGTGTCCTGGGATTTTTTTTTACATATATAGGCCCCACCTGTCTATAAGCCGCAGGTGTCCATGTTGTAACATGAGATATTGACACAGAAAGATTTTTTTAAACTTTTAATTAAATACGTACCGTAAATGCTTTTTTCCAAACAGTGCCTGTAACACGGCTGGTTAAAAAAATAATAAATACAGTTGCCTACCAGTCGTTGATCGCTATCTTCATCTTCCTCCTGCGCACTAAAACCACTCGACCACAGTCGTCTTCTTCAGTGTCGGAATTGAATATCCGCAGAATTACCGGTACTTCGTCACACCACACCTCTGAAAGCTACTGTCATCTTTTTGCATTGAGTCAGTTCTTCACGCTGACATCTCCACCAATTCACCATCGATTCATTGATGCCTAGCTTACATGCAGCAGCTCTATTTCCTTCTTCGACAGCCAGATCGATCGCCTTTAACTTGAAAGAGGCATCATATGCATTTTTTTTTTAGTGTTAGTGCGTTTGTTTTAATTCGAACAGTTTCACTGGTCCACTGTGACCTGTTTGGTAATTTCATTGGTCCGATGAGATGAGGCTAAATGTTTTGGCGGTGTTACGAAACGGGACTGGAGGCAGATGCAGGTGCAGATCGAAGTCTTTATTAAACACGTAACTCTATAAACAAAGAAAACTCGGTCTTCACCAGAAAACGAGAAACTGGAATCGTGGTATAAAACGAGATCATGAATCAATGGAAACAAACGATACGAATGACATCACCTATTTAACCTTTACCAACTATAATACTGAGCGAAGTGCTCAGTAACCGAGGGGTTTAAATAGTAAACATAATCAAACCAAACCATGGACACCTGGGGCACATTAAAGACACTTAAACTAAACTAAATGCTCAAGCAGGAAGAGAGCAAACCAAAACAAAGTCACGTGACCAGTCAGAAGCCGTGCCACAGTGCCCTCTGCTGGCCATGGTGTAACAGGCGGCATGAAGCTCGTTAGCCCGTAAAAATCCATAAATTAGCTGCATCATTGTTTAAGCAGCAGTGTTCAAAGCGTGTGAAAAAGTAGCGGCTTATAGTCCGGAAATTACAGTATTCTCACAGGAAAGGCATACACCCATGTTAAAAAAGGTTTGGATTTGGAAAAGCAAGAGTTCTTCATTTTCTACAAAGAATCTTGAAGGATAAACCAAAGTATTTTCTGGTTCTAGATTTAACCTTAAAAAAAAAAAAAAAAAAAGAATAAATAAAAAATCTGTCTACTTGTTTTAAATGTAAAATTGTAAATCTTTGTTTTGGATTGCTTTAAGAAAAACAGCATCAGCAACACATCCCCATCATATGTCCACAAGGTTAGCCAAACTAACAATAAAATGTAAAGGCGCTAAATGAAAACAGTGTTTAGAGTGCTAGATGAAAGATTTATTTATTTTTCATTTTTTTGCTTTTTCCATCTGGGGACAAAAAAAGACTCTATAAGGAGTGTTTACTGTTCAGTAGAACAAACTGTGGAACGCTCGATTACTTAACCACCCAAAGAACACTTGAAGAACCTTGTTCTGAGAGTGTACGCTAGAGTAATTGAGCTCCCTAGACAAAATTTAATGTTCTTTTATTAATCCAATCGAAATCATGCTGCTAGCATCTGTAAACAACTTTACTTTGCAATGAGATTAGCCTTAATACATTTTTTTTAATCGAAGAAGAGGCACATACATATTTCCACAAATCTGACACTGACACTACTTGTACACTTCCATAATTCCTGATTTATGTTTAATGTATAAAGCATACGCAAGTCCTGTGCAACATGTATTACATATTATAATATTATATAGACCTGTAGCTTGAAACAAATTAGGAATCTGATGTTAAGCATGGTCCTGGTTATCCAGGTATTAGTTATCATAATAATAAGAACTCATTAACAAAAATGTTGAAGGAGAACAAGAAGAATCATCTAGTGTTAAGTTGATTGAACTTGAAGTGTGAATTGTTTTTTGGTAAACTAGCCTAATTTCCTAGCCCACAGC
Source organism: Ameiurus melas (assembly GCA_012411365.1). Taxonomy (NCBI): domain Eukaryota; kingdom Metazoa; phylum Chordata; class Actinopteri; order Siluriformes; family Ictaluridae; genus Ameiurus; species Ameiurus melas. The sequence continues at coordinate 8,492,015 of CM022754.1, forward strand.
TGCCTATTTATCATGTATTGGCTACAAATCCACTGAGATTAAGTTACCTGTGTTAGTTTCCAGAGTTTTGTTCACCTGAACAGCATATTACGAATGAACTAGTGCAGAGAACTCGTAAAAAGAAAACGATAGTTACTCTGTGACACAATCATATCTGACAAAACTTCTTCGGCTGCCAAGTTCTCGAACGCTACAACTTCAATTCTGTCCAGCAGTCATGTAATAAAATCACTCTCAGCATTAAGCAGGATCTTGGCCTTTCTTTTTTTTTATTCGTGTGCAACAGTTTACAGCCCTTCAGGGGAAACAGAGCCCAACCAATAAAAGTTCCACCCTGGCATGAGCTGAGGCCTTTCAAATGAAGATGTATGTCACAGCATCAGAAAGAGAGCAGGGAGAGAGAGTGGAAGTATTGAGAAAGAGGACCTGGTGAACTTTTTTTTTTTTTTGCTTGCAGATACCCGAAAGGGCCCATAAATTCCGCTTCTCCGACACCATACAAATGAAACTGTGGGCCTGAAATTTTGCCCATTTCTTTCCCAGATGAGTGGAATGAATAAGAGGTATTTAAAGTTTAATATCCTATTATGTATGTCTGTTTTAGTCACATGGCCTGTCAGGAAGTCTGTCGCTCCCCTGGTTTAGCTGAGAAATTTCCACCATTGGCTGGCAGGTTTGTGGCCGACGTCTTAACTGGGCTTCTTGACCTTTCCTCAGAGCTTCACCTGATAATCAATTTTGGGCTAACAGAGAAGTGAATAAGCCAATGTACCGCTGCACCACTGCCCCTTGTTGTTTTATATCCCAAAAAAGGTAGAAATCCATAGAGGCCTCCATTTGTAATGACACCTGAAAACAAAACAAGATATTGTCATATGTATTTACATGGGAGTGCATTCTCTTTGCTACTCAGTAAAACTGCTGAAACACTTCTTTTTACTATTCAGATTGCAGTGTTCACAATAAATCCTCCTGAAAGGCACAGAAGTGCCGCTTAAAGTACGGTGTGCAGAACTTGGAGATGAATTGTGGCAGTCAGAATGCTGACTTTGACAAGCATATCAGCATGTCTGGCTGCGCGGCGCATTAGCCGTGAGCCTGAAAACAGAGTGAGATCTACCTGGCCTGTCTACTCCGCCGGGACGCAGATAGCATTGACGGCATGCTGAAATCACCGTGCACTTCCCCCATCTGTGCCGAATCCTGCAGTGACAAGCATGAAAACCTGCGTAATCAAAGCGTAATTGATTATACTAATTGCCGGGGCATAATTGGATCCGACTCAATTAAAAAGCCTGAGTAATTGAAATGAATTACAAATGACGCATTTATTACCGCTGGAATAAAAAAAAATGAGAGAGAGAGAGAGAGAGAGAATGAAGGCAAAACACTGGTAGGGTTGGGCTTTGTCTGCAGAGCTCAGGATCCTGATACACCTGCAATGCTAAATCATCAGCAGCTCACTAGATAGCAGCAAGCTGGGAATGCTTTGTGCTGTTTTTGCAATTCCTCAATGTGGATTTATATCTTTTGCTTTGAGAAAGTTTGTAATATTTCACAGCGCAGAGTGCGGCTCGGGCGCAGCGCGAACCGTTCGCAATGAGAGCTTGAAGTCAGGGGGATGGGAGAGTTGAACTACAGTATCAGCATATATTGTAATTTCATTTTGATAAGGCCATGCTTAAAACCTTAGGAGGCGTCCCCCTGCAGCTGAGTGGCGGCGGATTTATTTATTTTGAATAACCGCAAGGTCCAGGGCCGCTTCCTCACACATCATTAGTGCTCCACCTCGACAGGGGGGATATCAGCAAACAAGAACAGGTGCACCCGGCTCACCCCCTTCAAGTCTTAACCAGCAATATAACGGTAGCCTTGATAACACACACCACTTTGCAGCCACTTCCTGAGATGCAGAATGTCTCTACTGTGTGCATTGCGCATGAGTGTATATCTTACGCCTCAGTCTTGTCAGAATTTCCTTTCAAACTTGTCTGATCAGGTCAAGTCTCATCAGGCTGTCACTCTGGTTTGCTTTTCATTAGTCTACCCCTCTTTCTGTCTGTCTGTCTCTCTCTCACTTTCTCTCTCTCTCTATTCGCCTAGTCAAGCAGAAGAACTCAAACACATGCGCAAATTAAATCGACATCCAAACTCACTCCCATATACAAAGCAATTTAAATGATATTCATTAGAGCGATGACAAGTCCTGATGAGGCTTTCAGGAGGAGAGCACTCCTTCAGCTCTCTCTGTTTCATGCCTGCTGATGCGTAACGCCCGTCCCCGTACCTTCACGTGAAATGCAGATCTAAGGGGAAAAAAAAAAACGCATATCCCACATTTCCGACAACACGGAGTCATCTATCAACCTCCATAACACAAACCTCCATAACACCTTCAGACAGCTTCTCTGTCTGTCCATCTATCTGTTCACACTCATTGGCTCTTCCATAAACTTGGCCTCTTATTAAAAATACATATAGTTTCTATAAATATATATATATATATATATATATATATATATATATTTTTTTTTTTTTTTCCATTTCACCATTCCAAGCATGCTTTTTAAAAAAAAATAAAAATCATTATTCTATTTATGTCGATTGCAATTAAATGCTGTCAGCCGCTCTTAATGTATGAAAACGACAAGCCCCTGTCTCCTACGCACCTCCCCAAACCCCATCCGGACAAGAGCCAATTAATTTGGGCTTTTCTCTCAGCCCTTAATTAACCCCTTCAGGACTGAGATGATGGCTAATGCCACTGATTGAGGCCAAGCCTGAAATTACCCAGAATTACCCGACTGCTGCGAGTGAGATGGGAGATTGCTGCGCACACATTGTTCAGGAGTCCGCCATCATTAGCTCACTTAGCCATATTTCATTAGGAGCAGAGGAACAAAATGGCGTCAGTAATGTAGTGAGTGTATTATGGGAGGTATGCGTGCGTCTTCTAAGTTTGCTCCTGGCCTCTTCAGCGGCCTCGCTATCGGACAACAGTTTGCGACAGAAGAAGCGCAGGTTGATGTTGTAATCAATTTGTGCGGGCTGACATGAGTCTGAATATGCGTGTTAATTATGTCTGGCTGGTGGGTGAAAATAATTTGAGTGTGATAATGAGTTTTACATCAGTGAACAGGGTGTCTTCTTCTGTGCTCAGCTACTGATTGGCCGCTCTGACTGGAAGCCACGCCCACGTCATTGTGATTGACATGTTTCAGTCAAGTGGACAGCATGCACACAACAGTGTCCTGCATGATTCTGGAGATTTCATTTGGTTTATCTTTTGATTTATTTCTTTTGGCAGGGCTACACCCATTGTAAAATTCAGGATTAAAGAATAACCTATGGAACCTACACATAATAAGCTTATAATATACAGAATAACAGTTTTATCAGTATAATACACACATGCATGTTATATTGTTTGTATACATGTTATTCACATAAAGCATTTTTAGAAGCGGTGCACTCAAATGTAAATAGGACCATGGTTTTATGGGTAACTTATTGTTTCCAAATGTTACCGTGCTGAGGAAAAGAAGGTTAATATGTCCCCAGGGCTGATTGTCAGTTCTGCTATCAAACCAATCCTGACATGTAACATAGTGAGGTCATTAAACTGACTGTATCATATTGTTTTCTATTACAGGCTCAGTGGGACACTGGAAGGAATTTCTCTGTGTGTGTGTGTGTGTGTATGTGTGTGTGCGCGCTACCATATTGGTTTAGGTTCAGTATCCCTTACAGATACACATCAGTTGATTTGTGTGAGTGTGTGTATGTGTGTGTGTGTGTGTGTGTGTGTGTGTGTGAGTGTGTGTGTTTGCAGAGCAGATTGAGAGTGCTTAGTTTAAAGGGTGCTAAGCACTTTCCCTTATCACTCCACGTTAGCTGCTTCACCTTTGACTTCTTTGAGAGGTCTTCTTCAGAGGAAACCCTGAGGGCAACGGCGCTTCAATGCAAGCCAATGAAAAGCAGAGAAGAGCTTACATCACGTCACTGACTCACTGCAAGTGTCTCTTAACATTCTATTGAACCAGTTATACACTCAAAGACACAAGACAGAGCAAATATGCTGCAGGATAAAAAAAAAAAAAACTAACCAATCCATATACAAAGTTTATTAAGACACTTTTAAAAATGAGATAACGATTACGATCGGTTTATACATAATCAGCATGACATCTGGTAAGAATACCCAGAGCAAGACGCGTAGAGAACTCCAGTAGAAGCTTTGAAGCCATGTAGTGTTCATGTAAGCCATGTATGGTGTACTTCATCTGATGAAAGTTAGGCAGGCCGAGTCAAGAATAAGCAGCACTTCAGAACTGCTGGTGGATGGGATATAATCTAAGTAGGCAAAGCAGGACATTCTCATGAAACTTATCAACCACAGCTTGCTGACAGCTGTCGCCTCTCTCTTTTGATGTGACAGGTTTACTCAGATGAAAACGAGAATACGAGAACGTTCAGGTTTTTTTTTTTTTTAAATGTATGCAATTAGGTGTTATGTGCATTTTCACTTTCATGTTTCAAACGGCTAACAGCTTGGCAAACTTAGTTATCCCCATCAGCACTATTGAACTCTGACCTTTCCTTCCTTCTAAGAGGTTCTCCATGGCCTGCATTTGACCGTTTGTAAGTGGACGCTGGCTGCCAGTAACCTTCCGATCACCCCCAGAAAGGGTCAAAGGTGAGGGGTGAGTGACAGGGCAAAGGGGCCATGCCACGGTCATGTTTATTTAACTCTTAAGCCAAAGACAGGGCAACAGAATGCTCACCACAGGATGGACAATGCAAGAGTGAGAGATGCTTTTTATAGAATCCTTTTCCATGTTGTTCAGTTGTTCGGAAAGTAAAACCGCATGCAACCGGTGTAAAGCACATCAGCAGAGAGGCAGGAAATCTAAAATCTAAAAGCATGCAACGTATCAGCAAGCAGCTGTCTAGCATCAATGTCATTAAAAAGCAGTGTGAGCACAGGAGCATTTGAAATGCAGCATATCTGAATGTTTGAGGTCTGGGTTTCTGCATGCTTCAAAGACAGGTATTAATGTAGACGTGCATGTATTTGAAATACAAAAACCTCACATGTTGTACGCGCTAGGTTGGTAGGTTTCTATCCTATCGTTTCTGATGTTTACTGGGTAGCATGCAGATTTGTGCATTTAGCAGCGTTGTACATGTGCAAATGTATTTCTGTCAACGGTAGCCTTTTTACAGTCAGTGTTAGTTCTTGTGAGGACTTCCATTGACTTAATTATCAACACGGAAATGAATGTGTTTCCTTCGTCTAAATATAAACCTTAATCTCAGTAAACAGAAGAATATACAGTATATTGATTCAGTATAGTGAGACAGTATATTGTATATTGATGGGGACCAGTCACAAGGTCAAAATGCTCAGATATTCCTAGCCTTGTGGGGACATTTGGTGCCCACCGTGATATAAAACCATACCATCAAACCCCCTTTCCACCCCCCTAAATATACACACGTACACACTAGACCTGTGTACGTATGATTGTGAATGCACTGTGTGAGCGTCTGCACTCACAGACCTTATTACCTCATCCTGTGTGTGTTGTATCTCGGGTGATTGGTGATTTCCATTTGTAATGCTACACTGCAGCGCGGCACCATTATGCCCTTTGTCATCCCACTGCGCCAATGACAGCCAACTTGCTCTGAGAGACAAGCGCCACAAATGACACATACACACACACACACACACACACACACCTATGTGCACCCCCATGTCCGTGTGTGATGGTTCTCGCCACCGGCAGGGTCTAAGGCTATGTGTTTGTTGGTGTTCGGTGAAAATTAGTCCCTCTTTCTCCTGAGCAGTGCCGCTATAGTTCCCTAAGCTGCGTGGCATATTGATTTCTTGTTGTGAGGAGCGCCGTTCAAGCCCCATTTAAGATTTCCATCCTACGTGTAGCCGGGAGCACACAGAGGCCCTGTAAATTAGGGAAATTGCACATTCATCACAAGCGTTATTTTAAGATACTTCGGTAAGGTGACGGCTACAAGATCTACTATGGCGCATTGCAAAGTGCTCTGCCCTCCTCCCTCTCTCACCCTCTCTATCTCTCTCTAAACCACTCTCTCCTCCTTAGCTGGGGTAATTCTGGGGTCAACGATACACACCCATGATTTAAAGGGGTGATTGTGTTTTTATTTATTTATTTGTTTATTTTTTCCATTATTTTTCCCCCCCAACCAAGGTGAGCTTGTTGTTGGACAGTGAATTATACTGCATGAAAAAGACACAGGATAAGAGGAAGCTCTTAGCTCGTGGGGTCCATGGATGAGGTGAGGTAGTGTGTCAGTGACTGTGAATCAATCAGACCATGTTGGTGTCCAGTGGTTTTACGAGTGTGATAGGCTTTTTGCACACAAATTAGGACAAAATGGTTTCTCTGTTGTACTGTGTGGTGTGTGTGTGTGTGTGTGTGGGGGGGGGTTAAATTTGATACCATAGTCTAGGTCCACTTGTTTTAAAGGGCAGGGTCACTGCAAATCAATTCAAGTTCTTCTGACTGATCACCTTCATCCTATGATGAAACATTTCTATGCTGATGGGAGTGGTTTCTTTCAATATGACCCCTCCCCTATCCACAGCGTATGAAGGTTCACTAATTGAAACGATGAGTATGAAAATGAGGTAAATCATATGATATGGCCTGCCCAATCAACAGATCTCAGAGATTTTGGAGCAAAGTTTTAGATAGCACTGTCTACCACCATCATCAACATTTTCAATTGAGGGAATATCTTGTGAAAGAATGGTCTTCATTCCTCTAGTCCATTTCTAGAAATGTGTAGAATCTCTGCTAAGGTGCACTGAGGCTGTTATGGAGGCTTTTGGTGGCCCAACACTTTACCAAGTCACTTTTTTCTTTGATTTGCCACTCATGACTTTGATGTTGTCTCCTTCAGTTTGACTCGGTCTTGCGTGCTTCCACATGGGCTTGAAGTCCTGCACGTATGCGATATATATATATATATATATATATATATATATATATATATATATATATATATATATATATATATATATATATATATATAATATATGTATATATATATATATATATGTATATATATATATATACACACACACACACTCACATCTAAAAAGGTGCTGGTATTGCCTATACGGTAACCTAATGCCTGGGAACTTTTCTGATTTTTCTTTTTAAAAATCCTGCATAATTGTACATTTCCAGTAAACTTATGCAAATTTGTGACGACTATTGTGGTACAAATAATAATTTTCAATTTGCAAATCTGAGGAGCATTGTTTAACTGGCAAGGCAGTGTAATAAATAGAAGCTCCATTACTAGGGTTCATGCCACTGTGGAGGTGGCACTTGCAAAACCTTCTGTGGTCGAAAACGGCTGTTTCACTGACAGTTGCAATGAAATAAATTGGATCTTCACTGCTAATGCTGATGTCTTTGACCAACTACACACTCAGAGTAAACACCTAAAGTCAATAAATAAATGTTATCTGTCACCTTGTACATAATTGTCTGTGATGTGAAAGGATTGGAATTTGGTGAGGAACATATATTCTCAGGGTTAGAGGTGAAATATGTCAAACGCTACATTTTTATGCTACACAACTCCTCCATTTGATTATGTAATGTTTCCACTCACAAGGGTAGAAACACAGGCTGGTTCTCTGAACACCCACTTACATCGTGTTGGTGGAATTTTTCATGATTTTTTTTTTTGTTCAAAATACACATATAGATGAAAACCAGGTATTCTGATCAGCTTATTCGTGTACATAGGCATGCAGTAGGAAAATAATTGTGTATGTATTCAATTTGTTACTATAATGGTCAGTCCATTGGATCTTGTCATATGTGGGTGAAATATGAGTCATCAGTAAATGTATATATATATATATATATATATATATATATATATATATATATATATATATATATATATATATATATATATATATATATATATATATATGCCACAAATCATTCTCAGTGTATATTCTGAAGTTATGTGGTGTGAGTAACATTACACAAATAAAGAAATATGTGTAATGGAACATCCTGACAGCCACATGAGGACTCTATATATTCAAGTATCAACTGTGAAATAATGCTATAAGAGCCGAGCAGAGAGTGTGTGTGTGTGTGTGGGGGGGTGTTATGCATGTGTAGGCATTTCTTGATAGCTACACATTGTCTCCTTGCATGCTTGTTTTGAACCTTAATAAGCCCGACTGCCTGGCCCTGGCATGGCTCGGAGAGAGGAGAGAAAATGGCTTTCTTACACTTCAATTTCACGCATATTTTCTTTGCGACTAATGAGCACCTTAAATACGGCGCCAGACTTCAGGCAAGCCTGTGAAGGCTGACATTTTCACACACAGCAGCACCTTGTCACCATGCATGAAGTCCCCTCTACCTGGTTGCTGACGTGTGTGTGTGTGCGTGTGTGTGTGTGCGTGTGGGTGGGTGAGTGTGTTGAATGCTCAGTGGCAAAAAATGACGAGAAACATATTCAGCAACGAAACAGAGGAAACACTTTTTCGATCGAAGAAAAGTCACACCTATATAAAATATTTCTCATGCATCCTGATATCTAGCGACACACACATACACACACACCACACACACATGCAAAAGCACAGATTGCTGCATGTTTATAGGATAGATTTTCTTATCTAATTGTTGCTCGGTGTAAAACAGGACTTGAGAGTCACACTGCTCTCAATGCAGTATTGTTGTCATCCTGCGCAAAGCCCAAACAAATCTATCCACACAAAACAGAAGTCTGCACTAATTACAGAGCTGGGAATAAAACGGTGAAAATGAGACAGTTAATGCCAGGGTTTATGCAATTATCCGCTACATCCCGGCTCCGAAATAGAGGGGGGAAGGGCACTTTTCACTTCACATTGTCTGATGCTCCCCCAGTTAAACCATATTAGGAGACATAGTGAATGGATGTGTCATCAAGCAGCGAGCTAAATGAAGGGAGTGATATGAAAGCACTGTTAACAATGTAAGGCTCTGCTATATTGTGCCACATTCTACAAGGTATTCGACAAATTATCGCTAAGGTCTCAAAACAGTGCTGCTAAGAAGGCAAATATGGCTTGATTCTCTGTGCTTTTCAAATACTTGACGCATAATGTAGAACAAGTGTAGATTTAAATTGGGAAAATACCCATCAACATGCACATACACACACACACACACACACACACACAATGACCTGGATGTGAAGTTTTAAATCTAAGTATTGTGACTTATCCCCACTAACACCACCCACACTGTGCAGTGATCTTCCCAACACAGACATTCGCTCATCTTTCCCTTCATTCTGCTTCTGAAAAACTTGTGAGCCAAAACACGTCACGTTATTGCAAAAAACAAAACATTGTCATTTTAATGCTGCAGTAGAAAAAAAGGTTATATGAAGTCATATAATGGGTGGTTCATTGTCAACAACAACAAAAAGAGAATCACGGCACAGAATGCATAACAGTGCCTGTGCTGTTTACATGCCAATATTTTACACATTATATTTCCATTCACTGGCAGCTGTCTGTTATTTCAGCAAATTAACTGCCAGAAATGTAGCAGAACTGTCAATCGGAGGAAGGGTAACCATGGTTACCCTTCAGATCCCCCCAAAAATGATAAAGCTGCAGTGTGGAATCATGGGAGAATAATTAGACAGAACAACATAAAAGTTACCAATCAAAAAGGCATTCTACAATATAAAACAACAACCAAGAGTGCTTATAAATAATAGGTTACATTTGTGGAATTCCTCCTTGCATTATAAAGTAGCATCTTTTTGTACAACCTTTGAAATGTTCAAGAAACGATGGAACAAGTATTGTCTTGTACAAGAAGTTTAACCCTTTGAGCACGAGGTTGAAATAAAAGATTAGGGTGGGTTTTTTTTCCTCTCAATTTTATAGCATCTGATTAAATAACATTTATAAAACTATTGTGCAAAACAATTTAATTAATGTCTTCATATATTGTGCACCAGTAGATAGTCATACTCCTCTTAAATTAAAAATATAAAATGATGCATAATTTAAACAGAAATTAGTTTATATGTTTATATGTACATTTTTTACACCGACCTGAATTCAAAAGGCCCCTGATTTCAGAAAACTAAAAGACTGTTATTTTTAATTCACACACGTTTTGCATCAGAAACCGCTCAGGTATCATGTATAGTATACTTTTCCCATTTTTTACTGTTCTTATTTGAGTTTGCGAGGTACCAAAATACACCATAATGTGGCCTCTCAAATATATTTGAACGTGGGCATGTCCAATCTCTCTGTTTTACTTTCTATATTCTGGACTGGTAATGTACAAGATTTTGCACGTACTCAGAGGGTTAAATTTTGTCTGCTGACATCAGCACACACAGGTCACATTAACTAAAAAAATAATAATAAACAAAGAAAAAACTAAGGAGATTTAGTTATTATAAGTTAAAACTAAACCAGTTTGTCAATGCATGCAGCTTACTGCATCTGAGAGATGCCCAAAATAAAAAAGAAAGAAAAAAACCTCAAATAAACAACAACAAAAAAATAAACCCCAAAAGAAATAAAATTGAATCCAATTTACACAACTTCCAAATACATACAACTTCATTTTAAGTTTTTCTTATATACCTTCATATTTTACCAGTGACAACAGAACCTCTTCACTCAACACTGCACAGTTAGAAAATTACCTTTTTTGTTTTTCTTTCTTTCTTTATTTTTTTTTATACCTAAAATGAGAAAAGAGAATGTCTCTGAACCAGAATGAGTTATTCCAGGAGGACAACCCACACATCATGTGCCGAAACTAAACAGTAGTTTTATGGCATCTATGTGCAGTTATTTCTTTGTTAGTCATCATCAGTTCATCTTGGTTTTAAGAAATGTTAGCGAGAAGGCTTCAGAGAAAGCATGAGAAATAGACACAGGTGAAAGACAAAGTAGGGAGTCCTTGATCAGCGCTAAGGTTTCTCAAGTTCACAGACATACATAAGGTGGTCCTCAGGGGATTTGCCATGAGTCTTGCTCAGATGGAGTTTGACAGCATGCTTGCTAGCAAAAGTCCGGTTGCACAGTTTACACTGATATGTGGTGCCACAGGTTTCCTCGTCTGGGGAAGGGGAGTGGGAGTTGGAGTGCGGACTGGGGTTGGAATTGGTGTTAGCGTTAGGGATTGAGTGGGTCAAGGCATGGGCTTGAGCTGACAGCAGTTTCTCAGAGAGCCCCTTTGTGTGACGTGATATCTGGCTGACTAACTGCTCCCCAGATAATTTAGCTAGGTCTCTAAGCCGAAAGCCCAGATGTGATTCAAGATGGCTGACGTAGGTGGAAGGAGAGCGTATCTGTGAAGCACAGTCACCACAGAAGAACACGGGATGGCCAGAATCAAGGTTCTTCAGGAACTTTGTGCCACCAGTCCGCCTCAACTGGTACTTGACGTTGGCCAGCCAGTGGCTAATGGTAGTCATTGAAAGGCCAGTGAAACGCGAGATATGCATGCGTTCCTGTGGGCTGAGGTCGGACATAATATACTTGCCATCACTCGTTTGTCTCAAGCTGGAGGCAAACTGTGCTTGCAGGATAAGCAGATGCTGAGGGTTCCAGTTGGACTGCCGACCCTTGCGTTTCTGAGCTGGTGACATGTCTTCAGAGTCCTCATGTGTAGCACCATCTACATCTGATCGTTCAGACAGACTGGTTGGTGTGGAAGATTTGGAGACATGGCTTTCTGTTAAGTTGCGAAGCATATCAGAAATGTCAGAGAGTGCATTTTCACGCAAAGGTGAATTAGACATAAATGAAGCCACAGCAGATGATGCCTTGGCCATAGTAATGGTCGAAGAAGGGGACACTGAGGAAGGCGTTGACGTGGAGGAGGACATCACAGCTGATCCCAGGGAGCTGCTCTTGTCACTTTTGCCTTTCGTCAGGTCAATTGGCTGGTCATTGTTGATGTGGTAGAAGTAGCGGTCAAGATGCTCGTTTGTCTTTTTGTTCTGAGCTGGAGTGGAGGCAGCAATAGCTGCCTTCTCTGCCAGACTGTTGCTCATCTTGAAGAGCATGCTCATGGGGTCCAGAGACGGAAGGGCAGGTTTAGCAGCTTTACCTAGGTGGACATTCATGACAGACTGAAGCGCACTTAAGGGATTGACAAATGGCTGTTCTGGGGGATGGTCTGTTATAATTGCAGTGCTGCTGCACAGAGATGAGACTGGAGTTTTGACAGCATGGTCAGTGCCATTTTCTAATGGCTCTTTTTTTAGGCCCTCACCATTAGAGTCCTTGTGAGCATTTACTGTCCCGTTGGTCTCTGGGGTTTTGACTCCTCGGCTTTCTTTGGGTGAATCTCCTCTGGCAGACTCCCCAGCTTCACTACTGCAAGGAGAGGGTGTGGTTCGCCTTAGAGGGGAAGCTCGTGCAGTTGTATCCCTCATTTTCTCCTCCACTTTGGCCACTTTTTCTGTTACTTTCTTGACAAGTTCCTCCATGGCGTGAAAGTTATTTTTAGTTAGAGGTGAGGTCTGACAGCTTGGAGGAGAGATAAGAGGTTGATTTTTGGTTGGGGATAGGATCTCTTCACCCGAGAACATGTACTTCAGTGGGGAACTCTTTCCTGAGTTGCGCAAGGAAAGTTTCATGATGTTTGGGAGCTGATAAGCAGCATGGATGCTCGGATATCCTCCCCAGCTGGGTGTGCCATTCTGTGCTTTGTTGATGGCAGATGTAACTGTGTTTTCCAGTGATTTGAGAATGTCAATTCCACCTTTAGGGCTTTCTTCCAGGTCTTCCTCAGTCAAATATGGATACTTGGAAGAAATGTCAAACTTTTCCTCAGCTTCATCTTCTGTTGCTTTCTTCTCTTTGCTGTTAGTGGTTTCCTTTGTGCACTCTTCTTCTTTTTCCTCTTTTTTAATTTCCATAGCAGTAATGGCAGGGGATATGCTGGGTGGAGGGGGTGCAGGAGGAGGTGGGGAAAAAGCTGTAGCAGCCAGGGGCACTGACTGTACCTTATCTTCACTAGACGACATGGTGTTAGGGGGTGGGTTGGTTGGCGCCTCCATAATAGGTTTGCCTTTCTTGATGGCAGAGTTGGTAACCTTGATGAAGTGCCCAGTAACCATCATGTGAGCTGTTAGCTCCTGAAGCGTATCATGTGAGCTTCCACATTCCATGCATTTCAGGATCTGGGATTTTCGAGATTCAAACTGCCATGCATAGCTAGCACCATTCTGATGCCCATAGCGATTATTAGGAGTGATGTAAGGATTTGCTGTCTTCTGCAAGATGTCACTGCTGTCTCCGAGAGAGGGTTTGGGTGTTCCTCCATTAGAGTCTGGTGAGCTGGGCAGATCCAGCTCAATGGGGGCTCTTTTCCGAGCAGAGGAGATGATCTTGGCTGCCACAGGCGTTACAGGCTCCTTGAGAGGCACTTTTTGATAGTGTTTCGTCTTGATCATATGGACACTTAGATCCTGTAGTGACTCAAAGGAGTGGCCGCAGTACATGCATTTGAGTACTTTCTGAGCATCCTCCTTGCCTTCCATCTCCAGCAGGGAACGTTTGCGTGGTTTGGACCAGCGCTTAGTTCCCTCACTGTCTGTCTCATGGTTATCATCTCGGTAATGGCCTGTTTCATTCATATGCACCGTAAGCTCAACAAGCGTATCATAGGCAGCACTGCAGTCTTTGCAGCGGAACTTGCTGGCACCTGTGAAGATGGATCCATAGAGCTTGGTACTTTGCCGGTACAGCTGCACAGTGCTAAAGAGGTTAGGCTCAGAAGCTGGGTGTAGTATTCTGTTCTGGTTCTGTGAAACTTGCTGCAAGGTTTTGGCAACAGCTGACTGGTGCCAGTCATATCCCCCACTACCACAGCTACTGCTGCTACTACTACTGCTGCTGCTACTACTATGGCTGCGTGGGGGTTTTTCAGATGGAGGCTGAGTCATATTCAGCGATGACCAGTAAGAATTTGTCAAGAAGCTGGTGTAAATGGCCTTCATCTGCTCAAGGCTGTCTGGGCCTGCAGTGGGTGTTTCCTCACTGCTGGGTGGGGCCACAGCTGTCATCTTCATGGGCGTAGTTGAATTAAGTGGTGTAAGTGGCTCCTTGGCAGTGATATCCTCCTCATTCTTCACCGAGGCACTCTCAAAGTCTGACATCCTGTCACTGGTCTCACTGAGGTGTGACTCGCTGTCCATTTCATGGCTGGAGAGGTCTGCAGTTGGAGAATCGTGGAAGCCTTGCCGGTCTTTGAGAAGGAAGTCCTTGTCCTGGCACATGTATTTAATGGCAGGGTCCTCCTCGATCGCTGAATCATCTCCCTCTACATCCTCATCCATTAAGGCAGCTTCTTTTAGCTCCTCGGGAACATATGCTGCAGGAAAAAAACAAAACAAAGAAAAGACACACAAAGAACCTTGTTATTGCAATGTCCAATTATAAAGATTTCACATGCTACATTCTGCTGTCCTTTGAAAAGCAGATGGACAGCTGCTTCCCTACACTACCCAAAAAGACAACAGGCTCATATCATACTTCTGTTAATTCCTTGAGTTCACTAAAATGAAGATTTGTCCTTCTCTTTTTTTCAAGGAGTGTGTGTGTGGGAGAGAGAGAGAGAGAGAGAGAGAGAGAGAGCGAGAGAGAGCGAGAGAGAGAGAGAGAAAGAGAAAGAAAAAAAATGTCTCTTCAAACCCAAGTTGCCACCTTATTCTTCTCAAGGGGCAACAGCTTGAAATTAAAACTAAATTTGAAATTAATGAAGCACATTCTGGAGGTGGCATTCGTTTCTGAAGTAATAAATTACTTGTATCAACTTTAGAGACAGCGGTTCCTGTCTGTCAATTAATATGTCTTACGCTTCTTCTGCAGTCTCTAATGCATTCCCTAACAGATACACTCGCCATTTAAATTAAGAAAGCATTTTCACTCATTACTCGGCAAAGGCTCGCCAGCTCGTAAATAAGAATGAATGTATGTATGTTTCAGATGTAAGATCTACCCCCACAAAACACATTTGCGTCAATTACGAAAGATTAGAGAGTTGAAAGTTATTATTTACTGTTTAGCCGGGAGTGTATGCACTCAGCTCACATTTGAATACAATAGCTTATGAAATAAAATGATTCAAATGTGGAAGGCGTAAAGATGGAACTGAGGAAGAAAACATCTAATTGTTTTCATTTATTGTCATTTTTGCAAGAACAAGGAAAAAAAGCCAGTGAATAATGAGAGCGCAATAGAGAAAATGAGAGAATGTGTGGAGCGAGGAGGGTGTATTGGACATTGTGGTAATTCTGCGCATGCCGATGTGTAACTGCTCATAGCACACTGACCAGGTATGTAAACAGCTCTGAGTGAGGATGGTATGCAGGGATTTTTGTTGAATATATTCGCTCATTTTAAATGACTGCACGAGTCAAACTATCCATGCTACAATTTCAACACACAGCATATAGATTCAAATCTAAATACGGTATCTGGCAGCTTGTATGCAGGAGACATTGCGAAACTTTAAAAAAATATAAATTTTGATATAAATATACCACCATTCACTTAAAACATGGTATGATTTTCATATACAAACAGCTCCATATTTCACCCTCAGATCATTACTGGCATGACAAACCTCATAACAATGGAAACATTATGCAGGCATCTATAGTGGAGGCATTAAAAAAAAGAATCAGAAGTGAAAATGACATAGTCATCATTAGGAATGTCTTTTGGCACTAGATTGGTAGGGGCACACACCTCTTACCTTTCAGTTATAGCTGGAAAAATCACATACCCTTTAGGCATTCTGGGTAGGCTTTTAATGCTCTTCCCAGGGAAATGTGAAATTCGGTTTAATGTACATATTTACACATTAATGTTTAGATTTAGATTTATGTTATGTTAGAGTTATAATGTTCACACTTTATATATCGTTTGCTCATGGATGCTGTTGGCGCTAGAATTTATCTCTAGACATGCGTACTGTCTTTAAGGAGTGAAAGTCTACAGTCTAGTAAAAAACCCAGACATGGAATCGGGCTTCTCATAATTTAGTACCCAGCAGCCATCACATAAGATATACACACGTACTGTAACACATGAACACGCACACGCACGCACAGCCATCTGTTCTGAATCAACCAAAAAGACAGCTGTTTAAGAGAACAATGCCTTCGTTCAGGAAGCAAAACAGCACTTTACATCAAGGCCAAACGGCAACGTAAAAAAAAAAATAAATACAAAAAATCTTTCTCCTCTATACAAAACCTGCCTTAAAACCTGGGATTGTGATGCACACACAAAACTATACACACATGCACACACACCTTAAGCGGCAGATGACATTCTTTCTATGAAATATTAAGCCTCAACAAATACTGTTCATAATAAATACTGAAAAATAATAGGATGTAGTTCTAACATGGGTGAAAATGAAAAGGAGTATAGTCAAGGTTGAGCTTTATGACTTATTAAAATGTCCTCTGTTACATTAACCTTGACCTCAACAGCACGGGCAGGACTGAACTGGCATTAGAGACTTCATACGCACGTAACTAATTTGTGTATGAAAAAAATTCATGGAATTATTCCAAAGTCATTTGACACCAAACACAAAATCCGACTTGCCTGACAACATGGCAGTCAGCCCAATGGCGAGCACAGAGAAAATGAGTACAGAGGTGAAAGAGGAGAAGGAAAAAAAAGGAGGAGGGTTGCCTGGAAAGACCCAAATGCGCACACACACACACACACACACACACTCAGTTGCCCTGGCCATGATCCAGACTGTCCTGCCCCCAGTGTACCCAGACTCTATGTGTTCTAGCTGAGAACAATATTGCGTTTTCATCTCCAGGTTCCTCCGTTTTCAGCCCGGGTCTGAACACACCGGGTCTGGTGCTCTTTTAATTAGAGAACAGGATGCTCCAGTGCCGAGTGTGGCAGAGAGAGAAGGAGGAGGGAGCTCGAAATGAGAATAACCTTCCCAATGAATTGGCATCAGATTGGTAGGTAGAGGTTGATCTAATTTACACTTGGACATCCAGAGAGACGACAAGCAGAGAGCGCAGCTTTGAACACTGGAGGTGAGCGGCACCTTTCAAACTGAGAGGAAACCCTGCCTGGGCTTTCAACCACAAACCAATGCAAGATTTTTCAGCATGGATAGGAAGCTGAAGCAGGGCCTGAATGATGAAATGAAATCTCACACTCCTTCATATGAAAATCAGGCCTTCTATTAAATAATCGCTTGCCATAACTACATTCCATTACTTTATCATTTGCGTAATTTGAAGCAATAGAGTAATATCCATTGTGGAGATAACAGGCCTGATAAGAATCCCCAAATTTATGGAACATTATTAAAGTCCTTCATATTTGATGCTGAGCATATGGTGAAGAAGTATGTTGGCTAAAATATGGTTTTAAAAGTGATAAAATCTACAGAACCTTCATTCTTGATATAGTATACACCAGATAGAAAACATTTATACGGGGCAGTATTATCAATACCATGAAGCCGTTGGTTAAGTTATTTGTTGAAACTTCCATTATTCTTGAAACCCCAAATAAACTTTCCCAAAAGCAGTCAGCTCTTCTCATTGTGGATGAAGGTCAATAACACAGGAAAAATGAGCATGAATAGCTCCACCCCCAGAAAATTTGCCACTCAAATACAGTATTGCTACCACACATGTGAGACATAAGAACATACTGAGATGAAAGGCAAATTTGATTAGTCAGAATACGTGCAGTACGAACTATCTAACTAACTAACTAAATAAAACGCAAATAAAATGTGATGTCAAACTCTATTATGTTTCCTAATGTGACGACGACAACTTCTACCAAACTCCCAGCCAATCGCAGTGCATGAAGTGGGATTTAATGGACTGTAAAAGTAACAACACTGTGTAATTATGTATCTTAAATATCTTATATACCATCAATGTATACTGACTTGCACTTATATACATGAGCACCAGTAAACTTCAACACGTTTGCTTCAGTCAAGGCGAACTCTTAACAGCGGATCTGAACCTGCAGTGTGTTCATGACACAGGTCTTAGTGAAGTATATCTGTAGGATATCTCAAGGCTTCCGCAATCCTCCAATACTTCTGGGCGTGTGAATGAGAAGGACAGGACGAAAGAGTGAACTACTTGGTAATTAAATCTGCTATATATAGCCCCCAAAGCCCACATTTATAATGGGAGGTATATCTCTTCTAATGTGGCACTATCTGCAACGTGATATCATTAGGGGGAAAATGGTTTGTAGCCTTAAGCAGACAGGCTGTCTGTGTGCGGCTGGAGAACGAGAGATAGCGCGTATCTCTTTCTCCACTCTCTCCGCTCGCTTTCCATTCTCCTCTCCTTCTTTCCTCTCCTCTCCTCTCCGGCTATCATGGCCCGCGTTAATGAAGTTAATTGAATCTGAGATCAATAATGCTTAATTATTGCGATTTGACGCACATAGACAAATTGGTGGGGAGGCCAGAAGAGTGTGTGTGTATGTGTGTCTAGTGCTGGGGTGGGATAGGGGCCATGAGCTGGAAAGAGAGAGCGGACAGGCACGCCATCGATCCCAGAGAGACGCCCATCGACCAGGCCCTCTGACGGATGGAGGCACCTCTCTGAGAAGGAAGAGAGTGAGAGAGAGAGAGAGAGAGAGAGGAGTGAAAGTGGGGGCAGAGACCACTCCACACTTCAACCGTGCCCATCCCCAGAAAGAGGGGCTGAGGTGTATTAAACGACAGCCCTATTACCTATGGAATTACTCAGACCTTGTTTACACACTGCATGGTGTGTAGTGAGTGTTAATTACATGGGCTACAGGGCCAGCCGCTGTGTAACAACATGTACTTTTCCCTAATTGTCCTAACACACTTAGCAGGAGGCTGGCCGTTCTTCTTTAAACTCAACTCGATATCGGAATCAGAGGGTTCGCGCCAGCCGGAAAATCGGCGAGCATTCCGAGTATTCGAAGAGCGAGTGATGACAGACGACAGCGAGTGAGGGAGAAGGCAGCCCGGATTAGAGGAGAGAGAGAGCCGAGGAGGTGCAGCGGCAGCCGCTGAACACAGAGCGGGTAAACATAGACGCTAGCACAACTAATCGCCAGCTCATGCCACTCAGCGGGAGAGGCTCTGACAGTATGCGTGCATGTGTGTGTGTGTGTGTGTTTACACACCCCCGCTCTCTCTGCTAGTGCATGACAACCGGTAACCACTCTGGAGAGCAGTGCTTCCCTCACCATGCTCCTTAACAGTAACACTTGAGCTAAAGCTCCGAGCCTCGCAAGACGACAGCTTCCTCCGCACACACGGCGTATATATTTCAATCCTTAACTTTCAGAGATGTGTAGATTTGCATTTCAAAATCAGTGCACGCATTTAGGGTTAGAGTGAGAGAGAGAGAGAGAGAGAGAGAGAGAGATCAAGCTCATGATCCTCTGCTTAACCCCGAACTGATTAAGCAAACAAAGACATCGCCAACTGTTGAAATAACAGTGGAACAGAAATATTATTGGATCATCATGGACTTCAATCGTGTATTATACAGGCTGCGTTCAAAAACACTTTTGTTGGCACTTCTGAGTCGGATTTTAGCCTTATCACATCACAAAATGATTTCCAATCAAAATTTTACATGTGCTTCTTGGCATGCTTCCTCCAAATATTTAAACCTTGAGGGCGAAACACCACAGAGCTGATCTTATCATGGGTAAACACACACACACACACACACACACACACACAGCACTTCTTCACATCTACCACACTTCTATCATTTAGTCTTTCTAACCTCATTACCTCATTAGCCTTTCCACATCTCAGGCCAGCACACAGATACACACACACATACACACTCAAACACAGACACACACACACACACACACACACACACACACACACACACACACACACACACAACACACACACTGTGATCACATACATCCTACTCGCTCAAAGAAAAGGACCTGAAGGTGGTGCAGCAGTTTGCTGGAACTGATTATAATATTCAATAAAGAATATGTTGGACCACAGTAAAATTCTCACCGAAATTTTGGGACAAATATCCAACCCAGATCCTCAGTGTCGCTCATACTAATTTAGAAGTTTACAAACAGTCCAAATTTTGACAGTGCAGAAAGATCGAGCCCAATCTTACGGACATGAAAACTGAAATATCGGCTTGGTTCTATTGAACGTACCAAACATTTTTATTATATGAATAAATAAATACATGTACTTGGTGAGTTTTTACTGTTTATCTTGCTGGTTATCTAACCTTAACCCATTATTAGAGTACTTATTATATTTATTAACAAAAAATTATTCTGACTCGTTCCAAAAAAAAATATATATATATATATATATATATTTTTTATCAAATCCAATGATCATTATGCAGTAAAAAAAGGATATATATATATATATATATATATATATATATATATATATATATATATATATATATATATATATATATATAAACTTGTTATGCTCAAGGGGAATAACGTAGACGGTCGTATTGTCAACAAGCTCAACACTAACTAACAGTAGACTGACTAAAATTTCTGTAGGTTACAAACAAGATATTTTTGTATGTCAAAGAAAAGAACTGAAACACTACGTCAATTTTAATTCCACTTGTAATGTTACTTCGCTGGCACCCTGTCCAGGGTGTACCCCGCCTTGTGCACGATGCTTCTTGGGATAGGCTCCAGGTTGAAGCCTGGATGGATGGATGGATGGATGTTACACTTCAATTTAAGTTCAGTTAGAAAACTGTTTACAATACGACTTTTCACTATCCACTAGGCTCACTACAAACTCTCTTCACTCACAGCTACTCAGACTTAAACTAATGAGAAGGACAACTTCCTGCAGAATTTATTTCATTATGGGTTTTTTTAATAACTGAAGATTTCCTGTAAAATAATAAATGGTGCCATGCCATGACCTGTGTTCCCACTCCTCAGAGGATGTGCTGAGTTCTAAACTAATAAGACAGAGAGTATTATTTTGGTCCTTCACTTATCATCCTAACAACCCCGGCTGAAATTTCACTTCCAAATTCTTTAGGATGGTTTAGAAACTACTTTGCTTTTTAATGATCTGCTCATTTTCTGCAGACTGGACCAAAAACATTAGCAGGATGCTAATCAGGAACAAATGAAATGATCTGTAAAATAGTAGCTGAAGTACCGTTTGAGATCTGCTACCTACAAATGTATTAACAGATGATTAAAAGGATGCACCCAAGAAAAGATTGGCTCAAGCACGTTTGTATCGGAATGTCTCCTTTCCAACGGATACAACATAAATGACATGTCTATTAGCATTGCTAGCTGTTGCTATTGTAAAAAAAAAAAAAAGAAATATATAAGAACAGCATGAGGTGCGGTAAGCCCCGCCTCCTGCCTATTTCCATTGGTTGATCATAAGGATTTCTTTCTCGAATT
>CM022754.1:8516043-8526043 GCA_012411365.1 Ameiurus melas
AAAGCGGCAAAGCAGCAGTGCTCCGAGGCAATTTAGACTGCAAAACACAAACCATTAAGTTTGTGCATTATCTTTTAATTTAATCTGGAATGATTTATAATCCATCACGCAAGGCTTCAACCATATCCAATTATTCTCCGTGCCTTGATTGACAACAAAGGTGATTTATTAAGCTAATAAAAACTGATGTGAAGCCGAACAACCCTCCCCTCCTTCCCGTTCAACCCCCCTGCCCTGAGAAATAAGCAACCTGACGGAGACAGTAAAGAGACACAAACCCCGTGCCCTTGGATACAGGTCTGGGGTCAGTTATGTCGTTCTGATTATAATGGCGCACATTAAGGGTCGAGGAGACAGGTGGCCAGATATTTGCATCAGGAGGTAGGCTATGTTTTATTGTAGGACATGATCACGTTAGTACTTGCTTAGAATAAAGTAATTTACCTTCAAATTCCTAACAAGGAACAAAGTCCCTATAGTCTGTTCTTCCAGGATGTAAAAAAACACATTTATTACCAGCAGAGGTGTTCCCACAAAGAAGCTAGGATTGGGCGGTGTGTTATAGATGTTTCTAGAAACACTGAGCAACTGTATAATGTGTTAAAAAGAATTACAGAGTGTGTAGCAACCAATCGAAACTTTAGTAGTCACTTTAGTCGTAATTTGATTGGTTATTAATCCATTATTTAATGATTTGTTTTTCGCTTTGTGTACTTCCTTCAATAGTTCACATTTATTTAGAATAACTTTAACCCGAATTGAACACATCCGAACCGTACGACTGTTTTTGCTGGGGCTAATTTTGAACAGCCCTCTGGATAAATACAATCATAATGCATATTGTGCACTGGGATGTCTTCCAAGTAGTCCATATTTCCCATCTGTAATGGAAACACATGAGGAAAAGGTACGACTGAGAAATGGAGAAAAGGGAGAAATGGAAAGAGAGCGAGAGAGAGAGAGAGCAGAGTGCGAGCTAGATCACATGAAAATGTCACCCACAGCAAAGTGAAGAGGTTCTCTCCCTGCAGCATCGCCGACTGCTGCTGTTATGTCTCTAATTCCTCCGTTTCGAGTGTATGTCATCTTCCAACACCCGTTATCATCTCTGCTCAATCATTTTACATTAATGAATAGTAAGGACCTGCGACACAGGGACAAGGAAATGGCTGAGATTTCTTCTATTGCGTCATTTAAAAAAAAAAAAAATCATGTGTTTGGTGCATTGAAGAAACGTAGACTTGTAGCGACACCTTATGAGCCTTTAACCCACTGAATTAAATCAGTGGCCTCTGCTAATTCTACAGAATCACACAGAGAGATGGAGAGATGCATTTATTCTAAAAATAAAGACTATATCACAGAGGGTGAATGTGTGAGGGCGTGTGCGCTCGCAATTCTTTCCTGAGTTTATTGTGTGAGTGTGTGTGTGTGTGTGTGTGTGTGTGTGTGTGTTGAATGGCTCATAAACCATGGCAGGACACATTAATGTCCACAGTGTTTTGCCTGCACTGGTAAACACACAAACCTTCTCAGCTAATGATGCAATACGAAAACCAGCAATCAGAGGCCTTCACGGATAGCGGCACCGCCCTCAAACACACCAATCCCACACACACACACACACAAACACTCACAAACACACACAAACACACGCGCGCGGCACTGTAATGTTAGAAGTGCATCCTTAATAGTTGCCGAAGAAAACGTCTCGCTGTGTGTTAAACTAATTTTTTGTGCATTTCCATGAAATGTCTCGAAACAAGGAATGAATGCCGTGGCTGGAGATACACACATAACAAGATGAAGGGTCAAAGCGTGGAAGATGAGGAGAAGATTAAAAGGAAAAAGGAATGCAAAAGAGAGTGCAGCATTTTCTCAGTGTAATCACAAGCGCTCCCTCTCCCTCTCCCTCTCTCTCTCTCGCGCTCGCTCTTCTAGATCAGACATGTATCGGTTCCACCATTACGCCCTGAATGTCTCTTGTAACTCTTGTAATGCATGACAGTAAAAATGTGAAGCAGCTCCAGCATGCCAGCTTGACAGAGATGTAAAAGTCGTTGTGTGTGGTTATTTATGGCGGTGTGAATTATCCTACAGAGGGCAGAAAATTTAGGGTAGGGTTAAGGTTAGAGTATGTGTGGAAAGGAGAGGTTAAGGCGCAAGAGTTGACCCTGTAAGTACCATAACTACAGAGCCGGGCTGAGGACTGGAGGAGGGAAAGCCGAGGAGAGAGAGAGAGAGAGAGAGAGAGAGAGAGAGAGCAGGCTCGATTCAAGTGTGCTACGTGCCGAAACGAAACGCAGTAGGATGTAAACAGGATGCGTAATTAAGACACTACCATTCCAGAAAGCTCAACATCGCACACAAACACACACACACACTCACACACACACACACACACACACACACACACACTCACACACACACACACACACACATACGCTTTTCTGGGAACGGAATATGTCTAACATGAATCATGTGATTTCAGTAGAGCAGCTTTCCAATAAAATTTTATGAAGTTTTTACAATGTATATACTACTACTACAACTACAACTACTACTACAACTACTTATTATTATTATTATTATTATTATTATTAATTTCATAAATAATATTTGCTTCTGCTATAACCAAGACTGTACTTCTGCTATAGTCTGCTATAGACGGATTTCTTTTTTCTCCTCTATCATTCTCCTCTGCAAATCACCTAGAGGTTAAAAAAGGCATTCTCCGCACATGTCTGCTGATCTGGAAAATGAACTAATTAATGCAACATCATTCTAGCACACAGTCATCATCAACACTTCATTTTAGACCTATAAGGATAGGCTGATTTCAAGTACGATTGAGCATACCAAAAATACGTAACGCAACGCCGGGTCGGCTTTCACTGAGTCACACTGATTAAATGCATGGCTTGAAACCCAAAAGCAACACAAGACCCTTTAAAATCGAAGGCGTTCGATGGCTTTGATATTTCATTTCGGTTTAGGATTTGTAAAATCTCGGTGAATGATGGATTGCTAGCGCTCGGAGCTCATCAGCACTGGGTCTCCTGTCCCGGAACGCTGGGGGCCGTCAGGCCACAAGCCTCGGCTGGGAACCGATAGCGTATCCATTTCAAAGGCCTGGCCTGATCCTGCTGTCCGAGAGAGGGGGTTGTTGAAATATAACAGGAAGAGGGACGCCACGTTTAATTATCTCATTAACACGCAAGGCCGTATGAACGAAAACGGAGCAGGCCCAAGAGTGATCCCTGAGGCACTGGGCGTTAAAACGCCTTGCATGAGTGTATGGGGTGGAAGGGCTAGTGTACATGTGTGTCTATGTGAGCGAGTGAGAGAGAGCGTGCGGGAGAGAGAGGCCGCATCAAAGCCCTTCAGAACTAAAAGCTCATGTTTAGATGTACAAGCTTTTTAAACTGCCATTTGCACACACCCTAAGGGCCTAGGCTTAGAAAGACCATTAACCTCTCGCAACCCAATTAAAGTGTGTGTGTGTGTGAGAGTGTGCTTTCCCATGTTTGTACACTTGCCTGTGTGTGTATCGATGTGTTGATACTCCCATAGTGCATACACACACAAATCAGTGATGCAGTAAGGATGAGGAAGTGTTACCACCTAGTATTGTGTGAGCAGGATAGAGCTCCA
The DNA here is from genome assembly GCA_012411365.1 of Ameiurus melas. Classification (NCBI taxonomy): domain Eukaryota; kingdom Metazoa; phylum Chordata; class Actinopteri; order Siluriformes; family Ictaluridae; genus Ameiurus; species Ameiurus melas. The sequence continues at coordinate 8,519,698 of CM022754.1, forward strand.
CAGGGGGCTGCTCAAACTGAGGTAAAACCGTACTCCTCAAATAACTCACTCACACATACACACACACACACACAATGGTAATCAAATACACACATATGCACACACACAGTAAAAAAGCCCGAGCTAGAGAACACAACTGAGACATACCACGCTTTTCTTTATCTTGTTTCAAACACACCTGACTAATAGGGAAAGAGCAGAAAGAACTATTACATAGTATTCATAAACACATGGACTTATTATATTTCAAATAAACAAGAAAATCAAGTGGGAGCAAAATATAGCTCCTCCAGCTATAAAAAAAAAAAAGAAAAGAAAAAAAAAAGCTGTACTACTGTATAATAAAGGAAATTCTCTCATCCTCTTGTTCTAATAATCCAATCTGCAGCACATTCACAATACAGCGCTTCTTCAACCCTCTACATCTTCTAGTTTTTTTTTACGCTACTCTCCCTTACCGGCTTTTTTTGTTGTTGTTTTTTTTTTTACCCAGTGCCTCTAAACAATAAATAAAGCGTGAGTGTAAGTGTGTGAGAGAGATACAGAGTGAGAGTGAGGCTGTGTTGATAATCCTGCGCTGCTGAAGCTTATCTGCATTGTAGAAAGGTGCGAGGCAGACAGTCTCTATCGCAGGTATTAATGTAGCGCAGTTCCCTGTGTCACGATGGAGAGATAAGCGAAGAAAGCAGCCGCAGTCCTTCCAACCTGATACGCGCACACACACACACACACAAATACACAGGATAGTGAATCTGTCGCTCTCACTCTACCTTGTCTCCTCCTCCAGCACTACTTGATGTGGATGTAATCAGCACACAAGAGAATTTTAAAGGTCTGGGTTGTTGTTGTTGTTGGGTTTTTTTTTTTTTTGCTCTGTGTGATTTATGGACAATTTGAGAGTTGCATTATATCTTAATCTAATTATATTTAACCAGTATCACTTATTGGGATTTATATGGATGCGTGACAAAAGTTAATTGCACATCTTGATAGCTAGTGGAACGAAATATGGTACAGATATTATTTGCACCAGCGTTTCAGAACCTGTTTCAGTCACGGCACCCTTTGAAAATGTAAAAAAATAAATAAAATTGTGGCACCTTAGGCAAACATTAATTCTAGACAGCATTAGCTACATGAGGATAAAGCTGATGGTCCAGATGCATCTGGAGCTTTTCTTTTAAGAAATCTGTGCATATTCTTTTGCACTACACGCGCATCGTCACGCGCTAATTATTAGGATAAAACACACGTATATGTTACGCAGACTGATGTTGACGTGCTGCTGACAGGACAGCGAGGGGGGATCGAGAAGGAGGGAATTATTATTTTTTAAATATATACTTATTATTATTATTATTATTATTATTATGCATGTGTGTGTCTGTGTTATCATTTCAGACATCAGATATTTATCATATATATTAAATGTTTTATACGCATTTTAGAAATGTTTGAAGGATTTTTACACGGCACCCCTGCTCTCATCAAACGGCACCCCAGTGCCGCGTCACCTCGGCTGGGGAACACTGATTCACAATTAGTTATGTCATGGTAACTGTAATACCAGGAATCTACTGAAGTAATATTTAGAAAGTGATATTTCAGTAGGGGTTGCTGTGTTATTTGAAGAAAAAAAAAAATATATATATATATATATATTTATTCGATTTTTTGGAGCGCAGCCTGAGGCATTAACTTATAGTGCACTGACATTAGTCATTAAAATAAAACTGTTACTGTGTTACTGTTAATGCTGTAAGAACATATATATATATATATATATATATATATATATATATATATATATATATATATATATATATATATATAGCACTGGCCATTTCTTTTTTTTTCACCCACAGATGTGAACATTTATTGAAAAAATAAATAAATCAGTATTTCTGCATCGTCTAGATAATCAAAGCCACTGACATGATGCCATTTAATGTCTTTAAATAGCAACCAGATTCTGCAATACACTAAAGAACTATGATATAAGGTTGTGCATTCATATCTCTCACATCCTCCCATATCCTTATACTTCTCAAGGAAGCAGAGTATGACAAAAGTATTACTGTACAAGTCGTTACACTAATACACCTGTACGAACAGAAAATCTGCACAGCTTGACATTGGATAGAGAGTGTAATGACTGCAAGGGATAATGTGTGCTAGGTCACTAGTGGACATTTAGAGACAGCTGTAAACTTAGAGGCCTGACACCACAGCCAGCTCCCGTCTGGAATTCCATAACACAACCCACAATTGATCTGAGTATTTTACTGCCTCTCACATACTACACACATACACACACACACACACACATTCATAGGAAATACTCAGACATGCACAAGACATATTTAATACACTTTAAATGCTATGATAGTACAGACTGAGACACACCCTGCGATACACACTTGTCTTTTTTTTTTCCCCAGAGAATTCTGTGGCTGGATCAGAGGAATTCATAAACAGTGAGGCCCTTGTCAGGAGCGACATCCTCTCTCCCCACGCATCAGGAAGTGAGGATGAGTGTGCCATAAAAATGCGCCCATGGATAAACGAGGCGGCTGGTGAGAGAAATCAACGCGACTTCGCGCTTGGGATGAAACGGTTACCGGTTTCATGATAAATTCCCCCGGCGGTCAGTATTACCGTGTCACATTTAATTATCATTAAAACCGTGCGCGAGTATTGTGATTTGTAAAACTCACGGAAAATGCTGTCCACGCATACCCCATATGAGTCTGACGCGAATCTGGAGTGTGGTCATATTTAGGATTTTAGAAAAATGCTTAATAGAAGATGGTAACCCTGTCTGCAGAACTTGCCAGAAGAAAGTTGCTGTGAAAGGGTTCTTTGGTGTTTCATCGGTGCTTTTCCCTCTTTTCCTTCGCTCACTCTTATTGTCATTCGGCTCACCTCGCTCATATTGTCAGTCAGCTCACCTCACTCTTATTGTCAGTCGGCTTGCCTCACTCTTATTGTCAGTCGGCTCGCCTCACTCTTATTGTCAGTCGGCTTGCCTCACTCTTATTGTCAGTCGGCTCGCCTCACTCTTATTGTCAGTCGGCTCGCCTCACTCTTATTGTCATTCGGCTCGCCTCACTCTTATTGTCATTCGGCTCGCCTCACTCTTCATGTCAGTCGGCTCGCCTCACTCTTCCCCTCATTTGGCATGCCCCACTCTTCCTGTCAGTCGGCTCGCCTCATGTCGGCTCCTTTTAAAGTAAACTTTAAATAACTTTCAATGAGTAGACATACCATTAAACATATTCTATAGCGAAGGGAAGTGTATGAAAGACTTACAGTCAAGTTCTGAAATGATCTATCATCACAGATCCTGGTACTAGATATGTTCCCGTAACGAGCTAGGACTCGACTAGATGGTTCAGAAGTTAGTTTCAGAAGAACAAGAACACAGATGAGAACTCTGAGAGTGAAAATGGAGGTTAAATATCAAGCTGAATATTTTCTGGTTTAAATAGCACAGCACTTTAAACCTTTGCAAATACTCATTTTTGCTTCCTGTTTTAAGTGTCAAGTTGCTCTATGCATGTACAAAGTACAAACACTGTCGCAATGATTTTGGTTTAGCTGTGTTGTGCTGCATTGAATAGAAGGCTAAATGTTGGGTCAGGTACTAGCGTTCATCATTCTCTGATGCTAAACAATGTTCAGTATGTCTCACCTTAGTGGTTCCTGGCCCACAAAAACGCGCGTCTACATGACCCAAGGATTAAAATCTTCTGTGGATCTTCCGGTGATAAAGCACGATAAGTTCCAGAGTTCCTGAAAAGGTCCCTGTAGACTACTTGAGGTGGAGTGTAAGGTGGGATATAGGCATGTGTGTGGCAGGGGGTGATGAGGTATTGGAGTGAGTCATGGTCCAATGTATTGGCTTTACTCTTCAAGGCCATAACTGGAACTATGCAACTTTTCCAGACTAGAAATACTACACCAGCACTTCAGTTGACGTCAGTTGACGGCTAATCGCTAATCAGAACAGCTAGCATCTATCGAGCAAAATGCTGCTCCTATCTAGTGCAGACACTACAAACATACTAGAGATGTATACAATAGAATTTCATGCCTGCTGTATGACTTTACCGGTGAGATTTTTCTATAAACAGGTTGACATTTTTAAGCTCGTGAAAAGGCACTGGATCAATTAAATCCATGTACAGCACGTTCGCTGAACAGGAGATTAAGCACTTAAGCCATTTAAATCCATTATGTGCACTGTACACTCATTACTTAAAAAAAAAAAAAGTGCAGAAATACTTAACATATCATTTTACACCTGCATCTAATATAAACAATTAAGTATTTAAATGCCAGCAATGGCCTTAGAAAAGAGTGGTTCTTGTCTGTATACCACTCAGTTAATCTTTTCTTTTAGAAAGGTTAGTAATGTGTTTAACTAGTTTTGAGAATGTTAGGTGTTCTTGCTATGTTCTCAAAACATGAAATAATGGTTTGGTTCACAGTGTTTCTCACACAATGTTCCCAGTTAGACAAAAACAAAATGAAACATTCTTCGTAACATTCCTACAGCTAAAAAATATTACAAGCTTTGTTGAAGGAATGCTTAAAAATGCTCTCTAAACACTCAGAGAATAAGACAAATCGGACATTCGAAAACCAAACATTTTTAGAAATGTAATGTTAAAACAATTGTTTTGTTAACTTGAAACTGTTAACTTGAAAAGAAGTCATGAAGGGAAATATTAGAGGGCAGCTTTGGTTCAGGTGGTACAGCGGGTTGTCGACTAATCGTAGGGTTAGCGGTTCGATTCCCGGCCCGCGTGACTCAACATACCGAAGTGTCCTGGGGAAAGACACTGAACTCCAAGTTGCTCCCGATGGCAAGTTAGCACCTTGCAGGGCAGCTCTGCTACTATTGATGTGTGTGAGTGTGAATGAGATACAGTGTAAAGTGCTTTGAATAAAAGCGCAGTGCAGACCATTTACATTACTACATCACTTTTTCAGAACATGAAAGTTACAGCATGGCCTCAGAACTTGTTGATTACACTTGTTGATGTGACCAAAACATCTTTGAGATACACGAACAGTATAATAGGCAACAAAACAAACTCCCATGCAGTATATATATATATATATATATATATATATATATATATATATATATAAATAAAGGCAGATTTTGTAATCCTTTCAGTATTCTGAACAGGGAGCAAAATACTTATCCACTTTCAATTTTAATTAGAATGACGTCCTTGTGTGGAAGAGAAGTTTTACCAAACGATCGCAAGCTTAAAGGAAAAATCCATGTAATGAAGTTCTGACTTGACATTTTTCGGTTGCACTTTCATCGACAGGTCGGTCTGTTTTCACTTTTTTCCTACATTACCCACGATGATGTTTGACGACCCAATGATAGTAGGCAGAAATTAGCCCTTGCTTCATCTTAAAAGTGTGATGCAGCAGAGCTTTAATCATTCAATCTGTCCAGCTCTCTCACCGACTTATCTGTACACACTTCTAAATCAGACGAAGCACCAGAACCTCAGCTTTCATACTAATACCCTCGTCAACGCTGTCGTGATTGTCATCTCATAGATCACTAACTACCTAAGCCGAGCCTCTGCTGTGACTCAGTGTATAGCTGCGTTGAATTCTGGGACTTCCGACATACAGTACGTCCGACGTTTACCGTCTCCGCTACTTCTATGTCAGATTTCTCATTAAAATGACATCGTTAGAAAATGGTGAGTGAGAAAAGAAGCTCTTGCTCTTTTGTTTTCAGGAGCTAAGAGCAAAACCTGACCTACTCACTTATGTTTGAGAGCACTGATTTTTTTTTTCCAATTAAATGTGCTAGCGATGTCCCCCTGTGACATCAGTGTGGCACTTAACCGCTAACGTCTCATAGGAATAATGAAAATACAGCACCAAATTAGCAGCAGAATGGCTAAACACATCATAAAAAAACATTACAATATAAACATGTAGAAATGGGTTTCATGGTGGAGATGTAGCCAGGCTAAAACAGAGAAATGATTTCTCAATGTCATTTTTTATGAAGAGCAGGCTTTTTTTTTTTTTTTTTTTAAAGAAGCTGGTATCATTTTTCATTTAAAAGATTTAAAAGATCGTCCTGTACTGTTTTGACTGGCCACTAATTCTGCACCTGTGTGTGCGGATCAGCGTGACTCTTAGATAAAGATTTAACAAACACTTCTTACTCCTTTTGACCAGTACGGGAAGAACAAAGCTCCTGACACACACTCTGATCCCATCTGCAGTCAAAACAAGGACAGGACATGTGTTTGGAGACAAGCTGTACTAAAAACTTAACACAAACGTGCGATCCAGG
>CM022754.1:8528543-8571043 GCA_012411365.1 Ameiurus melas
TATTTAGTACATAAGTAGGTGATTTGAGACACAGTCAGTGTCTGTATATAAACACTGGAAGAGTATTAGTACTCTGAATAACAACTGTGTGTGTGTGTGTGTGTGTGTGTGTTTCAAAAGAGACATCTTGAGCTCTACTTAAAGAAGGCACACCGACATGTAAGCCTGAGGCTGTGCATGGAAGTTGGAGAGCACACGCACACACACACACGCACACACACACACGCACACACACACACACACACACACAGATGCAAGTGTGCTAGCAACATCAGTTTTGAAGAGGAACACTTTAAAGATCGCGTTTGTAGCATTTGCTCATATCAGAGAGAGGCACTCTATCCTTTCATGTGCTCCTCTCTCTCTCTCTCTCTGTTTTATTCTCTGTCTATCCTTCCCTCTCTCTCTCTCATCTGCTCAGCCAGCCCTTTTATTATTTCTCTCTCTTCTCTTGCTCTCTCCCCGATCTCTTTTTAATTAATTACAACCTGGGCCAGTGACGGAGTGAGTGAGCTTTATCTTCCCTGCCTCCACTCTCTCACTGTGTCGCAAGGAAAGAGAAGGAACCGAGACAGAGAGAGAGAGAGAGAGAGAGAGAGAGAGTGTGAGAGGACATGCCACACACCAGTGCCTTCCCCTTCTTCCACTTCCTTCCTTTCCTCCATACCATCGTTTTTTATTTCTTCTCCCTTCCCTCTCTGCGCCGACAACCCCGAGCAAGTGCTAGCAAGGGTCATATCTTTTTAATTATCTTTCCTGCCTTTGATTAATTATTCCGTCTGACAATAGCGTGTTTCTAATGCTTTTCACCTGCCTGCCTTGATTGACAGCGCCTCTGTCTGAGTCAAAGCAAACAGCTGCTGCCATGATTGCCTAGCAACCAGGAGGTGATGGATGAGACCCAAAGATGGATGGCCACAATAAATCATGTCTCCTGCTATAAAACTGTGAGAGAGAGAGAGAGAGAGAGAGAGAGAGAGAACAAGGCAGGGACAGGGGGACAAGGAAAGGGGAAAGAACGCATGCAAAAACAAAACAACCTTTTCACTATATCCTGCTCTTACTCTTCCTAACACAAGTTTCTCTCTCTCTCTCCCGCTCTCTCTCTCTCTCTCTCTATCGCTCGTTCTCTCTTTTCGGTCTAGTACATCAAATTTCATAAAGGTGAGATTTGAGCCATTTCTCTGGCACCGTATCAGCAGCCACTTCAGTAGAAACTAAGCCTGGATAGTCTACAAGTGTTAATACTGATTTTCCCCACAGTGCTCTCTGAACCTTAATGGGATACTCCACCATTTTCTGACCTGAAACTTTATCTTACATGTGTGTAGCATATTAACCACAAAACGAGACTTTCAGCTTGTTCTCCTGCACCTGTACAGAGAAAAGAGCCAGAAACCTGTTTACTGGAAACTCACTTGTAATAGAAGGCTAAGGTCACTTGCTCAACTTTGACAATAAAAAAAATACGTTTAAAGGCATGAGAGAATGTCTTGTTAAAGAAAACCAACCCTTATGTCACTTTACATAGCGCTAAATTACTTTCTGGGATAAAAAAGTAATTTCAGCTAGTTACTCTTAAAAGTTTTGTGGTATTCATGATCGAGATCAGGGCCATAGTTATGTCGGTATTCATATCGATACAGTCGTCCTGGTGAAAAAGTAGTGCCATCACTCAAAGGCAAAATTATACAAATTTAGTGCAAATAACTGAAGAATTCATGAAAACATTCTACAAAAAAAGAACTAAACAGATAAATAAATAAATAAAAACAAGTACCCTTAGGCTTTCATTATAAGTGAATTCAATTTGATTTCTTTTTGTTTTTTGGTCTATTCTCAGTACAGTGAAACATCTAAATTGTTGTTTGTGGTAATCTCTCATATTCTGCCCATGAGATACATGGAGATTGGGTTTAAAAACACTGGAGTATCTCTTTAAAGCCATTTCGAGTGTGTCATAGGGAAACATTTGTCATATGCTGGGAATGTTTTAGACGCTGGGAAACAAGTACAACAATGGATCCAAGAACACCCACAATATCCCACAATGAGCTTGCAATGCATGAGTCAAAGCAAAACAATTAATCAGATGCTTTGCAATACAATCAGGTCTGTAATACCTCATACATCTCCACAGCCTAACAATGCAGAAATGCATCAGTGCTCTGTCCACTGAAAAGGACGGGCTGAGATGAATGCAGTACACAGATGCAGGACAAATCTAAGACATACACACCTAACCTATATCCATCTGTGTGTGTGTGTGTGTGTGAGTGAGTGTTCTGGTATAGGGCCTGAATGTGATGTAGGTTTAAGCAGCAGCACTCTTGCCTCTCAGGTTCATGTGTCATTAGAGCATCAAGCGTGCCACAAATGTGTGTGTGTGTGTGTGTGTGTGTTTTTTTTAAAGGTCGACTTCATTTCCTCCTAATGAAGCCCAGCTGTTCTCGTTCCTTCCGCCGCCATGACGACAGTGGTCACTCCGTCCTGAGGGGCCGTCCAAAAAAATTAACGACCTCGACGAAGAAACGTGTCAGCGAACGCAACTTAGGGGACAAAAAAAGCGAGGTTACCAAGGTTATGGAACTGTGGCTATGATAAACAAACTCACTTTGTGGTTTGTTCCCCCTCCCGCCCTCTTTTCCACTTTTATTTTAGACCTTTTCAGGCAAAGGCGGACTTTTTTTGTGTGAGAGGGAGCGAGGGAGTAAGCGAGTGATTGTGGCTCCTCTGGTATCTAGTAACAAACAAGACGAGAGCTGTCCCCATCCATCAGAGGAAGCCCGCGTCCTGGCCTAGCAAAGACGCCCCTACCCCCCTTCCTCACACACATACACGCACATACACACACATGTACACACATTCATCCCGCCGCCCAGCCCTTCACACACACAGCTCAGGTTACAGCTTTACACGGCCAGTCTAAATAATATTCAAAATGATGAATGACGTGGCCAGGCCTGTATCCATCATCCATCTCTTTTTTTTTAAGGAGCATCCATCTTCGGTAATGCTCCTTTGAATCATGGGAAAGCGAGAGAGCACCGATTCACTCGTGTAGGCCCCTTGAGAGACGGCAGGAGGCAGCGAGAAAGAGCGGCGCAGGGAGTAAGAGAAAAGAAGAGAAGGAGGGCACGGGGTGTCGGTTTTGACCGATACATGTCTTCTTGTGAAGGCGCAAACACACACGCGATACAAGAATACACATACAGCTGTTTTAAAGCAAACACACACGCATGTTTGTCTTACTATCCTTGTGAGGACCTTGACATAATTATTAATGCAGTTAGTTAATGGCATGCCTACATCTAAATCTAACTCTCACTTGAACACCTGGTGCCAAAAGGAAAACTTTTGGCTTTTCTAGTTTTTAAAATAAATAAATTAATAAATAAATAAAAAAAGTAGTGAGGGTCTTCCTCATGGGGAGCAGCCAAATCAAAAATTCTAAACACAATATCAGATTATTCTATCCTTGTGGACATGGACACAGACACACACACACACACACACACACACACACACACACACACACACACACACGCACGCATACACGCACGTATGCACAGACACAAAATACTAACAAAAACGGTTTATGATTAACTGTTCTTCAAGAACTATATTACAAAAAGTTATTAGAAATGTTTATAATTCCAGAATATTTCAAATTAGGAATGTTAAAAATAAATCCTGACTGAAACATGAGAAGAAACATACTATTTTTTTAATCAGTCATGATTCCGGAACATGACCTAACAATCAAACAAGTGTAACAGATAAAATAACAAATGTAATGGAACTGAAACAGTCATATACACACTACATATCCACTCTACACATATACACTACACATCCACTCTACACATCAACACTACACATCCACTCTACACATATACACTACACATCCACTCTACACATCAACACTACACATCCACTCTACACATCAACACTACACATCCACTCTACACATATACACTACACATCCACTCTACACATATACACTACACATCCACTCTACACATCAACACTACACATCCACTCTACACATCAACACTACACATCCACTCTACACATCAACACTACACATCCACTCTACACATCAACACTACACATCCACTCTACAAATATACACTACACATCCACTCTACACATCCACTCTACACATATACACTACACATCCACTCTACACATATACACTACACATCCGCTCTACACATATACACTACACATCCACTCTACACATCCGCTCTACACATATACACTACACATCCGCTCTACACATATACACTACACATACACTCTACACATCCATTCTACACATATACACTACACATCCACTTTACACAACCATTCTACACATATACACTACGCATCCACTCTACACATCCACTCTACACATCCACTCTACAAATATACACTACACATCCACTCTACACATCCACTCTACACATCAACACTACACATCCACTCTACAAATATACACTACACATCCACTCTACACATCCACTCTACAAATATACACTACACATCCACTCTACACATCCACTCTTCACATATACACTACACGTCCACTCTACAAATATACACTACACGTCCACTCTACAAATATACACTACACATCCACACTACACATCCACTCTACACATCCACTCTACACATATACACTACACATCCACTCTACAAATATACACTACACATCCACACTACACATACACTCTACACATCCACTCTACACATATACACTACACATCCACTCTACACATACACACTACACATCCACACTACACATATACACTACACATCCACTCTACACATATACACTACACATCCACTCTACAAGTATACAGTACACACTACCCATACACACTACAGATAAAGGTTTAAAACCACTGTATTCCTTTCGTTCTTGTCATATCCTAATAGCACCTGACACTGACGCACCTTGCTATTTTCAGGCATTGATTGCTACTTCCAACTTTCTGATACATGAAGAATGTTATTCTCTTTAAGATAATATGATAACATTTGATTAAATAAAAATTACTATGAACTTCTGGCAGCTCACTTTAACAAGTCATACAAATAGACATCAACATTTAAAGAAGGGCTCAATTGCCATCTAACACACACGTACACACTCACATACACACAGGCACACACACACACACACACACACACACGCGCACACGCACACACATACACACAAACACACACATACACACACGTTTGATTCTGCCTGGATTTTTTTTTCCTCTGTCACACATAGAGGTTAAGGGGAAAGTGGGAGGCCTGAGTGGCATTATTACTGGAACTACTGGATCCCGCCCTCCCTTAACTGCCCCCTCCCCTTCAGAGGCGTGGAGGCTGTGACTCCTCTCTAAGGGGGAGACAGCCCCTAACACTAGGCTCCCTGGCAAGGGCCAGTTTGATAAATGACACACGTCATTCTGTCAGGAGAGAAGGGCGGCTCCGTGATGTATGACCGTACCGAGAAGCAGAGGAAATCGACTGTTTGGCATGGAGCGCCTCTCTCTTCTCTCTTTCTCTGTCTTTCTTTCTTTCTTTCTTTCTTTCTCTCACACTTTCTGTGAGTCTCTTTTTTCTCAGTTGTCGTAAAAATCATAAAGTGAGGAAAGAAAACAAGCAAATGCTGAATGCTTTCTCCTTTTTCCTATCTACTCCTATCATCCATCCATTCAAGGAAAAGACATGATCCTTAAAAAAAAAAAACAAACCTGGCAGCAAGAGCGTAGCTGTATCAATCAAAGTCAAATTTGGCAACAACACGCCTACTATTTCAAATAAAACCTATGTAACGCAGACAAATGACCTTAACATGGGAGCGAAACCCGATCTCTTCGCCAGCCGAAACTCCCGACTCATCCCCTCTCTCTTCTAAAAGAGGATCCACTCTCCTTTTTTCCACCTCTTTTTTCTTCTTTTCCTCTGTCTCGCTCTCTCTCTCACTCTCTTTTCTTTTTTAACACACTGGCGGTGGGGGCCTGACATCTGCAGAGTGCATTTAAAGAAAAAAATGTGTCAGGGAAGCGTGATCCCCCCTCATGCCCCCGCCTCTCGCGCTCCCTTTCATTAGCTCACTGGCAGGGTGGCACTTCTCAAGCTCATTACAGCCCGAGGATTTATGGTGCCGGAGCCAATGGCGAAGAAAAGGCATCTGTCAATAATTGCGGGGAGCAGCGCACACACACATCTCGAGAAGCTTTGAAATCTCATTAGGTATGCAGTTATCAGGCATAAAGATCAAAAACATTACTCAACTCCGACAGAATCCTACCAAGAAACATTAATTAGCAACAGGCCCGCGTTATAAAATAAAACAGACTTCCTCTCTCGTCCTCTCTCTACCCCCTTCTCTCTCGCTATATATCTTTCACTCTCGGCTTCTCACACCTGCCTGCCTCTGCCTAGGCGTGGAGAATGTTCAGCCACCCGCTGGCTGACACACACAAACACATATACACACACGCGCGCGCTCGAACCCACACACACACACACGATCATATGTAAAATTACTTTTACATGAAAACAGATTCAGGAAGGAAGCAGTGACATGACATCACACGCAGGAAAGCATACATCATTAGCCATAAACTCTCTTGTAACTCACACCTACAGGTTCCAATGAATGCAAACACACGCAGACACAAAAACATGGACCCCCCACTGGAGTTAACAACACCCCCTGCTTTTCCCCTTGTCCCCTTTCTTCCTCTCCACTCATTAAATAAAAAAAACAAAAAAAAACACAACAGTAAGGAAGGGGGTGGGTAATTCCCAGCATCTGAGACTGATCAGGACATGAGGAGAGGAGAAAAAGAGCATATAGGCGTTTTTTGAGTCTCTCTCTTTCTCTTTCTCTCTTGCTCACTCGCCCTGTGTAGTGTGGAGAGAGGAGGAAGAGGCCTGTCAGGCTGGAGAAGGATGTCAGGGCCCAGGCTGGCCCTGATTACCAGGGCCTCTCTCTCCCTCTCCCTCTCCCTCTCAGCCCTGCCTTTCATCACCAGCACCGCCATCAAAAAGTAGCCTGAGAGTAACACACACACACACACACACACACACACACAAACACACATACATATGGAATGTAAGACTGATGGCTGTCAGTTTTCTTGGAAAAAAGGAGGAGGAGGGGCTTGGAACAAAGCCATGGAGTCATAATATATCAAATATCATATTGTGTTATGTGAAGAGATGATCACAGTGCACAATGTGTAGTGCTTAAATATTATTGAACATGGTACTGAAGGAAGAAGCAGTTTTTATTTACTTCTTATTATTGCAATAACGAACATTTCACATCGCTGCCCATATAAAAATGTTTCTTTTAAAAATAAAAGTCATAATTTAAAAAAAGACTTAAAAAAAAAAACCATTTACCTTCAATCTTTGCGAAACTAAATGCAGTGATTCATAGGTGTCTTGAAAAAGTATCCTGATATGATCATTTGGACATATCAACCTCTCCTGATTTTAATGTCAGCTACTTAAAAACAACAGAACAGGTCAGTGTCACAAAAAAGTCTTGATGATACCTGTAATATTTTTTATCACAATATCGTGATATCGTCATATCGTCCAACCTTAATCCAGACGTCCCTTAGCTGACATACACACACATACACATGTACATGTGTGAAAAACCTCAGACCTGGAGTTATGCCCAAATGACACTCAGAACCAAAGTCCCCTGCTGTAAACCAACAACCCCCCCTTTGCCCCCAATACTCTCTATCTCTCTCTCTCTCTCTCTCTCTCGGTCTCTCCTCACCCAAACCCCCCCCAATCCCCTCCTCTACATGACAACAACACAGACAGGGATTACTTCCACCCAGCCATATTTCACCAGAGCACACTGGGACTCTTACAGAGATTTAATCCCCCTACATAGCTGCCAGAGTCTGCACAATCCTACACGACCTGACACACACACACACACACACACACACACACACTCACTCACAAAGGGCCATAGTATCGCTCTGGGAAGAGTGACGAGAGCAGAACGGAGGAGAGAACGAAAAAGAGGAATACAGTCAGTGAGAGTTCAGGCCAATCGAATAGCAGCGCGGCACTCATAGCCGACTCTACTGTACAGGCCGGTGTAAAAATAACTCTGGCCCAGAGCAAGAAACCCAGATCCCAGATCCCAGAAAGCCTGTTTCCTCCCAAACTTCCTTGCGGCAAAGGAGGAGACCCCGCCCACTGTGGTCAGCAGCGAATCATGCAGCTAGAGAGGCGGTCCCTGCTCCGGCCTGACTCTGAAAGAATGAGGAAGGCTCTACGACTCTACAAATGTAGAAACGACTATTAAACATCTAATATATTGAACATTCAAGAAGCAAAGGTATACGTGCTACAGCTTCAAGGACAACAGTGTCCGATTTTTACTTACTCTGACATTTTCGATTTAATTTCCTAATAACCTGCTGTGATGTTTCACACGTGGCTTTAGTGAAACTAAGTGTTTGAAGCTGTATTAGATGATCGCCTAAGTGATGACTGGCAAAAGTGTTGTTATTCATATATTTCACTTACATACTTTAAAATCTATGCTTCCATCCTCTCTCGTCTTCCTTGTTAAATTATTTTTTATTTTTTAGAACTATATATGCTGAATGCTAAAAAAAAAAAAAGTTGTTCGCTAACAACACATTTTTAATATTATTTAAACGTGGCGCTACATTTATACCATCAAAATGTCTTCAAATAGTGTGAAAAATATCCCTGCCATAGTGCACTTTCCTGCATTATATCAATTATTACATTCATGAGCAATAATGAATATAATCAATTACTTAAAAAATATAACAGATGTGTGCATGTGTATGAAATATTACATTTTAAATGTGCCAAACGATCCAAAATGTCCAAATAAATATTTATATCATAACAGTTGAACTAAAAGACATTTGGTTGTTTGAAAAATGTCCAATGGATACAGCATTTCTTTAATAGTATTACACACTTTTTTTTTAAATGACAGTGAATATGAAACAAAATTGAAACGCTGCCCATCCAGCCGTCCAATGATCGTGTGTGTTTTTCACTTCTATTTTTTCTTCTTAACAAGATAAATGGATTCATACTAAACCAGACACAAAATCAAAGTGGGACGCATCATCAACCCTAAAACAGCATGCAAAACCCCCTACAGTCAATATGCTAAGCGCATGAAAAATGCCCTTTCTATTCCAAGCAGCATGACATTCCTAAATATCGCCTTTTTTTGTGATTTTCAATATCTCTGAATACTACAGATGATATTGCTCGTTTTCCAGCAAATACCAAATAAAGAAATCTGAATAGAGAAATGTTTATTTCTGTGTGTGTGTGTGTGTGTGTGTGTGTGTGTGTGTGTGTGACTTCGGCGTCACATGGCACTGCCCTCCCTGCACTCTCACTAACCCTGCTGCAGTCGCAATTCATCGTCATCTCTTCACAAAACAATCTTTAGAGAAGAGAGGATGGGGGTAGAGGTTAGAGAGAGAGAGAGAGAGAGAGAGTGTTGAGGGAGGGAGGGAGAGAGGAGGGAAAAATGAGGGTAGGATGCAGCCTTGTGAGCCAATTTAAGAAATAACTGCTGATGCATCAGCTATTGACTGTTTCAGTGCTCGTGATAACGCTCAAGGCGAAACTGTGAGGAAAATGACAGCATCAACCGCCTGCAATAAACTGCAGCCCGTGAGACCAAGGCAGTCCTAATTGACAGCTGTCAAGCTAATGGGAGCCATGACGGAAGGTTCTGGAAAAAAAAAATCTGTTTATCAACCATCAGCCCTGGTGTGGATCCACGGGGAGGAGAACTTACCGTGCTCGCTGCCTTTTTTCTCTCTGTCTCTATCTCTCTCTCTCTCCCTCCCTCTGGCTGGCTGCTATTCAGAGCTCGCATCCCTTCCCTGATTTCTTTTGATATTTTTTCTCCATTCTCTTTTTTTCCCCAGTTCATTCTCTCTTCTCTGCTTTAACCCCTGTGATTGTCGGCCGGTGTTTGTGGTGTAAAAAGCAGAGGACGGCCATAACTAATCATAGTGTCAGTTGGCTGCCTGGGAGTGCAGGGTTTGGGCTGGAGCAATGTGAGGTCCTATAATCCTCACTTACACACTCACATACTCACACACACACACACACACACACACACACACACTCACACACAGACACAGACACCCAGCCAGGGCCAACTGTCCACCGGCAAGAACAAGGCAGTGAAGAGAGGAGATGGGCCAATTTCACAGCATAAAACTACAACGCATCCATTTCCGTATACAATTCACATGCAACACTCCACATGTAACCCAAATTCTAGAAAAACAACTCCTGTTGATATCATAACCAAATCCTAATATGCGCCACACAGTCTAAATTCTACCATCCCAACCTACAATCTATATCACCATGTTTCCACCATATAGTATTTCATGTTCTATTCAGTCATTATGAAAATCATTTTCTTAAACAATGGACCTCGAGACCGGACCTACCTTGTAAAATGAGTTTCATCGAAACAGCAAAAAAAAAAAGATGAATATATGAAAATATACATAATTACCAATGAAAAGCTTAAAAAAAGTCTCTGTAATTTCACAGACTAATTCAAGGTAATTTGCAGATCTGCAGTGTTTACGCCATCGTTTTCTTTTTCCTTAATAATGCATATGATTATCAGGAATCAGCACTAGCTCGTAATAAGGACAATTAGCATAATTAAGACAGCATGTTTCATTATACTTCGAGTAATTAAGTTGAAAAGGAGGGGAAAAAGTAAATGCGATACTTTATGATGATAGCAGAGTTCAGGTGTTCTTAGAAAAAACCTGGACAATTTCTACTGATGATAAATTGTACAAATAATAAAATAATAATAGACAGCCAGGAAACCCAGCCATATGTACATTATATATACACATATTTATACATATATATATATATATATATATATATATATATATATATGTATAAATATATATATATACATATGTACATATATATATATATATATGTAATTGATACATCTCTCTCTGCTACTAATGTCTTTATGACATTATAAACGTGTCATATGTGCTTTATGGAATGTATTACACCATGTATGATGGTGTACTTATATACATATATATATATATATATATATATATATATATATATATATATATATATATATATATACATATATATATATATATATATATATATATATATATATATATATATATATATATATACATATGTATGTATGTGCGTGTATAGTGAAAAAAGGATCAATACTATATATGCAATATCCATTAGTGTGTGTGTGTGGGACTTTCATGCCTACTTATGTTACTCCATAAGATCGTGCAGAAGTAAGCCGAGGGGTTTCCTCCCTTCTCAGAACTCATACTGAGTTTGATGAATCCTCCTTTCTCGTCCACAATCAATCAACCAGCCTCTAAAATCACAGAAATCAGCTCCTTTCGCAATCTTCAATCCATCTCTCTGCGTTCGCGACCGCATCCGTCAAACACATCCAGATATTTTTATGAAGCATAGTTATCTGCATTGAACATGCTCGAGGTGTGCGGTTTCCCTGATGCCTGTGCGATAAACCAACTTTGAATATCTTATAAAAGGTGGCCTAACGAGCAACATCGGCGCACTTCGTCTTCATACATCACTCTGCGTGTCTCCGCGCAGATGTGCGTAAAGACCTGTTCGCTCTGTACTTCCTCCTAGTTTTCGAGTGCACCTAATTCAAACTGAGACAGACAAGGGCGAGTGAGAGAAAGGTCTGATGTTCTCCCAGGCTCCCCAAAACAATTGATATGTTTGGTCTGGTGAAGCTTTGAAGCCTGTGAACAAAAAAACACGGTGTACACGCTATTGTCTGCTCCTGAATGGAGGAGGGCATTGTGGGAGGAGGAGGGAAAAAAATCACTCTGGCTAGACAGAGAGCGCAGTGTGTGAGAGCGTGTTAGGAAAAAACACAGGGCCCGAGATAAAAAGGAAAGGAGAGAATGTCATAGGACACGGCGCTACCAATATAAGATATAAAAGTATGCACAACACCTTTCCTGATGTAAACAACATTTTTTCCCGCTTGTGCTGTGGAGATATTTTTCTAACCGACTGCTCTTGCTGTTCTTGTTCTGACCATTCAGAGCGGCCTATTCCACCCAGCCAACATGATTACGCAGGTACTTGGGCCCATTTGTCACCTGCAGCAGCAAATTGAGTTAGTGCATGGACTAAAGGCATGGAGGACTGTGTAATATCAACTTGATTACATCAAACTAGCTGCAAACCTAATTGGGCTGGATGACAGTGTGCGGAGCTTGTCATCTCCAATCATTAGGCCTGTCAGGAATCCATCAGCTTTACAGCTAATTAGGTGAACACTAATGAAGCTGGCAAAACAACTTTTCTTTTTCTACGGCTGAGCAGGTCTTCTCGACTTAAAAGAGGGAACGAGGGAGGGTGAGAGAGAGAGAGAGAGAGAGAAACGAAGAGAAAAATGAGTGAGGGGCGAAACGTTCTCATGCAAAGCTCAAGGTTGCAGGGGAATGGATTTCCCAAAGTTCCTAATCAAGGCCCATCATCTGCCATCTTTCCTTTGCTCTTTCCATCACGGCGGTGCAATCAATTTGTCATCACTCTTTGTATGCCACGGCACAGTCGTCAACCTTATAACTTGCAGCTGTGAGGGCTGCTGGGAGGCAGAGATGGAGGGAGAGTGAGAACGAGAGAAAGAGGAGGGGCAT
The DNA here is from genome assembly GCA_012411365.1 of Ameiurus melas. Classification (NCBI taxonomy): domain Eukaryota; kingdom Metazoa; phylum Chordata; class Actinopteri; order Siluriformes; family Ictaluridae; genus Ameiurus; species Ameiurus melas. The sequence continues at coordinate 8,541,299 of CM022754.1, forward strand.
GAGGTGGTGTATGTGGGGGTAGAGTTAAAAAAATAAAAATCACAGGAAGCTGCCTTGTCTGGAGGAAAAAAAAAATGCTCAGACTGCTCTCGTATTTGTCTTCATCCGCTCATCAAAGGCATAAATGCCTGAATCTTTTTTCCCCTCTCACTCTTGTGAAATGAGAAGCCTTTCAGTCATCCTTCATTCTCCTCCTCCCGCCTTCTACCTCTTCAGTGTGTCCATTAGGCAAAAGCATTTTGATAGAGTAAAACTTAGGACTAACGTATGAGGGGGTTTGCGTGTGTGTGTGTGGGGGGTATTGGAAGGTTCTGGGGGGATAAAATGAGAGCACTCACTCTGCCAACTTCTGATTGACCATTAGAGCCATTGATTAATGTGCCTGTCAAAGAGGGAGACAATTAAATCAAATATGAAACAAAGTCGCTTTGACGGGTCCGACTGATGGAGCAAACCATTCTTCCGTCTCCGGATTAGGCTATTAGTAACATTTTTCATACCAGCAGAGTGCGTGTATGTGTGACTGCGCACGTGTACGGAAGCGTTAATATGGTTTTATGTGCCCTTGCAGATTGTAGTCGTTTACAGTATGTTAGCATGGTAGTGTATTGATTGTTGGTGCCTTGCCATGTTGAAACGACCGCGTAAAGTTTGATCTATTTATAAGATGAAGATTATGGTGCTCTGCCTTTAGCTCACCGTGGAGCGCGTCTATTTAAACTTGTTCATTTGCTTAGACACAAACATTCACTACAGATCCTTGCTCTCTGATAAACAAGGCTGTCTAGTATTCTTTTATATATATATATATATACATATATAAAATGTTTACCACAGCCCCAAAACTATTTCTATTATATTGATACTATAATATGTACCACAATTTATTTTTTTTTTTTTACAACTTTTCAGACCGCTAAGGTGACTCAAACCAACCAATAGAACACACACTTTCCTGTACACGATCAGAAAAAAGTAGCATTAAAATGTACTTTTCCTTTTCACTGGCATGGTAATATGAAGGGTATATATCTCTTCTGCCTTTAAGGAAATGTGAATATACCTTTCACCTTTTAAGTAAGAGACAAGGAAATGTACAATTTACTGCCATGTTTTTTTTTTCTGAGAGTGTATTCTACAAAACTGCTCCCTGATTATCTGATAATAATGAAGCTTATCATGTGTGGAAAAAAACAAACCAAACACCTGTTTGGGCCACAGGAATGCAGTTAGTTGAGCTATGAAAAGGAAAGTACGGCCTTGTGGCCTGGTCCTGGAACACAGTGGGAGAAGGAGCTACTTCGAGACGCTTTAATGGGTTTTGTTCGGTGCGGACGTGACGTCACGGGGATTGGCGTTGCCATGGTGAGCGAGTTATTGATGTTTATCGGGAATGAATAGATCAAAGGCGAGGCACGTGACGGGCAATCAATCAGGCGTCAAATCAAAAGGTGGCGATTTGGCCATTAAAGCCTGGATCTTTACTCTGCAACAAGATCACCTCTTATTTCTTTAACAAAGCACAGAGTGTGTACGAAAATATTGATAATAATAATAACAATAATAATAATATACTTGTAAACAGAGGCAGAAGGCCGAGCAGACGTTTGTTGCCAGGAAAAACAAGGATATAAAAACAGCAAGGAGCATCAAAAGGAGTCCTGACAGTCAGCTGACACCCTGAAGCGCTTTCTTTTCCCCTTCTCAACGCTTCTTTATAGATCTCTAATTCACAGAGTCGATATGAAAAAAAAAGAGAGAGGATGGAGGGAGTGGAAAAGAAAGGAAAGAGACAAGCTGACTGGAAAGCTATCTGGAAAGCAAGCAGTCCCCCTTTCCTGTTCAAAGTAACCTAGCTGTTTCCCTACTAGGCTGGAAATTTGAGAAAATCACAGTGCTCTGGAATAAATCACCCGGCTGGCCTATTCTGCAATGTCCGACAAGTTGGAGTGGGGGGGGGGGGTGTTATGAGGAAAACATATTTCCAATAGAGTGCAATTAATTTACCTGTATCTGTGTCAGAATTTAAATATTTAAATAGTCTACACCATGCGGTGCCTGGGATAAAAAACTGAAATAACTTTTAATAATAATAATAATAATAATAATAACAATAATAATAATAATAATAGTTGTTGTTGTTATTATTATTATTATTATGAAAAAAACAAGACGCTACTTTTTCCAAAACTTTGTTGAAAAAAGAAAAAGAAAAGAAAAAACTTTCTTTTCTTTCCTGCATCTATATCTTCGCCCTCAGTGCAGCGCGTCTCGCACAGCCCACGCGTTTGTCGCACACACTCGGAACTTAAAGTGAGATAAACGCAGCGCTCTGAATAGAGACACGGGGAGAAATGAAGGAAGGACTGTACCTGCCGAGCGCCGGGGCGCCTGCTGTTTCCTCCTCGGCATGGTGGAGTGTTGTGGTCTGCGTGTGTGTGTGTGTGTGTGTGAGAGAGAGAGAGAGAGAGAGAGAGAGAGAGTGTGTTTGTGTGTGTGTGTGTGTGTGTGTGTGTGTGTGTGTGTGTGTGTCGAAGGGTCTTTCTGCAGAGTTTGAGTCCGGAGCTGCTCGGCTCTTCTCGCTCCGAACTGCGCTTCCCTTCTTCACGCGGCTCCCGCGGCGCCTTTTCACCAGGATGGCAAGAGGCTTTCTCAGAGCCCCCCTCCAAAAACAAAAATAAATCTGTAAAGACGAAGAAACGCCGAAGAAAAGACGCAGACGTGAAGCCGATGAAGCTGAAAAGGCGATCGCGTTTTCCTTCTCTCGCCCTGGCGTTCTGTCTCGAGCGCTGCGGTGCGGTGCGGTGCGGTGCGAGGAGGAAGAAGGGGAAAAAACCCGCTCGGAGGCTCGCTGCGATTCTCACTCAGTCCGCGCTGGCAGCCGCAACAGGCGAGCTTAAGGGAGAAAAAAAAAAACGAAAATGATCGCGTCACTCAAAAGTCCTGCAAAAGCAAGGGGGGGCAAACATCAAGCACTGTCACATTAACTCCTTCCACCTCGGATGGTTTAGCTATAGCGCCTGTCAGGAGGCTACAGGCATATGTCTGTCTCCCTCTCTCTCTCTCTCTCTCTCTCTCTGTGTGTCTCTACTGCAGTCACACAATGCACAATAGCAGTGAAGTACCCATACACAAGCACTGATTGGGCCAGTTTACAACCACTGACATTTACATATGCATATCATAACAGTTTTTTTTTTAACTGGAGTGAATTTGTACAGAGCAAATAAACATGCTGCGCGAGCGTAAAATCCCCGCGCCTCTGCAAGCGCACGAGACAGGCTCTCCCGTTCCGACTGATCAACAAACGTGTTAAACGTGAAACGTAGGCTACTTACTCGCTCGCGTGATCAACTGCGTTATCCATGAGGAATCCGCTCCTGGGGTTCAAAGTAAACGCGCTTAGGGTTAGGGTCGGTGTTTCAGTGCGCCGCTGTGGCCATTCCGCTAAAAATAATAATAGAAAATAATACAAAATTAAAAAAAAAAAAAAAAAAAATCCCAAAGACTCCAAGACTCTTCTCGTCTTCAAACGTCCATCTTTATTTCTTTTAACCGACAAGCAAAACGGAGTTTTAGAAGAAAAAAACAACACAGACAAAAGGATGATGAAGGAAGGGACGGACGGAGGAACTTGTCGCCCTCCCGCGCCGATGCCTGCTTGCTTAATTTTGTCCGAGCGCCTCCAAAATCCGCGGTGAGCGGGCAGGGATCGATGAGATCGGCGTTTGATTGGATGTCTCTGGCTGTAATCAGGAGGAGGAGGAGGAGGGGGGGGACCCGCGCCGGGGCTGCGCGCGCACTGAGCGCCAAGCTACTGCCAAAAAACACTTTCTTGGCCGCTAATCGCACTTTTCCCTGCTTCTTTGTGTAGCAGGTATTTAAAAACAGCAACAAGCCGAAGCAGCCGCGACTTTTTCCCCTTTAACGCTCCGAGACTCCTTTTTCCCCCCTCTAATGTCTGATCAAAACAGCTTTTTGAGGTCTTTTTTTTGCGCAGGCTGGAAAGGAACGTTGATTTTATATTTTGTTTTTCTTTTTAATAACGGTAAGATTTACAAAAAAAAAATCTCCAAATCTGATCAAGTTATGCATCTGTGTATAGTCTGAGCATTAAGTCTAGACAGACAGGATATTGATTGTCTGCAGGAGAAAGTTAGTGTAGCACTGCCAGATCTTCTAGAAGTGGATAAATTTGTCCGTTTTCAGATTATCTTTCAGGTCAGAGAGGTCCTCCCTGGAAGCAAAGCGTGTTATGGAGGGACATACACACACGAATTGTTTCTAACATGCATTACGGTGAGTTGTCCGATTTCTGCTTCTCCCTTCTTTCGACGCGCACGTGCCTGCGTCCGCGTCCGCGTCTGCGTCTTCGCCCGTTTGTTTTGGTTGGGCTTTTTTTCTCTCTCTCTGTCTCCTCCCGTCCCCTTTCAATCAGGACAATATACGGTCGGAATAAAAATGGGGGGAAAGAGTAATCGAGGCCTTGGAAAAGAAGCCAGGTCAAATCTGGAGGTGTTAGATGAGAGTGAGACTGAGGAGTGTCCGCTCCGTCCGCGCGGGAGAGCCGAATGTGAAAGAGCGGCGTGTCGCTGATTCGGGACGCTCGTGCCCGACCGTAGCTGCGCGCGTGCCCTTCGATTAGATCCGCCCAAGCATCTGTCCGTCTCAAGCGATTGGCGCGTCCGTCAGTGTCACACACACGTCTGTGAGTTGCTTCTTCTCCTTCATCTTCTTCTTCCCCCTTCTTTTTCATAAGAGCGCTCTTACACGAGCTGCGTCTCAACCCGCATCCTAACCTACTACACACAAGTACGCACTCTCAGAAATAATACAAAACGTCACGCATGATCGTGGCAAACTATTTAGCACGGTAGTGTGCGGATTTGGACGGAACCTGGGTTATAGGTTGCCTGGGTCGGCGGACTATTTCTGACACACTATTTCGGAGTCTGGGTGTGCGGTTTGAGACGTAGCCAAAGTGTCTGCGCACGTAGAGTATTACTTCCAACTGTCACTGGATAATTAGGAGTCAATCCAGGAAGAGTTTATATGAACAAAGAGGAGGGGGGATTTTTCAATAACAGCCTAGGATTTAATATAGAATATAGAATTATCCAGCCTGATAGATTACAGTAGAATCATCAGAAGATGGACGCAAATGAACTGTGCAAGGCTGGGGGAGTATTTTGTATTTTGCAAGAGTTCATTCAGCACTAAGAGAGTGATGTTTGTTGTGAATACTTCTGCAGTGCAGACTCTTTCTCTTCCTGCCTGTGGTCGTGATTTTCGTGCTGATAACAAGCAGCTCGAACCAACAGCTGAAACTCTTGCTCTACTCCTATAGAGTGTATGCACTTTTAATTCTAAAACACACACACACACGTGAGCTTAAAAATATAAAGAAAACATGAAAGACAAAAATAGACCTGTGTGTGCTGTGTAGGCTCGTAGCTCGTCGCTGTTAATATATCTTTATTCCCTTCTTCTGTTTTCACACACCTTCATTTTATTCCAACGTAATAATGCTGCACATTTCATCTCAGATCATTCCGAGAAGTCTGCTCGCTCTCTCGCTCTCTCTCTCTCTCTCTCTCTCTCTCTCTCTCTCTCTCTCTCTCTCTCTCTCTCTCTCTCTCTCTCTCTCTCTCTCTCTCTCTCTCTCTCTCGGTGTGTGTGTGTGTTTTCAGAGTTTTAGTAAAGATAATTAGTTCATGTCGTAGCCGTGTTTGGATGTTGAGCCTCCTCTTAATCTCAATGCGAGTGCGTGCGGAAGCTTCGAGCATCATTCAATCTTATTTTCAAGTTCAAAGAGAGAGAGAGAGAGAGAGAGAGAGAGAGAGAGAGATGCTAACCCTTAACCATTAAGCCCATTGCTGACCTGAGGCCTGTTTTATTTATTTATTTTTAAACTCCCGTATAAAATATTCGTACCTGCAACACTCGTGGCTAACAGTGAACTATTACAGTAGTGCAGTAATACACATCCCTGCGTGGGCTATTCTATCCATTCTTAAATAATAAATACAAGTAAGGGATATACTGCTTATAAAAGTCAAAGCTAAAAGGCATCGTTGACCTTCTGAATAAATGAAGGTCAGAAGCTTTTGTAGATTTGCATAAAATAAGGAATATGTCTGGTGTGTAGTAGTAGTAGTAGCCTAGTCGTGGTAGTAGAAGTTGGAGGAGTAGGTGTGTGTGTGTGTGTGCGTGCGTACCTGCGCGCGCGCGCGCGTGTGTGTGTGCGTGCCGAGATTACGTGAGCACTGTTTAGCTCCCTTCAGCCTTAGAAAATGTCAATTGAATATACGTATTTTAATATATGTTTAATATAAGCAGATGCATTTAAAGCAGATGTTTTAATAGATAATGTTTGAATAGATTTTTGATGCGTGGATTGAATGCCGTTTTAAACATAGTTTGAGAATGGAACAGTAAACCACTACTCATTATTATTATTAATCTTATTATTATTATTATTATTATTATTATTATTATTATTATTATTATTATTATTATACTTACTATCACTACTCACCACTCACTATTTATGTATGTATGTATTTATTTATTTAACGCACAGATAACCAAATGTATGATTCCTATGTATCCATATGTACAAAGTGTTCAAACGGCGCTTTAAACGTGTTTTACTGTACTTATTGTAGTTTCAGTACTTCAGTACAGTCACAACACATTTTGATGCCTACTGAGGGTCCAAGGCCTAGAAGTTTCTGAGGTATTAAAGTGTGTTAAGTGTGTAACCGGATTCAACAAGATTAGCCGGGAGGCGAAAGAAATCCGTTACGTCCTTGATGTGATCATTTGAACATTCTATGCCATTTGACAGTGTAAGAATGAAATAATGACGTTTTTTAGAGATGAGATAAACGTTTTCATTAACTGTTTATTTACTTGTTTTGTTTCACTGAAGAGAAATGAATTACAGTCAGGTTTGAGGTAATAGATTTGTCTTGTGTCGCCTAAAACTATTCAAATGAATATGAAGTCAGGTGAATTGAAATGAAGGTTGGTTATTAGGCCTACACGGTTACATCTAATAACGCGCAAAATGACTTAAGTAGCTATAGGCCTACTGACACTTCTTATTGTTGTTATGATGTGTTGTGAATCCTGTTGCGATTTCAGTCCGAATAAGTAAATGTGGACGTGGTGGAAAAGTTTCTTGTGGGTGATAAATCATCGGGGTATAATTTTAGTCGGGAGCAAATGAACATGGGGATGGTGAGGAGCTGGAAATAAACAGTGGAGGAAAGAAAAGAGAGCAGTGGAGTAACTCCTCTTCATACACTAACACAGCGTCTAATCTAACCAAAATTCCAAGTACAGCTCGAGGAGCGACCTGAAGGCCGGTAATAAGTTATTTAAGCGTGTTTCGCCATAGTTTAGAGATTTACTAAAGCCACACTGCGCTGTTTTATATGTGCCTTTGACGCACTGGGACGCACTCTGTAATGACTTTAACCCAATAGAGGACACGTTTATTTATTTATTTGTATGTTTGTTTGTTTGATTATTTTTTTTTATTATTTACATTCGATTTTTCTTAACATCGTGCATTGAGTAAGATCAAATAAAAGAACCCGCATATACTACAAGTTGTCATGTGATTCGAAGGCTTGTCCGGAATCAGACACTCAGTTCCATGTTCACATTCATACACAGCGATTACTCGGATCGCTTCTAAACCAGCTCTTTGTACAATGCGCAGACTTTTTGTTCTTCTTCTTGTTGTTGTTAATTTATTTATGCCCTGTTCCGTTCTGGCTTTGATTACCCATTGCCCATAGGGAAAGGTTCTTCTTTCTTTCTTTTTTTAATTTATTTATTTATTAAAAATAAATAAATAATCTTTAGCATACTTTGTGGCAAAACAGCATAATTAATCAATAAAAATCACTGGATTAATTGAAGGGTATATTTTTTATTTCTCTCATCTCTTACTATCATTATGAAAGAGTTTGGAATGATTCTGTTATAAACGTAGGCTATGAAAAGAAGTAACATGAAAAAAAATATATATAGAAGTTCAGCAGATTCATTTCAAGTCCATACAGCATGTATGCATCTTTAATGAATATACTCAGAGCGGGTTGGATGGTTAACTGAAACAATTAACTTCGTTCAAGGTGTGAAACAGGGGGAAAGGATGGAAAGAGAAATAAGAACCGTGTTCTCAGTCAGTATTCACCAAATAATTGCTTTTTTTTAAACGTTTTTAGAACCGTTTTAATATTAATAGCAGAGCTGTTTCAAAGTGTGTGTGTGTGTGTGTGTGTGTGTGTGTGTGTGTGTGTGTGTGTGTGTGTGTGTGAGAGATAGATTCATCAAATAAACTTTTGCAATTGAAACAAACTGTTAAAATTATTATTATTATTATTATTATTATTATTACAATATTATTATTATCATTAATAATAATAGTAATTATTATTATTATTATTATACTACTAATAAATAAATAAATAAATAATAGGTACATTTAAACACTAATTTGTAACGAGATGCAGCGCTTTATATCCATAAAATGACGTCATGTGTCAATAGTGTTCTGACTTGTACAGCATTAATAATTATTAATACTTTGTTTTCCCTCCAGAAACGCCCCCGTTTGTTCCACAGTGATCCTCCCGAGCCATGCACAAACTCATCGTCACAAAATAAAGTTTTGAATGTTGATATCATAGAATTGGACTTCTTAACAAGCCAGAAATACTTCATTTATTTATCGTCGTTAATTAATATCACCTAGGTTTCAATTCATAACCATTTCAGACCACCACCTCGGTGTCCATATGCTGTTCACAGATCCACCGTGAACACTTGTGAAGTGTGAAGAAAAGCAAGAGAGGTGCTTGTTAACTCAAACTATTACACGTTTACAGTTGGCCTGGTATTTTTTATATTTGTTATAATGGATGCTCCTGGCTGGGGGAGAACACAGTGTGTGTGTGTGTGTGTTGTGTGTGTGTGTGTGTGTGTGTGTGTGTGTGTGTGTGTGTGTTTTTATTATTGTACACGTTAAATGGAAGCAAAGTTGCGTTCTATCCGGATCTGTTTTCCATGTCGCATACATTCGTGAGGGATTGTGGGAAACGGGACGTTGACTGGCGCCGAGAGCCGATTAAAAATGGGGTGGGGGACTGTATGCAAATTACTAGGGGTCGGCTGATTAAGCTTGACCAATAAAGAGCAGGCAAGTTACTATTATGTCTGCGTGATAAAGGGGGGCTGGAGGGAGATGGTTATAGTTATGTCTATGTACTTTATGTGAAAATGAAATAAATAGTATAATCATCATCATTATAATAATATTTAATGCATGGGTTAGTAAGTGCAGATTTTCCTGTTGTTTAAAATTAACATTGAATTTGGCAGTTAGTGTACAGCATGCTAATAACCTATACATGTTTTCATGTTTTTAATTATTAGTTAATAACTTGCAGGATTTCTGCAGTGACACTGGAGTGCCTTTGGCTGCAAGTGTAAGCACCGCTATATGGTTCATATATTCCACGCTCTGTGGCCGCACGCGCACAGACCGCTGTAGTAATAAAAGCTGCCCGAACGCACGTGTATACTGGAAACATAAATGTTAAGCACGGTCTCTACAGTAACTATATGGCCGTCCACAGAGCGGCAGGTTTCCGCGCCACGCACTCCGAGGATCAGCCGGGTTTTAGTGCGTCGCGCGCAGCGGGAGCCAAAAGCGGCGCGCGAAACCCTGTTCGGTACGAAGAGCCAGGAGAAACTACGGTATACAGTTGATTCTCGCCCAAGCCAGAGAGAGGGAATAAAAACGCAGACGATGAGTGGGGAAAACGAAAAAAAAAAAAAAAAGACAGAACATGAAAACCTCGGGGAGATTTGTCGGGGACGGAGAGGAGAAGGGGCGCGCTCGCGCTCCGCACGTCTGCACGGCACAGTTAATCCTAGTGGCGTGTGTAAGGAGGCCGAGCGGCGGGGTGCACACAGGAGAGAGAGGAGGGGAAACACTGACTCACTGACTCATCTGCTTCCAGCGAATACTTCCTTTTACACACATCCCAAATGTCTCTGTTGCATTTTTACATGCATTTACACTGATGCATAATATACTGCTGCTGCTGCTGCTCTACTACTAGTGATGCTACTACTTTTAATAATAATAATAATAATAATAATAATAATAATAATAATAATAATAATAATAATAATAATAATAATAACAACAACCAGATGAAGAGCAAGGGCAGAGATAGCGATATTTAAAACAACAACACCAACATCACTACTGCTGTTCTGGTTAATAATAACAATAATAATAATAATAGTAATAATCATCATTATCATCGTCATCATTATTATTATTATTATTATTATTATTATTGGTTTTAGTAGTAGTAGTAGTAGGGCTGATGAGTGTACTTATAATGAGAAATACATGAGTGGAATCAATTACAAAATTAAAATGTCACCCTAATCCGTGAAACTTTTTTTTAAAGAATAAAATCTTTTAGATAGGATTCACCCGGTTGACTTAATTTTTTTTGCTAATTATGAAACAGAGGAGCTGAAAATCTGACTGGAAAATCAAGTTTGTTTAGACAAAAAAGTCTTACTGCATCATTAAATTCAAAGAGCCAATCAGGTTCTAATATGCAAATAGATGCAATGTTATAACAGCCTGCCGTTTACCACATTCACCACTTTATAAAGTCTGCATTTCCTGGTGAGTGTAAAAGTCTATAACATGTTTCTGTTGTTTACTAAACCACCATGTCAAGCAATTTATTCATTATTGGAAATAAAATACGGTGACTTTAATAACCACTGTATTGCATCATACTAACTCAGATGTAATGTTCATGAAAGTGATCCAGTACAATGGAACAGGCATAATTCATTCAACAAACTCCTATGCTTTATGCCTTTACTGAAGCACACGTAATCATTATTCAACAAATTTTTCAACAAAAATATATTTTGAATACTGATTTCTAGAGTGAGGTTTAATGTGAAACACACAGACTCTGAGAACTTTTCTTGGGCCTCTCATCAGTGAAGTGTGTTCCTCACTCTTCCATATGCTCATTAGATCTACTCTCTCTCTCTCTCTCTCTCTCTCTTTTTTTTTTTTTTTTTTTTTTTTTTTTCTCTCTCTCTTTGGGTGTGCTAGCTTGCAGGGTTGTGAGGGCAAGTGCTGACCAGCTCTCTTTCTCTGTCTGTTACTAGGTCATGGGAGGCCCACCCTCACCCCCTCCTGCTGTTGCCTGCACCTCCTGATCCCCCATCACCAGAGAGAGGGTAATTTAAGCTCCATGCGATGCACCCTATTCATCACTGTCCCTCCAACCTGCTTCAAAATTAAAGTCTGATCTGCAAAGTTAAAGCGAAATGAGATCAAAATTGGCAGAGGTCAAAAAGGGTGAGACCCCCTCAAAACACAAGGTGCTGTTTTGGCTGCTTTTGATTTATGTTATTCTGGAGGGCCGCCAAGAAATTAATACATTAACCCAATGCAATCGGCCCAAGCTCATGGCCTGGACCTCTGTGCCACTGTTGGCTGGAGAGTGGAGAGTATACACATAGCGACGTATGTGCTTAAATGTTTATAGTGTCGTTATTGAGAGGGAGTAAGTGACTGGAAGGCACCTATAATAAGAATAAGCCGTCAGTATTATTTTTGGAGCACTTGTTTCCTTAGGGTGGAGGATTCTAGTGTCGGTTATTTTGATTATTCGATAATGAAAGCAGATGACATAAAACCGGGATGTATTTCCCAAAAAAGATGAGTCTTAAAGCAACTTAACAGCAGTCTTTGCCAAAAGCTTTTCTTACCTATTACTAGGTATTTCTGTGACTCCACCCAGCCAGAGTCTGGCAAAATGGATCAGTGAGCAAAACATAAATGGAATCCAATAGACAGGGCTCTTAACTGGCATATAGATGTACACTAAATCAACAATTTACCACTTTTTCTTAACTTTATTACATTTTAGGATGAAGCAGGATTGGTTAAACTATTTTCCAAATCGCATGTTGTCGTCACCTAAAAATAAAGGGCGGTGGTATTCCATTTTTGTTTATGTGGCTTTCACAGTCAGTGATTTCCACCAAATATTCATGGTGCTAATAGAAAAAGAAGTTTCAAAAGCAAGAGGGAAGATATCAATAAAAATGATATTAATATTAATATCAAAACGAGTCACTTTTAGAGGCACAATATGTAAGATCTTTAATATTGGTTGCAACTTACCCAATGAATGAAGAGAGTGTAAAATGTTACCTTTGTATTCACTTATATTTTCTTACACATTTCTTTTGACACTTTTAGTCAAGTTAGACTTTGTACATCGGAAAATTCTTGTTTTACTCTGTTCTTAAAATGAGCACTTTATTATAGTGTTTAAACAACAATATGGGAAAATAAAAAATAACACAGGTCAATGAGCTTCTCTTTTATCCCTGAGTTCTAACTCACTTTAGCTTGGTGTTGTTCCTCCTTTTCCTGGTCAGGAAATGCCGTACTCTGCTTTTCTATTTCTCTCCTTGTCCTCCTGGACTTCCACATTAGGCAGGTGTTTTAGTTTCCCTTCTCTGGTGTTCTTCTAAATCCCGTCCAATATGCATATTGATCTTTTCACCTTGCTTTGAGTCCTGAGGTAAATATGCTCCTCAGCTATGGGCTGTGAGCAAAAAGGTAATACAAATAGACATGTATAGGAAATCTACTTTCACCCTGTATTCAAATTACCATTCTTTACTCTTAGGAAAATTGCAGTTGGTCCAAATAAAAGTCTCAGGAGTACTCCCTGGCCAAAATGTCTATAAAAAAGTTTTTGTGGTCACACACCCAGTTTCATACTGAGAATTGAATTCTTTCTGGAAGCTGTAGATGGAATTGAAGAGGTGTGTGTATACGCTTTCTGCTTTATGCTAGCCATCCCAAATTCTGGTTGAAATTTGTATATAGCTGTTATACTGCAGGGTTATACTGGTGCATCAAAAGCACTGCAGTTTTATCCTGAACCCAACCAAGAAGAGTCATTATCCCCCAAGACCAGACACCCTCCCCCCCGCTCTTTACCCTGTTTATCTCTATTAGCATATCATCAGGGGTGTGGCTTCATGGTTGGCACTGGGTAACCCTGCCACCTGAATTGCCTCCCCAACCCTGACATCTAAAGACATTTCTGTGAAATATATTAGTCCTTACAAATCATGGAGACTTAATGAATTATATGTAACCCTGATTGCATCAGTGTCATGTTTTAGGTTTTGTAAAACTAATACGCTCGGTACACTACTGTTCCCCATCACTGAGATGGATTAGTGGATTAGTTTATATTTGATCACACCACAGCATTAAGACAAACAGCTCCACTTGGCACATCAGCAGCAGCTTTATTCTCCTATTTGAATGATGAACATAAATTGGTCTTTTTGTTTGGTGAAGAGTGAACTAAAATGTGCAACTCGAAAACTACAAAACAAGCACAAAACAACAACATCAGTAGTAGTAGTGATAATAACCCAGTTTAGGCAAACAGATCAGTGAGGTTTTTTTTTTTTGTTTTTTGTTTTTTAGGGTTTTCTTACCCAAATTACTATCATTCGTCTTTGTCTTCTTTTTGAGGCAAAGCAGCACTATTGGGTCAAGTTACTTTTTAATTTACAAACAACCTACAAACAATGTTATATTAGAAGCATTTTGAATTTTTAACGAGAAACTTGTGTTAATTAAAAGGGCGTTCTTAAGATGAAGTTAACGTTTTGTAATTAACATTATGAATCTTTTGGGAAACACTTCTTACTGTTTTCTGCATTTTTTCAAACATAAATATAAAGTGAGCTAAAATATCAGTAGAATGGTGATATTTGAACAATGAGTAGTGATTATTACAGGAAGGAGGCTGATATGACAGAATCTTTACAAAAATAATTCTGTTTACTTGACCTGTAAAAAGGTGACCAAGAAAAACAGAAAGACTTCCACTTTAATGGGCCGGTGCAAGTCTTCCTGATTGGGCCAAATGACGTAAAGCAGCAAGGCTGAGTCAGACGTGCCTGATTGAAGGAGCATATGTGTGTGAGTGTGTGTGTGTGTGTGTGCAATAATAAAAGACAGAAAGCTAGGTGTAAATACTGTACACTGTACTCTGACAGAGTGTGTATTATTGTAAACCGAAAGCGAGGATGCACGTTAGTGTTTAAGCACTGAAGGCAAATGCTCACATATGGTCGGATGTGAAAAAAAAAAAAAAAAAAAAACAACCAAACATAGGCATGTGTGTGCTTATGTATGTGTGTTTGTGCATCTGTGTGTGCAGCTCCTGATCTGCAGTGCTGTATGGTAAACAGGAACGCTTTCCTTGGAAGGAGGAATTTCCCCCAGCAGTCCCCTAGATCAGTAATAGTGCTGGTAATGAGCTGCAGCTGTCACAGTGCTTTCCGCTCCTCGTCCCTGATTCATGTTCCTGCTGCACACCATCTACAACTGGAACAAATGTTTACCCCAATGAGAAACAGACAAACACTGCCCAGCACACAGATCCTAACACACTAACTAATGGCCGCAGCCCTGTTTTAGCTCTTTTAATAATGCAAGCTAGCTATGAGATGCAGACGCCCAGGGGAAATAGTGGCGACCATTAAATACAAAATATTCTAGGTGTACAATAAATAACATATAATAATCTCAGCAACAAAGAGAAACATATATTAGAACAGAAATGGATAGTATACAAATGGTTAGAAATGCAAAGCTGGAATGTGTGGGTCATTTAAAATAGAATCGAATTGAATTGAACAGAACAGAGCAGGGAACCAAATAGAGGGGAGAAAGTACAATACAGAGAACACATTCTTGTATTTGCATATCTCAGCTTGTTATGAAGGTTATGCTAGATTGAAATAGAATGAAATACAATTGAATTTAATGGAATAAAACAAATAGAAATGAGACTCAGGAAGTCTTACTGGGACATGTATTGAGAAAGTGGAATACAGTGAAATTATGTTCATTGTATATTGGAGCTTGTTAGGGATCTGGATATTGTGGGTAGAATAGAATAGAATAGAATAGAACAGAATAGAATAGAATATGGAAGAGTTGTATTTCTTAAGCAGTTTCAAGGCTGCAGTGCTCTGAAGACGCTGAGCAGCTTATTCTTTTCAAAACGTATTATTGTTTTATTTTTATTGTTCACGTTTTTAAACTGTACTTATCTCTCATATTCATGACAGAGAGATGTGTGTGTGTGTGCGTGTTGTTCTTACTCTACATGGCAGTAGATCTGTGACTCAAAACGACACCACAGTGTGCCATGAAATCCTGGCAGTGGCATTAATCACACTTTTTTTTTAATTAGCACGGACCGGCTTTATTAATTAGGTGTGATACGGCACTGATATGGCCTCTCTCTGTCAGCCCTCCTTCCTCATCATGCATACACACAGGCTCAGAGGAAAATAATGCTTACACACCACGTGCACACACACACACACACACACACACAAACCCTTTAGCCATCAGACCTCCTCTCTCACAAACAGATGTCTTACCCTCTTATAGGGAGGGAGAATGAAAAAGTGAGAAATAATAGAAAGGCTATGTTAAATGTGCATATATGTATGCAGACTAATATTTAAGAAGCTCAGTAGAGATTATAATGCTCACAATGAACATTATATTCAGTCAAACAGGAAAACCTTTTTAATGAACCTCAATAGTATGTAACGTGGCCTAGTTTAGGCAGAAGTGCATTCTCAAACTGCTCGAAACTGAAAGCCTGAAACAGGCTGTCCATCAAACAGTGTGGCAGGAAGTAAACAGCAGGTGAAAGTGTGTTTCATTGTCTGTTCAAACAAAATGGCACGACACTTTCCTCACCTGAGGAAGACGATATAGAACCATGTACAGCGTATTAGGTATCAGATCTTAAAAATGTAGTTAGATAACTTACGAGTTAGGCTGTAATACATGAACTACAGCTAATGTTTTGAGAAACGTAAGTAGCTACATTATACTACTGAGATCTTAACTCACAAAATTACATCTGCGATTACTGTTACTACGATTACAGCTAATATTCTGCTTAGATCTTCCGCTAATTGCGATTACACCACATCGCAGCTGAATTCTCAATTCTGATTGGCCAGTAGGTGTTGATTCATTTTCTATGACAGTGGCTCTGCAGTAGTTCCAGCTATAATTCAGATCATAGGTTTATGATGTTGGTTCTAATAAGATTATCATTTGTATAGTAGCAGCTACTGTATAGCCGGCATGGTAGCTTAGTGGTTAGGCTCCACGCAACCCTGTTTAGGATAAGTGGTATGGAAAATGGATGGATTGATGGATAGTAGCAGCTAATTTTCATGGACCCATATGATAGACATTTCAAAATGTATAATTCTGTAAGGAGATGTTTATTCAATACTAATGGAAGGAGTCTCCAGTGTCAGCTCTAATGGTCAAGTTTTCCACCACAGGAGACTTCAGGACAGATGGCTTTGCCTTCTTGTGGTTTTTCAGTAACATGACAAGCCGTGTTTATTGTCTTACTAATGTCAAGAGAGTGAAAAATAGAGAGCAGCTGGTATTAAGGATCCTTGAGTCTTAAGGATGTTCTAATCAGTTAAAAGCATGATGTGTTGTTCATTAACAAAATAAAAATAGTAATAATTGGCATATTGCAGTGGGATGAATGAAATAAAACCCTTTAGGACATGCTGTTATTGGAAACATCCAGGGTGGTAACAGCCCACATCACACCAATTGCCACTGATTATTTTCCTATAAGAGCACATCCCATTGTAAAATAATTAAACGAAGCAACATGAGAAATAGGGATGTAGTATTGCTATTGATGCCGATAATGGCCGGAAATCCTGGATCGTGTTTTTTATACCTTGTCATATTTTCTTATCAGATCCACTGGAGTATTTAAAGCAGTGAAATCATGTGATCAGTCCCTCCAGGATTTTGCAATTTTGTGATTGCAGAAATGAACACAAAATCAAGGAAACGGCGCAATATCCGCGGGAGCTTGCAATTTTTCTAAATGAACACAAATTTTCCACATATTTTGGACAAGACACGTCATGTGACATCATCACAATGAGCATTCAGCCAAAGCCCCCTTGGATTCATGTACGTCGAACATGAGTACAGCTAAAAGGTCTCATTTACCAACAAACATGACCTTGCAAAACAATTTAGTGCAATCGCAATTTCGCCAATTCAAGTAGTAATTCTGAATGGCACATTTTTTTAACAGCCGCAACAAAATCAAGGATTTTTGGCCACAACAATCCCAAAGAAACTCTGTGAAATCCTGTACGGATTGATGTGAAGTTTAAAAACAGACAAAACATGAACATAAGACAAAACACCTCTCATCTTTCTCATAACATGGCAGAGACACAACACTTAGCTCAGTTACTGTGAGGACGTCAGTAGGAGATAAGTATCAGGTTTCAGCCCATATTGCGAGGTCTGATATTATGAAAGATTGGAACCATATTATTACCAAACGCATTGAACAAAAAAATTGAGGACATAATGTAGCATTTGCTATGTTTAAACTTGGCTGATAAAAGGTTTGTACATGATACAAGCTACTTGTACAACCCTGGTACTAGGAAATGGAGTTCATCTGATAGCCTTATTACTTGTAGCACGAATAGTACAACCTCTTCTTAAATCATCAGGTCAGGAAGGATTTCTTTGCCACTGCTGCCTCTAGCTTGCACATGAGGGATGTCCTGGATTTTTGTAAAGCTGCTTTGTGACAATGTCTATTGTTAAAAGTACTGTATAAGTACAATTAAATTGAATTAAATGTTCCTCTAGTCAAAGGTCCCACCCATTACAATTACAAGTACTTCTGTATACAGCAGGTGGACATTTTTGTTAGTGTCTTTTCTCGAACGCCTCACTCTACCCTTCAAAGAGCTTTTTCTGATCTCCCAAAGTTTTCTGAGAAAAAGCCAGAATTGACATGGATTACACAACGGAAGGTGCTTTTGCGGGAGGAGAGAACTAGTGAGCAGAATTGACTGGTCAAAGAGAAAAGGCAGCGCTGAGAAATCAAAGCGTGTACTGAGGGCGTATTGAACGAGTGAACTGCCCACACAGCTTGGGTACTACACTCAACTCCTCGTACTACATTCAAGTGAGGAAAGAGAGCCAGCTCATAGGATCAGCCTCTCTCTGTCTCTTTCTCTCTCTCAAAGCCACTTGACTGTGGTGGTGTTTATCTTGCACTGACATCCTTTGCCTCCACTATTCCCTCTCCACTCGGAGCAGCAGCACACACCACACACACACACACACACACACACACACACACACACTGCAAGAGATGGCGGTAATAAGAGACAGAGACACCAACACAGAGAGACAGTAACTAGAGGCAGTGGTCAGAAGCTGTGAAATGGAAAGAGAAAGGAAGAGCTACAGAAACTCTCCCTTAGCCTTCTACCTTAAAACGAGGTTGTATGACAGTGGTCATGTGTTTGCAGTTAACCCCCGTCCAGCCTGTCTCACGCCTGAGATGGTTAGCAGGGAAAGCTCGCTCAAGCACGTTGTACAAATGAGCGTCATGGCCAAGTTAAAATGACAGACTCGAATCTAATGACTGATAAATCAGGAACTCCCACACGCACACACACACACACACACACACACACAATACTATGTGGAATCACACGGTGCTCCATAGCTAGCACATGTTCTGCCTTTATGGGATTATATTGAGTAGGTAAACATGCTCGCTGTAGCCTAGCGTTCTCCTTTACAGGCCAGTGATTAGCATCCCTGCAGCTAAAAAGAGATGCTAGCAGAGGTGACACTGGAGCAGTTGTGGCTCTATGCTTCCTGCCAGACTTCATCAACACTGTTATACATCTTACCTCACGCAACACTAAAGGCCAACCAGAAGAAACATATATCAGACAACGAGGCTCATAGAACCCTTTAAAACCTGCTACTATAATATGTATTAGCTACAATTTCAAAAGCACATATACAAGGTTATAGTACAGCACTGTAGAATTCTCGATTTGGACCGTTTAGAAGGTGTTTATTATCTTTTTATAACAGCAGCCCAGACAGCAATGTGCAATTGTTTCTGTAGTAACAACGTACACAGGGATTTGCATGTCAGATGCACTGCATTACAATGTTTGTTGATTGTACATAGGATGAAGTTTTCTGTAAGGAGATTTTTATTAAGCATTTTTGGAAGGAGTCTCCAGTTTTAGAAATTTCTCTGTAACACAGCAAACTGCTTTTTCTGTCTTGTTAACGTCAAGAGAACAGGAAAGGCAGGAGAAGTAAGGACTGTTTGTAGCAGTTATAACATAAGTGATCTTACAGGAACTTACTAGGTTTGCAGATGTTAAATGTAACTTTAAACAAATAAATCGTATGATGTAATAATAATATATATATATATATATATATATATATATATATATATATATATATATATATATATATATATATATATAATATATATATATATTAGAGCCTGTTAGCATTAGATATCGAGGTGTGGTGATGAGGAAAACTTCAGGATGTCCTGTTATTGGAAAATAATCAACTTTGATCATATGGTAGTGCATAGCACTACCTCGTCGTTGATTATTTTTCTATAATAGCACACCTTGTCGTTTTTGTTCTTTCGGTAGCTTGTTAGCACATAGTCTATCAGTGGAGCAATACAATGTGATAGACAGGCTAATTGTTTTAGCGCTCTCATTTGGAGGTAATATATACACTACATGTGCTGTAGTCATTGTGTTAGGACTGGGGGTTAATTGTGAAAGGAACTGATATATATATATTAGCTATTTCCATGTATTTATGAGTTGCCCTTTTGTATTGTAAAAGCAGTGTTTGTTGTAACTAGTGTAGCTTACTGCAGTTGTACTGTATTGTGATTTGAGCCTACTGCTCACTGTCAAACCGTTTCTCATTTCATGCAGCTTCATCCTCATACACAGCGCTTTTTGAAACACTTACTCCCCCTAAACGTATGTGTCCGCCCATAGATCTAAAGGAGTTTTCCCTTTAGAATTAGGACGTGCTTTGGAGTGCATGAGCTGATAAGCTGTTCTCCTGCCTCTTCTTCTCCAGTCTAGCTTTGAGAGGATTTACACAGAGCTCTTCCTTTAGCCGTAGCAGCAAGGGCCAACAAGACATCAAGACTTTGAGATAACCTAAACTCTCCAAGCTAAATTCACTCATCTTTTTTTTTTCTTTTTCTGAGAGCAATAGCAGAATGTTGGCAGGACAGAAGGGATAGAGGGACTTGCTCTTTTAAAGCGGAAGTATTGGGGTCAGAGGTCACATGCTCAAACGCGGAGGGTCAGAGTCCCAGCTGCAAAACAGGACAAAGATCTCATGCTGAGAGAAAGAGAGACACAAAGTGAGATGGAGAGAGGTAGTGTGAGTGTGTGTGTAAGTGCAGAGCATAATGCACATTTTAACAACTCCCCAAAGAGAGAGAGACAATGGCGGCATGTATTAGTGACACAACAATTTTTTTTTAATTAATCTTTTTATTATTAATTTTCCAATTCATTGCAAATGCATCCACCAGTGGCAGTCATAGAAAGTACAGCAGTTATGTACAGTATATATTATGTAAATGAGATTAGTCATAATTAATTATTCACATGTGAATGCTTTATCTATTGTTATTAAATACAGTGCCCTCCACTAATATTGGCACCGTTGGTAAATATGAGCAAAAAATGCTGAAAAATTGTCTTTATTGTTTATCCATTTGATCTTTTGTAAAAAAAAAAAAAAAAAAAACAAAAAAATACTCTGCTCTCATAGAAAGCAGAGTATTTTGTGGATTTTTTTAAAAACATTTACCATATTTACCATGGGTGTCAATATTAGTGGAGGACACTGTACAAGTTTTTTAGCCTAAATCCCACATTGTCACATTGTGTGGTTTACGAGTGTAGCTTGGTTTTATCAGAAAGAAAAATGCTTTGCATAAGCAAGCAAACAAACAAACAAACAAACACACACATGCTTGTGCTTTGGCTCAAGCTACTACTAACTTATTTTAGTTGTGCTTTAAATTTCCATCAGGTTACTTTTCAAAACTGAAAGCTCACAATATCAGAAATACTTGTGAAAGTGCTGCAAAGTGAATATATATATATATATATATATATATATATATATATATATATATATATATATATATATATATATAAAAAAATTCTATATATCTCCTGCTTTCTATTTGCTCTGAAACTGAACTGATGTCTTTGCTTTTCAAAACTCATTCAACATCCAAACCTGCCTATGAATGTTTTTTATTTTTTTTATTTTTCCATTTTAGTGTTAATTGAATACTTTGGCAGAGGGATGCATTAAAAGGCTGAAAAGCATTTTAAGATGCCTCCTGGTCACCTCTCTCTCTCTGCAGACACTCATTTTTCTCTAGGCTTAAATGGGTAATGACCTCCTAACCACACACACACACACACATACACACACACTCACCCATGCACACATATATATATATATATATATATATATATATATATATATATATATATATATATATATATATATATATATATATATATATAGTATCTAGTCATTTATACAACAACGCTGAAGGACATCTAGCTTAATTAACCAACCTTTGAGTGATTTCTAATAGCCTAATGCGTAATTATGATTTGCCAGTACTCAGCCGGTGAGCGAAAGTAAAAGCAGACGATGTAATGCCAATCACCGCTTCAGCTCAGATGGTAATCTTTTGCGCAGCCGGTGCCATGGAAACCAATATTTAGTGGACACTTTAATCATATGATTAATTCAGCTTTGCAACCTCTTTGTCTCTATTTTTAAAACAGATGAGAAAGTAGCACCTCGCAGCCTCTGCAGACCAACATGACTCTACTGGCCTTCAACATCATTCCTCTCACACTCCTTTAGTGTTGATCACAGAGAAAGCAACAGGGAGGCTTTACTGAGAAAACACATAAAGACAGCAGGGGATAGAGTTTAAATATATATTGTATGATAAAAGGGATTGTGTGTACCATTAATCACATGGGATATTGTATCTTTTTTTTTTTTGCTATAAAGAATAATCCTGAACTGTGTTATATCTTTGTTTCCCTTTCTTTGTTTTCTCAGGGCGTAAAGTTCCTGAATGAAGATTAATGATCAATGATCTACGAGTGATCTTGGATAAAAGGTCAGTACTCACAATATCAAATACACATTCCTGTACTCATGCACTTACAGTATATGTATACTCAAGTTCACACCCTTTGGCCATGTTATGACCTGTTAGTCCATTTCTCGAACTGGAGTCAATCTGATAATATGGTTCATTTTCTATTCTAAATGTATATGGATCTGAAAACAAAAGGGGTGTGTTGGAAGAGATGGATCTAGAAACTTCTTTCACAAGCATATTTTATTTAATTGGTTCTAAATATTCAGTCCATCCAGGATTTAAAAAAATCAAGCAAACTCCATGATATTTGGAGGAGTTTGCAATTTTTAATTTTACCGCAGATTTTCTGCAGATTTGGGCCCAGACGCGTCATTTGACGTCATCACAACGTGCATTCAGTCAAAACCCTTGTCGATTCACGTGCTTCGAACATGAGTGCAGCTGAAAGGTATCATTTACCAACAAACATCACTGTGAAAGACCATGCAAAACAATTTGTACAACTGCAATTTCACCAATTCAAGTAGTTTTCGGCAAAAAAGCACAAAAAACACCACAAATTGCATCACAAATTTTTAAAAAACCCGCAGCAAAATCCAGCATTTTTGGCTGCAACAATCACAAAAAAGTCTATGAAATCCTGTACAGTCTTAATGTTAAATAAATACTTATTCATTCATTCATTGATCTTTAGTAACCACTTTATCTTGGTCAGGGTTGTATTGAACCTAAAGTCCAGTCCAGGAAAACTGGGCATGAGATGTTAATAAACCTTGGATTGGACGCCGGCACACACACACACATCGACATGTAGAGTAGCCAATACACCTACTGGCATGTTTTTGGGCGGTGGGAGGAAACTGAAGAACATAGAGGAAACCCACATGGAGAACATGAAACTCCAAACAGACAGTAACTCACGCTCAGAATTGAATCAAGGATACTAGAGCTGTGAGGAGGCAACACAACCCGCTGGGCCACCCACTAAATAATTAAATAAAGGTGTGTCTGTCTATAATAAGACTAGCATACATACCAAAGTGTAGATTTGAAATAAATATATATATTTGATAGCTAGCTGCTTAGTTAAGCTGCTTAACAAACAGGAAATAAGTTCATTTCTACACAACTTGGCTTTGAACCAGGAGCAGAAAATTAGCTTTATAATCATACAGCTGATGCAAAAAAGGCGTTAACAAATTTTTGTCTGGACTTTATGATATATGATTGATGGAAGGATGTATACCAGCTCGTCAGACAACAGCACCAATCAGGAACAATTTGAAATGGTTGCATCAACCCTTATATGCACACCCTAATATTCTGATACTTGTGTATTTATACCCCTATATTCACACTCTCTATACTCATGCTCATGTTCTATACATCTATTCTCAAGCTATTTCTTTTATCCTTTCACTCTCATCCACTTAAATCAGGTGACAGTTATAAAAGCATACATGAACAGTATAGTGAGTTATATTTCTATACACAAATATTAGACACAACAGATCATGTACACAGCAGCAGACGTGTTGTCTGTCTGAGCCTGTCTGAGACAACACGTTCCTATTGTCGCACAGTCGAAGTCCCACTCATCTCCCATCTCTGTGTCTTTCTTCTTCTTTTTCTTTCATGCACACATACACACCCACACCCATCATGATCACCATTTCATCACAATGACGTGCACACATCCACCATCAGAGGGCTGCCTAGCCTGAAGTGGGCTTTGACAGCACCGGGTAGGCAGAACACAGGAAGCACATTTAGGTATCAGCTCCTGTCGTCTACACCTTTTCACATCCCATCAAGGTTACATCCCTCTATCGGCTCTCTCGCTCTTCAGCAGAGATGAAAGTGTGGCCTGCTCCACTTTGCTAGAGCTAAATGACACGTCACAATACGAACATGTGCAGACGAGCAAATGAAATATTTACAGAAGGAACAAAAAGTGGAGAGAGGGGGGGGCACAAGGAAATTAAAATGAAGAAAAGTAAGAAATGGAGGACTGAAGTGGGTTGAGGAAATAATTGTGAGTGTGGTTGAGAATGCAGGAGATCAGGAACGAACAGGATGTGGGTAGCACATCAAATGCATTTCCATCCACACAAGCACATGTTTTAAAAAACCAAACATCGCTGGCTTTATGACTGTGAAATATCTTCCTGCTGGATTAACACGTGCTTACAGCTTTGTGGTGCTACAAAAAGCACAATATATAATGTTTATTAGTAATCTGTACAGAAACCTGACATTAACACCATTCTGTCAAAGTTGAATAGTTTTCTCCACAAACTTGGTGTCACTGGTTGCATTTGCTCATCTGGATTTACAGTGGTGCTTTAAAGTTTGTGAACCCTTTTGAATTTTCTATATATCTGCATAAATATGACCTAAAGCATCATCGGATTTTCACACTAAGTCCTAAAAGTAGACAAAGGGAACCCAATTAAACAAATGAGGCAAAAATATTATACGTCGTCATTAACTTATTGAGTAAAATGATCTTGTGTGAAAATCTGCTGATGTTTTAGATCATATTTATGCACACATATATATATATATATATATATATATATATATATATATATATATATATATATATATATATATATATATATATATATATATATATATATGTATGTATAATTCAAGCATCACTGTAAGTTGTGAAAAGCTGAAAAATGTGTGCGTGTGTGTGTGTGTGTGTTTGGGAGGTATTAAACTCTGTGCTTTGCCCCCACTCACAAATCCTAATTATTTTCTTAGTCAGCCGGGTGTGCAGAGTTGGCCAGCAAGTTGTGCAAATGCTTATTTAAGCTGTGTAACTTACATCCATATGGTTTTCATCATCATAAAGACCCGCTTGAGCAGCTTATGTTTTCATGAGGCCGAGGCTTTGGCCTGTCTGTCAAACATGCAGCACTTCAGAGCTACAAGCTTTCCCCTTCAGTCCACTTTTCTTTCTCCCTTTCTTTATTTATTTACATATGTTTTGTATTCTGAAATTTTACAATTAAAGCACATGAATCCAATATTTTTTGTGTGTTGTCCTCTTTAAATAAAATATTACAACATTGTTATGAAAGGAACTTTTATAGAGTTGTGGTGGCACTGTTTGTTTATGAACATGCTAACATCGGTTGCACTGAAAAATCTATTTTAAAGCCGTTTGCACCAAAAGCGGCTCCATTTTAAACCTCATGTTGTGTTCACTACTTACCAACAGATGTCTCACTGACCAGAGTCATCTCTTTAGAAATAGAGCGTAGAAATCAAATTTTATTTTTAAACTAATCCAGATAATACAAAGAGTGCAGTACAAAACGATTAAATTAATATTGTTTCATCAGGGAAACTAGTTTGGAAAGCAATCCCTAGAGGTGAAACTTCCTGATACTTACTTGGAAATATTTTCAATATTTGTAAAAAAAAAAAAAAAAAAAAAAAAGGATATAAAAGACCTTCTTGTATTTGACGCTCCACATGAAATCAACTGTGGGTGCTAATAAAATGCAGCTGGAATGTGAGATTAAATAATAAATAAATAAATTTCAATATTTTACCACAGTGTTGTTGAATACTTCATTTTGATTGGTCAGAAGGTGTTGATTCATTTTCCATAACTTGGCTCAAGAGCTCACACAGGCTTATCGTAATAAGTTATCATTGGTAACAGAGATTGTAACAGCATACACAGGGCAAATTAATAAACAGATAAATAAACAAGTCTAACTGTTAATCTGGTGACGTTTCTATGAGCAGATGTTTATTTGGTATTTTTGGAAAGACTTTCTGGTGTCAGTGCTTTGTAACAGTCAGAGGTAAAGTGGTAAAGTTTTCCAACATGAGAAAGTCTGCAGAATGGATGTCTTTGCGGTTTCTCTCGAACATGGCAAGCTGCCTAACCCTTATTATTTAAAGTTAAAGAGAAAGAAAGATGAGCATGGTGAAAGAATGACTGTTGATGGCTGCTATTATAGAAACGATAACAGGAAGTCACTTTTATTTCTTGTTTTGTGGACATTCCACAACATTAAAGGTATTAAAGGTATGGATAAAACAAGTATGATTTTTAGTTCTTTATTAAATAAATAAATAAATTTTAAAAATGGCATCATTACTGTGGTATAAGAGTGACACTTTGGGATGTGTTACTATAGATTTAGATTTTTATTATTTTTTAAAAATATATACATATTGCACATGCATGCTTTATTCAACATATGCTGTTATAGGAAAATAATCAGTGACGGGGTAGTGTGATTGATTACACTACCCCTCAATGCTCAAGTCAAGATTTGATGAACAGCATATGTTGAACAGCATGCACATAAATTCTTTGGTCCAAAATGAGAAATTAAGATTTATTTGTATTTACAAGTACAAAGCCATGCCCCACAAATACTATACATATGCACAAAAATACAATATGTGTAAAAAAAAAAAAAAAAAAAAGTAACTGTCTTCCATGAAAAGTTTGTTTCAGTACTTTAAATATTATCTTGTATTCTGAGGATTTGTCCTCATTCTGTACTGAACACCAAGTGCCCAGCCAGTACAGTTAGATCTGATCCTCTCGGGCCTTCATATTCTTCACGATAAAGGCCGAGTGTAGAAACGAAGACACGCAGCAGTTAGTCTGATCACAGCAGAGCCAGGGCTTTAAGAAAAAGGATCAGTGGCAGAAACAATTGTTTTGGGAAATGTAATTCTGTGTGAAAACGTTTCATTTTCTTCCCTCAGCGCAGTAGTTCTCTGTGCAGCATTACTTTAAATAAACATCACGATTCCAGCACTGGTTTGTGAATAAATAGAAGAAAAGGGAAGCGACGGATTTCCTGCGCTGATTGTGCCCAGATGGGAGAAAGCTTCTGGAGCTGGTTAGTTGTCGATTAAGAGGGAAATTCAGAGTAATTCAATAAATACAGCTGCTATAGAAACCGGATTTTAATGTGTCGTAACAAGCTGAGAACTCTCTCATATACACACAGACACATGCCGTAAATGTGAAGCGCAAACATACTAAAGTGCTCAGCAGATGACAGCTCTATATGTGGATATTATAAAGCGGTTAGTGTGAAAGTCATTTAGAAAAAAAAAGGATAATACTCTATTCAAACAGTAATATCTTTAACGTCATTTTTGTCCCCTGTGGTTCCATTTTTTCCAGTCTTTCTCTTTCATTCACACATTCCCTAAAACTTTACTCATTGAAATCTCAATTATATAAAACCTAACATTAGTAATCAATACCTAATAATACCATACGTGCGTATAAGTACATATAGAGTACTATAGAGATACCGCAGCACAATTCATTCTCTCGCTGTATTGTAGGATAGAAGGAGAGATAAAGTGAGCTAGAGAGGAAGAAAGAGAGATGATCAAATCATCATATGGAAAACTGCAGTGTGAAGGGAAAGGTCAGAGTCAGTGGGTAAAACGGATGAAGGCTAATGATTAACTCAACCTTTATCTAATCAATAATCATTTATCCAACAACATTACCTCAAGCCTTGGCCCATTCTCCATTAACCCAGTCCAGACGCCTGCGGCTCGGCTGTCTGTGTGTCAGCTTTATGGGCTGAATCAGTGTTAGGGGCTGTGTATCACACACACAGCTGTGTGTTCAGCACCTTCCGTACATCAATCATCCCAGGACTATAGAACTTTATCAGTTTTTATGAAGGACAACAATCAGTTTAATATGAAATCATATAGTTTAATCCTGTGCAGTCTGAGAGTGGATCCAGTATTATTGGTTTGAGGTAGAATAGGCATTTTGATATAGACATACTGGTGCAGCAGGTAGCATTGCCATCCACCATCTCTAGCATCCCTGTTTTACTCCTGATAAGTATGCAGTGTCACATGTTCCCCCAGTGTCTTTGTGTGTTTCCTCTGGTTTTCTCTGACTGGTTTTCTACCACCTACCAATTTCATTTTGATAGGTGGATTGGTGACTCAAAATTGAATGAATCTGTGAATGTGTGTGTGTGTGTGAGTGAGTGAGTGTGTGCACGCTGCCCTGTGATGGTCTAGTGTCCCATCCAGGGTCAGTTTCTGTTTCATGTACAGAGTTCCCAGGAAGGCTCCATATTCATTGGAACCCTGATATGGATAAATGAATGAATGAATGAATTCAATTAGATTTAGGGATTCTTTGACATTAGTGTTGATTATCATTGATTATCATGAAGTATTGAGGATCTGGAGGAGCATAAACAGCTACTTTTAATAAAACGTAGTTTCATTTGCATCAAATGTGACATTTTCTCATTCTGCGTCTGAAATTGCGTACTACCCTACTACACGGTATGTGAAAATCAGTACATCAGATGGGTAGTATGTCCAAATTCTCAGTAGGGGAGAAACCATAGGTGAGAAACACATGGATGGTGTACTGCTATGTACTGATTTAGCAGTATATAACCAATAGACAATGCGCGAGTAAAATCCCATAATGCAACAGGACTGGTGCTGACGAGCTCAGAAAAAAAAACTGTGGAAGACACTGCGTTGGCTCTTTTTAATTATTAAACCTTTGTTAAACAGGACTTAACAATACCAATTTAACAATACCCAAATAAATTGTTAAACTTGTTGAAGATTTAAAAAGGAAAAGTTGTCACAGCGTTTAAAACCTTTTTTCTGATCTCCATCATGACTTAGCCAGCCAAATCGCTAATTCAGTTCACTTTCCTGATGTGCATTTAGTCGTTAGTGCGGTTGTTTTAATCCGCTGGTCCCTTTAAGATTTTTGTGTTTATGATGACATCGAAGCTCACATTGACAATGCCAACATGGTGGATGTAGCACGTCCAAGATAGCAAAATTGGGTGGGAGGGGCATACTCCCAGCCATCCATAACCTCATGTATGTGAAAGAGGGTAGATAGCACTGTCCTCCGAGTGTGTTACTCTGCCCTTGTGATGCAGCATCATTTTAGAAATCTAACATTTGCACTTTATTGGTATTTTTTTTTTCCTCTGACACATAAGTCGGAAATAAACATCTAATTCAAAATTAACATTAAACACTCAGAGTACCTCAGAGTTTTAACTAGTGCTATAAATGTATTTATATGTGTGAGCATATTTACAATCAACTGCAGAATTATTTGTTTATATATTTTTTTTAAAAAAGGTTATGAAGAATGTCTTGTGGTTAATTTGCTTAATCTGGTATTGAAAGTGTGAGAGAAATCAGAGCTTTAATTGAAGTAAATTTATTCTAAGAAAATAAAAAGTACTAAAAATATCATTTCTATCAAACTATAATATTCTCTCTCGCGCACACACACACACACTTTCTCTCTCTCTCTCTCTCCCTCTCTCTCTCTCTCTCTCTCTCTCTCTCTCTCTCTCTCTCTCTCTCACACACACCAGTTATAGTCATCAGTTAAAGCCAGGACTTGTGAAATGTTACTGCCAGTTGACCTAAATCAGACGCTACACTGACACTGCTGCTTTCCTTTGACTTGCTTTAATTGTGCAAATTTTTTTTA
>CM022754.1:8573543-8636043 GCA_012411365.1 Ameiurus melas
ATGATTGTGTTTAATTAAATATTATGCCCGATATGTGTGAATTGGCCTTTCACAAACAACATTTCAAAAGGTTATCATTGAGCTACTGTCAGTGGTCTCTGTAGTGTTCTGTGTAACTTGGCTATAACTGGCCACAGGTGATACTATTTATGGAAGGGGTTTAGACCCCACAGATCACCATATACGCTATATTTTTTATAGCCGCTTCCTATTTTGTGAAGCTCAACAACCTTTTGCCGCACATCACAGCTATATTCCTTGGTCTTACCGACTGTTATGAATGACTAAGGGAATTTGGCCTACGTGTTAGCTCATATTTATTCCCCTGTGAAACAGGAAGTCATGGTTAAACAAATTCCCGTTCCTAGTCACCCAGGTGTACTTAACAATTTTTAAATATCAATGGGAATATCAGGGGTACCAATAATTTTTGCACACCTATATTTACATTTTTAAAAAATAAACCTACAGTGTGATGTATTTGCAATTGTTTGCTATTCATGAGAGCAGAGCATTTTTGTGAATTTTTTGAACAAAAGATCAAAAGGTTAAACAATAAAGACAATTTGTCACAGCCTTCTTTACTCATACTTTCCAAGGGTGCCAATATTAGTGGAGGGCACTGTATGCATACACTGTACATTAATAAATGTATGCATACACTGTATGCATACACTGTACATTAATAAATTAACTCATTTTCCCAAATTGAAATAGCAGTTTAAGATCAGGACATTCAAGTATTCTTTACAATTTGTAGCTTAAATCCCCAGGAACCATTAATGGATAATTCCTCACCCGTATCACTGTGTCATCTGAATAATATTTTTTTCAAAGGAATAACTAAATAATTTCCTGAGATATATTAGATATTATCCTACCACATTCCAAAACAATTTATTCAATGTCAATTTTTCATCACCATTATACTAAGAAAATCTATTCTCTAAATGCTTTTAATTTAAATTTAATTGGTGTAGCACTTTTAACAATGGACACTGGTCACAAAGCAGCTTTACAAAAATCCAGATACAGCTTTAGATCAGAGGTGACAGTGGTAAGGAAAAGTACATACGACTATATTTACAGTCATTTTTAAACCACACATTAGAATGTTAAGTGTTTCTAGTAGCAGTGTTTCAGAGCTGGAACTCTTAAATACTAAATAACCAAAACATCCCTTTTCTACATAGCCATTAGTTATGCAGCAAAAGAGCAGCCAATCAGGTGCCATGTGAGTTCTTCAGGAAGCCTCTCCGCTGAAGCTGGCCTTAACTAGAGCCAGTTACTGTACTGAAAGCCAGCTTGGAAGAGGGTTTGGATTGATTTCCAACATCTTGATTTAATATCCTGAATTAATTATTTTAACTTTGAATAATATATAAAGGAAAATAAATGTAAGAACACCCAGGGGAACAAGAGAGGGCTTCACTGCTGCCGAGTTATCTTGTGGTCAATCTTCTCTCAGTAGACTGCTTTCAGCTGTGTGCGTGCCTGCGTTCACGCATGTGCATGACCATGCCAAGGTGTGTGCGCGTGTGCTCTGAAAGACCTGCCTGTAAGACTTGCTTGTGTGTCTGTGTGTATGCATGTGTGTTTATGGTTTTGTGTGTACATGCGTGCATTCATATGAATATCGCTGTGTTAGAAAAGGAAAAAGTGAACATGTGTCTGATTGTATATTTATATTACCTTAAAAGTGGCTTTACTTAGAGGGGCACAAACACAGATAGACTGCAGCTAGTAAGAAAAAAAAACATGGGTTGTTCAGGTTGCTTCTTGAAGAAATATAAGGGACCTTTAAAGGTTCTTTGGATAGTTAAGGGTTCTTAGCTTACTAATAGTGTTGTCCACTCTTATAGAAAAAAACACTGTTCTGGGGTTCTATATAGAAATTCACTTACAGGGTGAAGCCAAAGTGTTTTTTTTTTTTTTTTTCTAAGATTGTAGGAGATTTTTCTTTCAAGAAACTTTCATGTATAATATGTACATATGTATTTTTTTTAGTACATTTTTTTAAATCACCCTATTTACGCTTGCCAAGAATTGGCCTTGATCTGTGCACTCTCAGAAATCTGAACTCTTAATGTTATTTAGTTGGTTATTTCAAATGTAGAACCTTTTTTTGGAAGCCAAGGACTATACAATTATATAATTAAAGCATAGTTAACTTTACTAAATAATTTTACAAATAAGCTTTTGAAGAACCCTTGAAGAAGAATAACTTTACTAAGAGACTATAGTCAAAGAGAAAGATAGCTGGCCCCATTTCCCCATGTCTTTTTCAACCTCTCTACAAAAGAAGCACAAATTTGATTAGCAACGATGGTGTGGTTGGATGGTGTGATCATTTGCTTCCTAAACTTCATAATTTGGAACCATCTCTGATAATCTCTTAAGGATATAGATGCCAGAAAGGATTATTTTA
Source organism: Ameiurus melas (assembly GCA_012411365.1). Classification (NCBI taxonomy): domain Eukaryota; kingdom Metazoa; phylum Chordata; class Actinopteri; order Siluriformes; family Ictaluridae; genus Ameiurus; species Ameiurus melas. The sequence continues at coordinate 8,575,972 of CM022754.1, forward strand.
AGCAATGCAACATAAGAATCAGTTGTGATTCCGGAAAGAGCCATTACAAACATTTTAATCCATGTTTCTTTAGCCATTTTTGTTGTTGACATACTGAATAGGGCTAATCATTTTCCACCAGAAAAAAACCTTCTACATAATGGGAACTGTTGTGGTAGGAAAACAGTGAAAAGCTGTGATGGACTGTGGTTCCAGATGGATCCAGGGATGCAGGAAGGCATTTTATGTTGGGGACCTGGGGTTTAAAGTTTCCTCTATGTGAAATGTGCTAGCGAAATATTAGTTAGTAATGTTAGTCCGGAAATTCACAGCCCCACTTCCCACATCCTTGGTCTCATCCAAGGCTTATTCACAGTAATTATGGCCTGTATACATCACAACCATGATCAGGATAAATTGGTTAGTGAAAATGAATGAATGAATAAATGAAAAAAAAGAAAGCTCCATCAATCAATCAATCAATCAATCAATCAAATAAATCAATCAATCAAATCAAGCCATCAATCAAAAATTCCATTGCAAAACCATCAAAATGTTACTTTCTATGGTACCACACTAACAAACCATTTCTGGAACCTTTACTTTTAAGAATTAGAGAAGGTTTAAGCAGCCTCTCCAGGACTTTGCTATTTTAACAGAATAGATTTTGCAGAAATTACCGCAAAATCAAGCAAACTCTTCATAGGAGCTTGCATTTTTTTAAATTACTGCAAATTTTCTGCAGATTTGGACCAAGAGGCGTCATGTGGTGTCATCACAATGCACATTAAGTTAAAGCCTTCTTCGAGTCATGAGCGTTACACATGAGTACAGCTTAAAGGTCTCATTTACCAACAAGCATCACTGTGAAAGACCGTGCAAAACAATTTCTTGCAATTGCAATTTCGCAAATTCAATAAAAAAAAAACAAACTCCACAACATTTTTGGCCACAACAATCACAAAAAAACTCTACAAAATCCTGTACAGACTTCTTAAGGGCTCTCCCAAAAGGCTCAGCCTCTTTACTGTTCTGGATTTAACTTTAATTTTAAAAATGTATGAATACTCAACCCTCCCAAACATGAATCATGACTGTGTAACTTTCTTAACTTTCATTTTCAGACTTAGACCCAGTATTTGTAATGGTAGTTAAGTGGTTAATGTGTCCTTTGATGAAATCTGAAGGTATTCAGCAATGCTGTGGCGCTGATATCATAAATAGATGTTTCAGACCTCAAGCACCATGGATTAAGCTTGTTCATCTGTCTGTGATTAGTGTCAAATCACAGCGGATCTTAAAATAAGCAGGAATTGAAGAATCTTCGGAAAAGGGAAAAATATATCTATTGCTCTAATAAAAGTTACCCAATTTGAATTGCCTATAGGTCTAGATATGCATTTCTGTAAGAAAACTGATAGACTTGAGGAAACACACAGACAGCAAGAGAATATAAGTCTCCTAGTGTATGCACTGACAACTCAGAATATGAGGAGGATGTCAGTGAAACATGCAATATTAAATACTTGTATAGACGCATAGGCAGGCAGCCAGTACAGGCATATCACCATCCCATCTCATTCGATTACATTTATTGATAACATAACTGCCTTTATCCACTTTGGATATCAGAAACAATCACGAGTCCCTAGCACATTTTCTTCCTTTTTTTCTGTTTTCTCGTTCTGCAGCGAATTGGGTTTGCGTGAGAAACTGAGCTCGATTGATAGGTAGAGAGGTGTTTCTTCCTCCCCCCGTCTGCATAACCTGCTCACTCCTGACATGCAGATTATCATAAAAGAAGACTCCTGTCAGACTTCAACTGATTTACTGACAGCCTGAGTCAATCAATCTCAAAGTACAGATTAAAAGTATAAGAATCGAGCGGGCTGCTTTTCTGTTTCTCTCTCTGTTTCTCTCTTTTTTCCCCTCCCTTTTTTCACTTTAATCTAAGCGAAACGAAAAAGGGAGGCCTTTAAATTTCATCACTTCCAGAAATCTCTGGCAAGTATTCATTGTGCTCTACTTTTCCTTTTCAGCCTCCCTGCAGGAGGCAGCGCTCATGACATCTTTATGTATGATGTTCCTGTTTCAAAATGCCATCGACCCTTCAGATGAGCTTGGCTCCGCGATCTCCCGATGCAAAAACACCGTCAGATTTTTCTTATTGACACGTGCTTGTGGAGAAGGCCAGACGAGGCCATCTAAAGGGCATAGCTTCTCACATTTAAAACACTGCTGTACATATCCCTCCACAGACAACTTCTAATTATAATGAGATTTTGCTCTTGTTTTTTTGTGGGTGATAAAATGATGCAAAAATCGGTTGTACCGTTCTTCCAGCCCTCCGTTCCCTTCCCCATCCTGTTTTATCACAAGGTTCAACAGTGTCACATGGATAGAGATAGCACTTAATCACTTAAACAAACACACCATTACCCTCTGAATTCACTGAGCGCATTAAAGTGGCATTAAATATGGTAAACTATTCTCATTACCTAAACACATGCAGAAAATCTCGGTCTTTCTCAGTACAGAGGTCAGAGCAACGAATCCCTCCATTTGAGCCATTTTAAAACATGTGAGCTGCTGATAAGTCTGCCGTAGAAATCATTTAATGTTAAAAGCTACCACGAACTAATGCGAGCAGTCACCTGCCACTAACTGGATTGAAGCGATAACTATCAGCATGGATTCCTGTCTGAGGTTTTTCGCTGGATATCAGAGCAATCCTTTTGAATGCTTCCAGCAGGAGATCACAAAGTCATTAACTATTTTCTGTCTTTCTCAGCAGTTAGCGCTGATGTCGCCTGCTTGCCGTAATGTATTGTGCTGCAAACAAGAAGGATGGCCGGATCCCTGCCTCCCGGTGCCACGGGGCCCCACGGTGACGTCGAGGCTCAGGTATATGGATGGCCTGAGGAGGTCTCCATCATTCATAAAACATGCCGCCGCCATACGCTGCCGAATTGATCTTGCAAAAGAAGCAGGGTGGCACGCTAACCACTTCATTAGTCTTCTGGATCCACAAATCAAACCTCTGTAGACTCGAAGAGGCACCGCAGCTACCAAATCCTAAATCCAGCATTGCTCCGTTCCCGGCTTTCCCACAGTTCTCCAATCTGCACACCTTCCATGCTGTGTTTATTGTGGATGGCCAACTGGCACGGGCCGCAATAAACATTTGCAGAAAAAGCAGTGTCCGGCAACAGTAGCCACGTAAGCTGTGTACAGAAATGCACACAGGTCTCAGCCATGGTAATTGATCATTCGTGGTCATTTCTGGCGTTGTGGGATGAAATCAAGTAGCTTCTCCATAAAACAATGTCAAATATTGATGATATTTCTTTTCGCTGGCCCTCGGAATGAATTGCCGCACTCACAGAGCCGTCATGATGAATGCTTTTTATTGCTTTTTCTGTTGTTGTTGGAGTGCTTGGACTCTTTGTTGCATGCAGAAGCAGCTAAACCAGACCTCCTGCAAGACTGGGACGGCACCCGCTGCACAGCAAACCACTGCCTCTTTTTATCTGATGCACTTTGTTCTGAAGAAATCTGTGCTTCATGTATCATATATCATCATAAGGCGAAATTTGTGCATTTGATTTCATACACTGAAATAAGAGTTTTTTTCCCCCAGCATTTTAATAAAGATACTGAAGAGCTGTAAGGTTTTATTGACAGATATAGATCACAGCTGGAGTAAAATGCCAAAATGTAGAGTTGTAGCTTTGCTTGGTGATGTAAAAAGAAAATGAAATGTCTTTCTCTTGTTCTTCCTCCTCTGCTCCTCCTTCATCTGTCTGTCTTGCCATGTCTTTCAGAAAACAAACTGTTCTTGCATTGTGTTGTCTCTTTAAAGTTGCATGGCTGCTCTCAACCCCCGCCTTGTTCCTGCACAGCCTATTCCCCCAACTGTCATTCCAGCAGGTCTAAAAGCCTGTCTTGTGTGCTGTTCAATATCAGAAACTGTTTGTGTATTTGTCAGTTCAAGGAGTGAAGACAAGGGCGCCTGTAGGACCTTCTTTTGGGAGACTTAGAGCTTGTGTTTGAAGTTATTGTCTAAGCCAGTGTTTCCCAAACCAGTCCCCAGTTCACAAACCAGTCCTCAACTTGCAGACCATGGTGTGGATCCAGGACCAGTAAAGAATTTTAGCTGATTGAACAAAGCATTTGAAAAATAACGTAGAATAGCTTATAAATGTGTGAAAATAAAATTGGCCATAGTTCAGTGACTCTAGTTTTCTAAACATAAGCAATCAAGGATTCTGTAGAATACAGCTTATCAATCAAATGCATTTATATACACTAATGGTCAAAAAGTTCGAAGACACATGACTGAAATGTTTCTCATAATGTTAAAAATCTTTTGATCTGAAGGTGTGTGATTAAAATTTGAGATCTGTATTGTAGACAAAAATAGAAAATATTAATTTCTTTCATTAGAAAACTAACATTTTATAATTTTATTTTTTATTATTATTATTATTATTATTATTATTATTATTATTATTATTATTATTATTATTTTATTATTATTATTTTTTAAATGGATGACTTGGAGCGAAATATTCTCAGGGGATTCCTCAAGAAACTGGTTGAAATTCCAAGAAAACATTTCTGGAAATTCTAGGCAAAAAGGTTGTCTACACTGAGGATGGTAATTATTTTGGATTTTATTTCACAACATAATTCCCATAGTTTCATTTGTGTTACTCCAGAGTTTTGATGACTTTGTTATTATTCTAAAATGTGGGGGGGAATGAAGAATGAGTGTGTCTGTGTCTAAATTTTTGACCAGTAGTGTAAATGACTTATTTGAAGTTCATGAAGAAAGAGGTTTCACAGATATTCATAAAAACAATTATTTATTTCATTTACACTCTCTTATGTGATTGGTGAATGTTTTGTCCAAAAACTATTTGAAATGTCAACTCGTCGGACCACAAAACACTATTCCACTGTACTTCTGTCCATCTCAGATGAGACCAAGCCCAGAGAAGTCAGCGGAGCTTCTGGACAGTGTTGATGTATGGCTTCTGCTTTGCATACTAAAGCTTTAACTGCATATGTGGATGCAGCGGCGAATGGTGTTGACTGACAAAAAGGTTTACCAAAGTATTTCTGATCCCATGTCAGGAGATCCATTACAGATGCATGATGGTTTTTAAGTCAGTGATGTCTGAGGGATCGGAGATCACGTGCATTCAGAAGTGGCTTTCAGCCTTGCCCTTTACGCACCGAGATTTGACTGGATTCCTTGAATCTTTTAATCATTTTGTGCACTGTAAAAGGTTCTAATCCCCAAAATCCTATCGATATATCTTTGGGGAATGTTGTTCTCACAGTGTTGGATTATTTGCTGACGCATCTGTTGGCAGATTGGCGAGCCTCGACCCATCCTTGCTCTTGAAGGATTTTTTTGGAGGCTCTTTTTATACTATCATTAGACGATTGCCTCACCTTGTCACATTGCTATTAGTCCTAAATTGCTCCTGTCTCAACTTTTTTGGAATGTGTTGCATGCATCAATTTCAAAATAAACATTTATCTTCAAAAAAACTATGCAGTTGATTAGGTCAAACATCAACACATTGTCTTTATACATTTTTTGTTTTGTTTTGTTTCAATACAAGTCAAAGTACATTTACAAATCACTCCTCTTTGTTTTTATTAGCATTTTCCATACTGGTCCAACTTTTTTGGAATTGGGGTTGTAAAAGTCAATAACAACAACAGAATGTTTAAAGATGATTGGCCAGAGAAGCATACTTTTCAAGTTAAAAACATGTGTCTCATCTGTTCAGAGTCTGCAGACCTAGTCAGTGCTAAACAAAACTTAGCCAGTTGAAATGGATGTGTCTTAAGCCCTATTTGGATTGCATCTGTTTTACATGGTGAGGTGGGGTGATGTACAGTAATTATTGCCAGATTATCTCTGGGATTTTATGGACTGCACTTGAATGTGTCTGGAAAGACTACACTGTATTTTACCATCTATAATATCAGCACTAGTAAAAACCCCAGGTAATATATCTCATCCCAATTGACATTTATTTATAGCTATGAATTAATCACTAATGGTTAATCATTAAAAGAGAATAGCTATCTTCATTTAGTCATGTTACTGTCTTATCCGGGACTTTGTAAGCAGGGGCCTTTAATCTAACTGGACCATTGCAGATTTTAGTTTTAGACAGTCCATATTGTTGTCCGTTCCCAATTCCTAATATTCCAAAACATGAGCAAAAATGTTGGATCTGTGTGGGTCCCTGTGAACAGGTTTGCGAAACACATGTCTAAGTCATAATACCTTGAGGAGTTTATAATGAGGGTTTTGTTCTTATGTACTATTATGTTTGAGATATTCCTGATCACATGTATTGTCAACTAATTTAGATTAGCCTAGATTATGATTCTGGATGTCTTTCATTTTTTCATCATTAATGAATTGATCGGGAAATCTGACTTCTTGAGCTTGGTTAACTTTACATTCTTCTTGAATGCCCATCTTTTTTTCCTCCCATTTCCTTTCAATACTCCTTTCAGAAATTATGAAGCCTCTAGAAGGTCTTTCGGTATAAGCATCAATAATTCAGTCCACTTGGGCCAGGACAAGAAAGTGTGTGTATGTGTGTCTGTGTCTGATGCAGGGGTCAAACTACTCCCCTTTGGTTTGCCTTATTTAAAGAGCGGCCCAGGAAAGCACGAGACAGCAGTAGTACAAGGGCTGGAAGTCCAAGGGGAATTTTGAGTGTCTCTATTACAAGAACAGAGCAATTTGTATGGAATTATGTCAAACCATGGCGATGCGGACCTTTGGGACAGTGACACGCCTGGCCCTGTGGCAAAATGATCCTGGCCAAGTTGTTCTCTTTTATCTGCTCGGTTCCAGCCACTGATGAAAAGACAGCAAATAAATCTAAAAATAATAATAATAATAATAAAGCAAATAATTTGTTGTCTGATAATTTGTAATACCATGTTTACCATACAGCAAAACCTGTAAATAAATAAATAATCAAATGCTAACCCAGACCTTTTGTTTAAAATGTGGTAAGTTAATACATTTTGGCAGAAACCAAAATGTCATGGGCTTCATGCAATGCAAAACCTGAACTATTCAGAAATCCTATTAAACTCTGATGCAACTGGCTGGCAAATACCATTAATCCCGACTTGTCCGTTTAAGAAGGCCGGGTTGTATATAGGGATACACTGAGAGACATGTTGCTAGGACACAAGCGTGAGGAGCTAGTGCTAGAAGTCTATTTACTTTCTCTCACTCTCTCCTTTTTCAGTGAGTGTGTGTATGATAAAGTGCTGTGACAGCAGAAATGTTTGTGTGACATACACCCGGGGACCTGGTCCATTAGCAGTCTCTTTTGGCAGGTTATCGGGCCAGCCAAGACAAGTCAAAATCATCGTCATGTTTCTTCCTTTCCTCTCATCTCCAGATTCAGCCATTTGTATAGTGAGGGAGGGGTGACATGGAGGGCACGGAGGAAAATAGTACAGGGAAAGAAACTGTTATGCTTTCCCTGCTGTTTTTAGCAAATGCAATGTGACAAAGTGAAAAAGGTATGAATTCAGCATGGTGCTTGTTTCAGACAGGATACACCAATCTGCTTGGAGCATCAGAGAAATGGATGTGTCCATAATGAATGTTTTTCTGTCATGAGAAGGCTGTCCATCGACGTGATGCATTGCTTATCGGAACTACAGTAGTGAAGTAATCTGCGCAATACATGCTATATACACCATCAGTTTTTCATACACAAGGTGAAATATTGGCTTAAGAAAAACATTTGGGGAATTATATGGGGATTATATGCCATGAATATACAGTATCTCACAAAAGTGTGTACACCCCTCACCTTTTTGTGAATATTTGATTATGTCTTTTCATGTGACAACACAGAAGAAATGACACTTTGCTACAATGTAAAGTAGTGAGTGTACAGCTTGTGTAACAGTGTAAATTTGCTGTCCCCTCAAAATAACTCAACACACAGCCATTAATGTCTAAACCGCTAGCAACAAAAAGTGAGTACACCCCTAAGTGAAAATGTCGAAATTGTCCCAAAGTGTCAGTATTTTGTGTGGCCACCATTATTTTCCAGCACTGCCTTAAGCCTCTTGGGGATGGAGTTCACCAGAGCTTCACAGGTTGCCACTGGAGTCCTCTTCCACTCCTCCATGACGACATCACGGAGCTGGTGGATGCTAGAGACCTTGTGCTCCTCCACCTTCCATTTGAGGATGAACCAAAGATGCTCAATAAGGTTTAGGTCTGGAGACATGCTAGGCCAGTCCATCACCTTCACCCTCAGCTTCTTTAGCAAGGCAGTGGTCGTCTTGGAGGTGTGTTTGGGGTCGTTATCTGTGTTTAGCTGTGTGTTGAGTTATTTTGAGGGGACAGCAAATTTACACTGTTACACAAGCTGTACACTCACTACTTTACATTGTAGCAAAAAGTGTATTTTCTTCAGTGTTGTCACATGAAAAGATATAATCAAATATTTACAAAAATGTGAGGGGTCTACTCACTTTTTGTGAGATACTGTAAATAAAATATTCCACAATATTATTATCTGTTGCATTTCATGTAATAGTATAGTTAAATACATATAAATCAAATTCAAATAAAATACAAAAATTAAATAGAAATAAATCAAGTTCTCTCCAGGAACCATCACCTTATCGTGGTGGAGAGGTTTGTGTGTCCCTATGAACCTGAGGGCTGTGTTGTCTGGAGCCTTGTGCTCCTGGTAGGGCCTCTCAAGGCAAAGTGGTCTCTGGGGAGGCCTGAAAAAGCAACGTGGCACCCCCTCTCCATCCTATGGGCCCACCACTCGTGGGATGAACCGTGGGGGTTGGGTGCGCTGTTACATGGGTGGCAGTGAAGGTCAGAGGCCTCGACGGACCAGACTTGGGCGGCAGAGGCTGGCTCTGGGGACGTGGAACGTCACCTCTCTGTGTGGGAAGGAACTGGAACTTGTGCGGGAGGTGGAGCGATACCGGCTAGATCTGGTGGGGCTTACATCTATGCACAGTCTCGGGTCTGTACTCGGGAACTGTACTCCTGGATAGGGGATGGACTCTATTCTACTCTGGAGTTGACCATAGTGCAAGACGCCGGGCGGGTGTGGGGATACTCACAAGTCCCCGGCTAAGTGCCGTTACGTTGGTGTTCACACCGGTGGACGAGAGGGTCGCCTCCTTATGCCTCCGTATGTGCATATGCACCGAACACCAGTTCAGAGTACTCTGCCTTCTTGGTGACCCTGAATAGAGTCCTGTATGGGGCACCAGTAGGGGACTCCATAGTTCTGCTGGAGGACTTCAACGAGCACGTGGACAATGATGGAGATACCTAGAGAGGCGTGATTGGGAGGAACGGCCTCCCTGATCTAAACCCGAGCGGGCATTTGTTATTTGGACTTCTGTGCTAGTCATGGACTGTCTGTAACGAATACCATGTTCGAACATAAGGAGGCTCATAAGTGTACTTGGTACCAGAGCACCCTAGGCCAAAGGTCTATGATCGATTTTTTAATCGTATCATCTGATCTGAGGCCGCATAGGTAGCTGTCAACTGATCACCATCTGGTGGTGAGTTGGATCAAAGGGGTGGGGAAAGACTCTGGACAGACCTGGAACGCCCAAACGGGTAGTGAGGGTGAACTGGGAACGTCTGGAGGAGGCCCCTGTCCGTGAGATCTTCAACTCACACCTCCGGCTTAACTTTTCTGACATCCCTGTGGAGGTTGGGGGCATTGAACCCGAGTGGGCAATGTTCAAAGCTTCCATTGCTGGAGCTGCGGTGGAAAGCTGTGGTCTCAAAGCCTTAGGTGCCTCAAGGGGTCGGTAACCCTCGAACACCATGGTGGACACCGATGGTCAGGGAAGCCGTCCGACTGAAGAAGGAGGCCTTCCTGGATGTGTTATCCCGGGGGACTCTGGAGGCAGTTGCAAGGTACCGACAGGCCAGAAGGGCTGCAGCTTCTGCCGTGGAACAAGCAAAGCAGTGGGTGTGGGAGAAGTTTGGAGAGGAAATGGAGAAGGACTTTCGGTCGGCACCAAGGTGTTTCTGGAAAACCATCCACCACCTCAGGAAGGGGAAATGGGGAACGATCCAAGCTGTGTACAGTAAGGAGGGGACACTGTTGACCTTAACTGAGGAAGTAATTGCACGGTGGAAGGAACACTTTGAGGAACTCCTGAATCTGACTAACACACCCTCTATGGTAGAGGCAGAGGTGGAGGCTGATGGGGGATCATCGCCAATTTCCATGGTGGAGGTTGCTGAGGTGGTCAATCAACTACACAGTGGCAAAGCCCCGGGGATTGATGAGATCCATCCAGAAATGCTGAAAGCTCTGGGTGTGGAGGGGATGTCTTGGATGACACGCCTCTTTAACATTGCGTGGAAGTCGGGGACAGTGCCCAAGGAGTGGGAGACTGGGGTGGTGGTTCCCTTGTTTAAAAAAGGGGACCAGAGAGTGTGCGCCAATTATAGGTGTATCACACTTCTCAGCCTCCCTGGTAAAGTCTACTCCAAGGTGCTGAAACAGAGGGTTCGGCCGATAGTCGAAACTCGGATTGAGGAGGAACAATGCGGATTCCGTTCTGGTTGTGGAACAACGGACCAGCTCTTTACTCTTGCAAGGATCTTGGAGGGGGCCTGGGAGTATGCCCATCTGGTCTACATGTGTTTTGGGGATCTGGAGAAGGCATATGACCATGTCCCCAGGGGTCTACTGTGGGAGGTGCTGAGGGAGTATGGGGTGAAGGGTTCCCTTCTTAGGGCTATCCAATCACTGTAGGGCCAAAGCGAGATTTGTGTCCGTATGCTCTGTAAGAAGTCAGACTTCCAGGTGGGGGTTGGTCTCCGCCAGGGCTGCGATTTGTCACCAATCCTGTTTGTGATATTCATGGACAGGATATCGAGGCGTAGTCGTGGTGGGGAGGGGTTGCGGTTTGGTGACCTGAGGATCTCATCGCTGCTTTTTACGGACTACAATCACCTATGGTCATGAAGGTTGGGTAGTGACCGAAAGAACTAGATCGCGGGTACAAGCGGCCGAAATGGGTTTTCTCAGGAGGGTTGTTGGCCTCTCCCTTAGAGGTAGAGTGAGAAGCTCGGCTATCCGAGAGGAACTCAGAGTAGAGCCGCTGCTCCTTTGCGTTGAAAGGAGCCAGTTGAGGTGGTTCGGGCACCTGGTAAGGATGCCCCCTGGACGCCTCCCTAGGGAGGTGTTCCAGGCAGGTCCAGCTGGGAGGAGACCTCAGGGAAGACCCAGGACTAGGTGGAGAGATTATATTTCACACTGGCCTGGGAACGCCTCGGGATCCCCCAGTCAGAGCTGGTTAATGTGGCTCAGGAAAGGGAAGTTTGGGGTCTCTTGCTGGAGCTGCTACTCCCACGACCCGATTACGGATAAGCGGTTGAAGATGGATGGATGGATAAATCAAATTTGTAAACATTGTGATTTCATAAGTATTCACACCTGGTACTGTGAAACCAGTAAATTAATTCTGGTGCAACCAGTAGCCATTGTGAGTCACATACCTTTGAGAAGCAGTTCTGTGGGTGTAACTGCTTTGTTAATGAGACATGTCGGAAAAGAATGGCGAGAGTGGTACACCAGAAAGGCTATGGTGAATTTATACAGTCACTCTTTAAAATCGTGTTTAGCAGAAAAGCATCTTAGAATGTACCTAGCAGTAAGAATGTAGACCAAACCTAGAGGTGAATGAGATTCAACAGCAGAAAAAGGACAAGGTTTGTTTTGCATAAAGTATTTACTAGAGAGTATCAACTATATATATATATATATATATATATATATATATATATATATATATATATATATATATATATATATATATATATATATATATATATATATATATATATAGTACTGTGCAAAAGTTTTAGGCACATGCAAAGAAATGCTGTAAAGCAAAGATTCCTTCCAAATAATGCAATAAATTTTTCTACATTAAAAAAGAAATACAGTAAAGAGCAGTAAACAATAGTAAATGACACAAAGTGAATATTTGATAAAAAAATGACAAAAAATAAAAATGAAATAGTCTCAGGTAGAATTAGTGCAGTTTTATAAGGAAATGAGATGTATGTTTTATTGAGCATTTTGCAGAACCAGTCACGGTTCTTCTGGAGACTTTGACTGTCGCACTTGCTTGTCACACAGCAAAACCCAGCAGCCTTCATTGTGTTTTTTGTCTGAAAAGTGTCGCTTATGTAAGATGCTGCTTTCTTTACTGACATACAAACTTAACTACAAACTAAAATAGATTTTTCTGCACCATTTAATTTTGTCCTAGAAAACTAATGTTCGGGAGTCTAAAAAATTATTTTATTCTGACTCCATAATGTAGAAATCATAAAATGAAAATCTATAACAAAGTTTGTACAAAATAATAGGCTGGCTAAAACTTTTGTACAATACTGTGTATATATATATATATATATATATATATATATATATATATATATATATATATATATATATATATATATATATATAATGCACACACACACACACACACACACACACACAGACACACACATTTTTACCTAAGAATAAAAGGTTTGTTTTAAATTAGTTTGATTAGTTCATAATATTTTAGTTTCATTTCTTTGTCCTCACTCACAATTGGATGTATAGCTTGTTTAAAAAAATGTTTTCTTGTTTTGTACGATGCTTTATGGGCGATCACGTCATGTCATAAAAGACTAACCATAGACAAAGGCTGCAAATTACCTATAGCTGTAATCCTTATGTACATTACATCTGTTGCATTTCATGTAATAGTAATCTTTAGCTATACTGTCCCTGTTAAAAAAATAAACAACACAGATGCCTTGGTTACAGTATATATTTATTGTATTGTTATGTATAGTAGTATACACATTTACCCAGAGTTATCTACATACATATCTATTAAATATGTAAAACTCAATTTCATAATGTAAGTAATGAAAAAAAAAACAGCTACCATATACAAGCACACTCAAACCAAGATCCACTTAACACACCAAACCTGTTTATCTTCCACATGTTGACCTTCAACACAGAGCAGAACATAATATTAAATAAATTCGAGCTCAATTAAACCAAAAACACCCCTCTCAATGTGCAAGCATCTTTCGTGTGAGGATGCTGTATTTGAATGCCCATGTCCTCAAGAGATGGATTAAATATAAGATATTCTAAAATAAATCTGTATTTGTATGAAGTAATTCAGATAAATCTTGAGTTTTGTGTATAATATTAATGTATAGAAATCTTGCCCGTGCTTCTACATGAATACCTCATAGAACATATAAAAACATTGAATAATATTTGTAGAATAATGAATGATATCAGTATTTGCAAGGTGATTAACCTTCATAACAAGCTGATATGCACTAATATGTATTTAAGGATTGACACTTGAGCTTTTAGGAGGGGCTTATAGTATGTCAATATCCCTCAGATGCTTTAAGTGGCATTGTACTGATATGAGAATGTATAAATATTACATACAGTTATGCACTTCATGCAATTATGCTTGTCTAATGAAAAAGTAGATTATACCTTAAGGTGTTACACGTTTGATACTTCTATAATTTTGTTTTTGTCACGTTTGGCGAATGGAGGCCGAAGCAATCGCAGATTTTTAAATATTTATTTTAAACAAATGAACAACGACACAAAAACACTAGGAAACTGGGCATAACACTATGGCAAAAAAAACGGAGACAAAGTGAGTGAGTCTACAAAAAAGACCCACAGTGAAAAAACTATATACACATTGGTGATTAACAAGTGGTAGTGATGTGCAGGTGGTGTGAGTGTGATGGGTTGGTCAGGTTTCGGTACGTGACAATCCCAAGGCCCAGGAAAATCAACTCCTCCGCCTCGCCAAAGAAAAAAGAGCAGAGCTTCTACCATGCAAGGGTGAAGTTTGGAAAGATGAAAGAGGATCCACGAAGACCACCGGAGGTAAGAGGGGAAGTACCTAGCACAGGTTCCGTACGGAGGTTCCCAGCTCCGGGAGTTCTCCCAGCTCGGGAGGTTCTCCGAGGTCAGGTCTCAAGTAGGGGGGTTCGGCAGGAAGCCGAGTTCTCCTGAGCCCAAACCCCCATAAACCCCGTGGAGAGAGGGCGACCCACGAGGCAGGAAAAGTCTTCAGGAGTGGAGGCAAAGTGAGCCTCAGCACAGGATGGAGAGGCCCAAAGACGACCTCAGCGAGAGAAGCGTAAGACGTCCACAGCAGAGACCTCAAGCAGACGCGTCCACAGCCAGAGACGACGTCCAACGAGCTCCCAGGGTGCTGGCGTCACAGCAGGGTCGGGTCACAGCGAACAGATTGGGACAAGCTGAAAACTGTGGAGACCTAGCTGAAGGAAGCTGTGAACCCTAAGTGATAGCTAAGATGGAGAAGGGTGGAGAATATGAGTCCAGTGTTAACACATAGGGAGAGACCTCCACAACTCACCGTCGAGTAGTGAAGGAATTTGGGTCGAACATAGGTGGTTATGAGTCGCACGGTGGAGCGTCCTCACGCACATGCGCGGAGGACCTCCGCACAGGACTCACCGCTGCGCGACTCTGAGGTAGCTGAAGCGGGAATCTGAGGTGGAACAGAGGGAATCAGGACCATAAGGAAAATGAAAAAATAAATAAAAATACTGCCTCGTAGTCAGTTTTCGTTCTGTACGTTTGATGGAGCCAAAATATTTTTAAATATTTATTTTAAACAAATGAAAACAAAAAAACTAGGACAACTGGGCATAAACTGAAAGAGAATGAGTGAGTTACAACAACCCAAGAGTGAGAAAAGACATATATAATGGTGCTATTAACAAAAATCAGTGCATGTGTAGATAGAATGGTTGGTACGTGACAGTTTAAAGTATGACCTAATTATGTATATTGTAAGGGTTTTTTTTTTTGAGAAGTCAAAAACAAGCCATATCTTTTTTATTTATTTATTTATTTTGCATCTGAAGGCTGCTGATTTGGCAGAAAATGCGTAAATTTTGTGTGATGATTCCATTGTTACTTTTCTCGTTTCTTATACTATATATGTTTATAGAGGAGAAGAATAATGATTTAAATTATTTTATATTATCTAAACTATATTATAAATTATCTGAAATACAAATCTAGTGTCAAAAATATGATACAAATATAAATCTCTAATTTAATTTACATTTCATTAAAAAACCAACAAATCTGATTTAATTCAAAGACTGATAGATAGATTGATTAATCAACCATTACAACATTGTTATAAAGCTGCATGCCCAATAACCACTGTTGGTGGTATAAAGATTTTCATGTCCATAATATTAGCATTAGCTTACATTACAAGTCTGTTTACTTTATAAACCACCTTGTCATATTGAAAATACTGAATTAACATGTTCATATATATGGTACTGTACAAAAGAGAATTTTGATATCTCAAGAACAAATGGTTAAATGTTTGTTGGATGTACACCATATGGTCAAATGTTTGTGGACACCTGTTTGTCACACT
The DNA here is from genome assembly GCA_012411365.1 of Ameiurus melas. Classification (NCBI taxonomy): domain Eukaryota; kingdom Metazoa; phylum Chordata; class Actinopteri; order Siluriformes; family Ictaluridae; genus Ameiurus; species Ameiurus melas. The sequence goes on from CM022754.1 coordinate 8,591,512, forward strand.
CATATGCGCTTTTTGAACATCTCTGGGGGTGGCTGTGGTGCAGTTGGTAGAGTGGGTTATCCACTAATCGTAGGGTTAGCGGGTCGATTCCCGGCCCGGGTGACTCCACATGCCGAATTGTCCTTGGGCAAGACACTGAACCCAAAGTTGCGATCGGCAAGGCTAGCGCTAGCCTGCCTACCGCAGCTCTGCTAATCGTGTTGTGTATGGGTGAATGAGACACAGTGTAAAGTGCTTTGGATATTTGATGTTTTTTTTTTTTTTTTTTTTTTTTTTCCTCTTTGGAGGTTTTTGACTAGATTTTCCCTACTAGCTGTAGGGATTTGCTCATTCAGCCACATGAGCTTTAGGCCATGCACTGATGTTGGATGAGGAGGCCTGGGGTGCAGTCTAATTCCTCCCAAAGGTGTTTACTGGGGTTGAGTGGGGCTCTGTGCAGGCTGCTGTGCAGAGTTCTTCCATACCAATCTTAGCAAATCAAGGTCTTCATGGATCTGGCTTTGTGCACAGGGATATTCTCAGGCTGGAACAGTTTTGGGTCTCTTAATTTCAGTGAAGGGAAATTGTAATTCTACAGCATTCAAAGACATTTTAAACAATTCTGTGCTTCCAATTTTGTGGCAACAGTTTGAGGAAGAATCACATATGGGTGACATGTCAGGTGTCCACAAACATTTGGCCATACATTGTATATGGAATATACTATATGTAATCACCGTAACCAGCAGATGCATTTTGGATTTGATCCAAACAAGGTGAAGGTCACAGGAAGGTCATATATGTTTTTCATCAATAACTTCCTTCCTGCTTGAAGTATGTTTATTTTTTTTTTTAGCATACAAATTCATATCAAGAAGGGTTAGACTTTTTGGAGGCAACGGCATTTCTGTTGCCATTTTTGGCATTGAGTTCTACTCATTTTTAATGCTGATTTTATCTAAGATGTTTAGCGTATCACTTTTGAATAATTAGAGGTGTAAAACAAATATTTTAGATTTTAAACATAACTTTTTTAAACAAAATTAAATGAGTGAGTGAAGTGTTTGTAAGTTAATAAAGATGATGACATATTATGTAACAGACCACTTTTCAGACAAAAATAAAATAAAAATGCTGTCCATCAGTCAAGGTCAAAGAGGGTTGGCCAAAATTTCAAAGAACTTTGGCAGATTCTCCAAAATGCTTAGATACACTCCCCTCAAAAAAACAACAACAAAAAAACAACCCAGTCAGTTTCCTTATAAAACTGTACCGGAGATTCTTCTTCTTTCGGCTGCTCCTGTTAGGCTTCCTCACAGCGGTTAATCCGTCTCCATTATGGAAATCCGGTTTATGATCCGCATATTTAATTTGACACCAGTTTTATGCCGGATGCCCTTCCTGATGCAACCCTACCATTTTATCCAGGCTAGGGACCAGTGCTGAGAGTGCACTAGCGTGTGCAACCTCAGTGGCAGGGTTTGGTGCAACACATGACTGTGAGATTAAGAGTCTCATGCACTTCCGACTGAGCTAGCTGGGTGCCTAAAGCTGTAGATTACAAGAGAATAACTGATATCTTTTTTAATCTATTTTTTATATTTTTGTGACAAAGGGTTGTCACTCCAAACATTGACTTTGTTTACTTTAGGGCTGTTTACTTCTCTTTAACTTTTTATATGTAGAAAAACATTTATTTCATTATTTTTTGAAGGCATCTTTGCTTTTAAACATGCTTTACAACAGTACTCTGCATACTTATGCAGAGTACTGAGCATGTGTATTGTCCTGTAAATATAAAATATAAGCTTCTGATTTTGCATGTGTTGTCCTTAAAGAGATCAAATAGAAGACAACAAATTATTTTTTTTTCAATACTTGTTGAATACATTAGTAGCTTATAATACTTTCACAAAATAAAAATGTTCTATACACATTTAATATATAAATCTGCCCTTAGTCATTGACCCGTTTTAGAGCAAATGGTTGTGAACTAACTGAAAGTAAGTACATTCATGAGCTCGGTGGCTTCAGCCTTCCAGCATGGGAATCGTTATTAGAGTGTGAAGGCATTATGAGATGCAGATGTGCCATATGAGGCCAGGACCTCATGCATGCTCACAGTTCACTCTTCCTCTGTGTGGCCAAGCATCTTTTCCCAATAAGGCCAGCAAAGCGGATGTTGATTGAGAAAACCGTACTGTTTTATATTGTAGTCAACACGCTAATCTGATTTTCTCCATCTCTTCTGGGCAATCACATGGTGGGAGTGGTGAAAATGACCGCACCGCTGTCCTCAGTATTGGCTGAGCGATGGAGTGATGTTCAGAACGGGAAGGTCATAAGTTAAGGATTGTCAAGATCAGAGTCATGATGGGCCGTGTATTATTATTTCAGTGTGTTATGAACTTTTTGAGGCTGTATCCATATGTCTTGCCATAAGTTAACGAAATGTGTTAGGACTGTTACTGTGTTATAGATGGTAACATTCTAACCCAACCTATAACTTAATGAAAGAAGGTCTAGAGTTCATATGATTATATATATAGTCTATTTACAGTTAGCAGTTATTTTGTACGTACCAGTTTGATTATAGACATTAACTTCATAGCTTGCTATAAATATATGTCTACTGGATCATAAGTGTATGTTGTCTGCTTCCTTTTCTACACCTTTCCTACGTATAACTGTTAGTTGTTTTAGAAAGTCAATTTTCTTACAATTACATTATATACTGTAAAATCTCGAATAATCTAACAATCAATGGCATTCCACTACCTCTGCTATTTTTGAACAGATCATTGTTAAATTGCTGCTAAAACACCATACAACATTATTGTCCACCTACAATTTTGCTGCTAATTAGTATGTTATATTTACATTTACAACATTTCTTATTATACTGTAATATCTCCTGGCAATGTACTTTATTCCACACAAGAACTCTGTACTGGTCAGCACTGCACTGTCCTTTACTGTGCCCATTGTTCTATTTAGTAATTGTTGTACTTTCTTGCACTGTTTGTGTACATTTGCACACGTATGCATTATCTAGTCCTGTATATGTCTCTGTAGTCTTATTTAGTTCTGTGTAGTCTCATGCAGCTCTGTGTTGTTTTATGTAGCACCATGGTCCTGGAGGAATGTTGTTTCGTTTCACAGTGTACTGTACCAGTTGTATGGGGTTCAAATGGACTTGACTTGACATGAGTCTCTAGTGTCCGGACGTCGTAACAGTCAGTAAGTTTTTGCCACGGGACAGTCTTTATAACAGAGGCATTTTTTTAGCATATTTCGGCTTCTTGGTAACAAAGCTACACACAAGCTGCACATTTTCGTTTTATTAACTTCATGAGACAGATTATAAAAAAAGAGTAGCTGCTGAGGGGATAACTGTTTATAGCTGCTATCACAGTGCTAAAATGTCCTGCAGATTTAAACGTAACTATAAAAGGTTAAAAAGTATGATGAATCTCTTATTAAAAACAAAACAAAACAAAAAAACAATATACTTACTTAAGGAATAACTCAATGTTTTTCAGTTTCAGTTCAAATCTCTCTTTCTCTCACTTCCTCAGTTTTCTTCTCTCAATTCAATGAAGAAAAGTGGTTTGTCACTTCCAAGAACCACATCACAATGAAGGGTGTCCAACAGCAAACATACAGTACAATAGAGAAATGTGAGAAAACAGAGGGTAAAGCTCAATAAAAAGTAGTTCCATTTTTCCTTTTCTGCTTTTGTCCTCATCAGTCCATTCACCCTCGCTTTCTTTTTTCCCTCCCTCCCTTGTGCACTTTCTCCCTCGCTCCCTCTCTCGCTCTCTGCTTGGTTGGACTAATTGAGTATCTAAACAAACTAATTAATCACCGGCACTGGTGAAAGATGGACAGGTCCGGGGAGGTGATGTTCATCAAACTCCCCCAATTTGCTTTTTTAATCCCTGCAGCAATTTATTTGCTGAATTTGCACATCCCCCCTTCTCACCCCTTTTCCATGGCCAAGGTTAACCGTACACATGCTCATTTACTATTTATGATTTTTCATAGCGGATAAGTTCTCTCTCTCTCTCAATGCACATGCATTAATCAAAAATAATGAATAAAATGATCCGTCTGACAATGCTCATGGCCTCGCAGGTTTCAGGAGAATAGCCAACCAACTTTATTAATCAACACATGCTGATTAATTGTTACAAAGTGTCATCCATAAATTTTAATAGTACTTGCCCAACACTAACAATATCTCCAGTGGCTTCAGATTTATTGAGAGCGATCGGCTATTGAGGAGAGGAGAAAGAGTCACGGATGTGGACCAAACAGACACCCCCCCCCCCAACCCCACACCACCAGACTCCTGTGTACTGATTTGAAAAACTTAAAGATCATTTAAGTTTTTTTAAACTCTTCCTGTACTCTTCAAGGGCTGCCGTAATGGCCGCTTGTTGCCCTTTTGTGACTCCCCTCATCTCTCCCCACTCTGCTGTGGCCTTGCTTGGATCTCCATAGGATAAGGTGAGGCACCAGAGTAAACCATTAAGGATGACAGTTTCACTTTTCTCCCTCTAATTACTTGTTCCTGCCTATGTGGCATTTCTTAGAAAAATTTGTTGAATAATGACCGGCATTAAAATGGAGACTCTTAAGAATTTATATGCGCTGCTTAATTTATCATGTACTTTCTTTATCTCCTCCTTGGATTTATATCCAAAGTGTCGTAGGCCCCCTCTGCTTGCTGACAGCGCCGTCATTTTCTTAAGGGCACAGCATGTATATCAGTGACAAATTTCCCTGACGCTATGCAGTCCGTCCCGACTGCTTGCGGCCGTGCTTACTCCCGCATAGACATTGTTTATTTGCACTTTGGAGATACTTAAGAATCGCTTACACAGTCAGTTATAATGGCAGAACGATTTCAGATATGAATCCGACAAGGTTGCTTTTGCACATCATATCATCGAGAAGCAAATTTGACTTTAATATTTACTGTGAACAGTTGCTCAGATGAAACTCAACAAGTCAGCATTTAGGTAAATGCCAGGAAATTGTCATTTTTAATTTTTATGCTTTTTTGTGGTGAGTCAGGTTGTTGTCTAAAGAGTGAATCTAATGTGTTTTGGTGTGGCGGTTAAAAGCAGTTTCAGAAAAGCCCTCCCAACCCCTACTCTTTTTTTTCCCATCCATCCATCCATCCATCTTCAACCGCTTATTCCTTTCTCTTTTTTTTTTGATTAATATAAAAAAAATGCATTTAGTTCAGTGTGGCATTTTGTAAATGCACTGAGTTCACACTTAGGTCATTTGTACTCTTAGGGCCATTTGCCATAAGAGTTCCATACATCTGTTGAAGTGTAAAGCTATTTTCTGAGCCTGGGAGTAGTACCAGAGAACTGATTCCGGTCCACATCAGGTGTGGAAACAATCCACTCAATCTAAAATCCACTACATGTCGAGAAACATGATTGACATGTGTCTTCCTTTCTCAGAAGTTTCGTAATGGCAGGAAAAGGGTTGTTATTGTCAGCAGATGAAATGAAACATCTTACTGATTTATAAAACCAGACATTTGTAGGACTGGAGAACTGTAATTAGCTCACCTTGGTACAAGTGCTTACACTGAAAGCTTAAAATAATGGAAAAATTCACATCTTCTAGCTAAAAATCTTTATACCCATTATATTTGCAAATCCAGAAAAAGGATGAACCATTTTGCACAGAAGTTACATATGGAGCTGCAAAATCAATCAACGGTTCGGAAGGAATCCTTTCATGTATAAGCAAACGTATGATTATGAGCCCAGCCTCCAAACAAGCCCAGAATTGTTCCTGAGTGCAAACTCAAGTATTCAACCCAGGTGTGAAAACGCCCTTACAGTTACACACATACGTTGTATAGCTAATTCCTTAGAAAGTTAACCTCTTCGTTCTGCCTAGTTAAAATATGTACACTTTTTAGGGGCACATTAGAATGATTTATGTAATGGACCTACTTAGTCATTCGAACGGCTACCCTCAACCTCTGCCTTATTGCTGTTGTTTCTTTTCCATACTTTTTTTCCTCTTTGTAATTTACTGCATGCTCTTGGGAGAACAAGCCCTAATGTTGGACGTCTTTCAAGGGCATCATAGTGAGTATAGAGCCTTCCTCTCTTTAAGAGCTAGCAGTCTAACTGGTTGTAACAGCACAGCAGTGTCCTTAGTAGCCGACTGCTGTGTTAGACATTGGCCTGTGATAATGCTGCTAATTAGGCTAGTGCTAATGATCAAAATGGAGCATCCTGCTGCCCAGCTTTGGTTCCTTCCACATACACATACAAAAAAATTGCCGTCTCTTTGCAGATGAAGCAGCACCTTGGGCGAGGGCCTAGAGATGGGTTCAAGGCAGCTTTTCATAAACCATCTCCATTTTCCCCTCTCTCTTCTCTTTCCACTTCCACTCCAGTACAAACATAACATTTCCAGCCCAGGCAAATAGACTTGGCATATCTCGCTGGCCTCTCTCTGCGGCCGTATGACAACAATGAATACATTATCGTAGGCTCCAGCTTAAACACTTAGACATGTGACCTAATGAAATTACAGGTTCCCTCTGTCTCCACTACTTTGCTTTAGCCCCTGTGAGCATTTCTATGCTAATCAGATGCTAATACATGGAAACGACAGCAGACATTTAACCCTGGAGTACGGGAACACTACTGAATTAAAGAGATTATTTTTTTTTTACTTTGTCTTTTTCTTTTTTCCAGTACTAGTACTTAATGGAAGGCCTTAGAGAATGAGGTAAATGTTAGAGTTTTACCTGTTTGGAAGCTAAATGCCCACTTCTACTTTTAAATTGGACCAGAGATAATGTTTTAAACTTTGACATTTTTCCTGCCCAACCTCTTTCAAAGCTTGGATAGTGGTACCATCAAGAGGATTAATGCTAATTGTAGATTCCTCGGGACTTGACAGCCATACATGGCATCAAATAATAATAAAAAAAAATGGCAGTATTTATACCACTCAAAGTACTACAGATTTTGGTCTGACTAGTGCTTTATAATCCTGGTAATATACCTCGATCATCCTTCTCACCAGATACCCATTTGTCATTTAAGCCCTCCTATGTGTAATGCTAAATTGAGACATATTCTAGTTTTCCTCATCGCCACACCCTCCTCCTCCCTCCTCCTCCTCCTTCTCTCGTATTCTTACCCTGGGCAATGGCAGAGCTCTGATGGCCTACTGACACATTAAGTGGAGTGATGGCAGTGCCAGGGTGTGGCTGCAGGGAGATGAACGGAGAAAAAAAAAATCCTCCACATTACCCAGCTACTCTCCCACACACTTATAAATGTGACAGCACCGTTTGACCTTGTAACCTTCTCATTTAATGGCACAGCAGCTAGTAAAAAAGGGCTGACATGCCATACACAGCGGCTAAGGGTGTGATCGGAGTGTGGCTTAATATAGCCGTTATTATTACTGACCCGATTGTTGATGAGGTGAAAGCAAAAGAGTAATAGGCAAGCTCCGAGTTGAGTATATTAGGGATGTAGCGATGGGATATAAGCAAAGAAAAGCTATAAGTGACCTGATTTTTCAACCAGATATGACAGCTCTTTAATCGGAAATGCTCACATAAGAACCAAATCGTGCCACAGGGCTCTTGTTCAGTCAGATCTGCCCTGTACAGATTATGTCCCCATACACATGCAGCCTACATATGTACAGCCCTTGTGATAACGATAACTCTCAGGTTAGGGAGAAAGAGAAAAGGAGAAAAGAGAAGGAAAGTGAGAAAGCCCGATGGATGACATTTGTTCATTATCATTGTGAATAGATTTTCACCTGCTCGCTGCCTGGTCCGCTACTCCCGGCTCGATGAATATCAAACAGGCTTTTTTTTGTCCTTGGGGCCAAATTTGGGAAATAACATCCCTGCTCTTCTCCCTGGAGTGGAAAACGGTGGCACCTCAAGTAGCTATCACTCAGTCTACACTGCCTGGCTTTATGAGCCTCTCCATAATGAGTTGGAGTGAGAGGAAGAGAGTGACAAAGCTCATGCAAAGGGACGTGAATAGCAGAACAGAGAACATTGCCCGAACATAGGCCTTTTAAATTGGCCATATTAGAGAATGAACCTTAATCTTGATCAGCCAAAGATGTTTGTATCAGCAAGGCGATACAAGCAGTGCAGTGGAGGCTCTCTAGTTCAAATGCTAAGTTCATCAACAAAGTTTGGTACCATAACCCTTAAAAATATTAGTTTTCCTTTCCTTTCTTTCACAAGTCTTATTACAATAAGTGTCATTTTTACGTATAGCAAACTTTCAATTTAAATTCATGACAGCTGACCATGAGTGCACGGTGGCTTAATGGTTAGCACATTCTCCTCACCCATCCAGGGTTGGGGGTTCAATTCAATTCCAGGGTTGGGGGTTTCCTTCCCCATTAGAAAGACGCATGGAAGTGTCCCCCACCCCATACTCCCTGGGATAGGCTCCAGGTTCTCCGTGACGCTGTAGGATAAGCGGTATAGAAAATGTATCAATGTACAGCTGACCGTGTAACACTTTGTATTTTGTGTATTTTATGTCACAATCAAATAAAACCATATGACTATAATGTCATGTTAAATATAACAAGTAACTATAAAATTCAAACATTATTTCATTTAATATGCTGTGAACATACGTCGCATGTTAGAGCTACCCAATGCTGACCAATTGTTGATGTTTTCTGAACTTGAATATCATAAGTTCTCCTCCAAAGACATGCATAAAGATGTTTGCCAGAGCAGTTATAATTATATCCCAATACTGTTTGAAATCCAACTGCATAATTAAAAAAACTAAAATTATCACTGCTCGAGTGGCAAGTAATGGCATGGAAAGCTGAGAAAGGTATTTATTCTGCATGCAGTTTGGATGTACCATCAAACAGCTTCAATTTAAGCTTACAGTGTTTTGGTGTCTTGGATCTACAGGTTATCCTAAAAATCTCCATGCATAGAGGACTACTGCATGTATGCCAGCACCATCAGTTGTCTTTGTCAGTGGATGTTTGTAGATGTCCACTTCTTGGTTGTTCCGTAACACTTCTAGTCTTTTAATTTATTTTATCGTGTGTGATGTGCTTGCCATGTTTTCTGTTAAAGTCCATTGCAACCTTATGACAGCTTCCCGATCCAGCTACGAGAATGAATATGAATATTTCAATATGTTCTTCTTTTGTCAAAGGAGTTCTTAAAGGCTATCTGAAAAAAAATATTTCCTATAAACTAAGTATGAAGCATTTTGCTAAGAAGACATTTTGCTAAAAAAAATGATTGATTTACTTTATGTATGGAGACTTTTGGGACATCCTGCATTTATGTTTGTATGTTTTTCACAGCGCAAAATACAGTCCGTTTAACGCCCCAATAGCTGTCAATGGGAGTGTTCACACTCAGGTGTAAAACACGTGGCATCAAAGCATCAAATTTTTTAACATCGAGGGGTTCTTTTTTTTCTTTGGATGCACCATGTCAAAAACTGTCAGAACAATGATATTTGTGCTTTTGTTCACATGCCCGGAGCCGCTGAAGTTATGTAAAAGTATGACATGATCGGCCTCAAGTACAAAACTGTCTTGCCGGCAAAGAAGGAGCCGAAAAAGAAGACGAAGAAGATGCCAGCACCCACCATTTCAGAGAGTGAGAGTGAGAGTGTATAAGTGACATACTCCGAAATAAAATGCTCACTGCTAATAAATCCTTCCGCCTACACACAAACAAAATATCCTTCGAAAGCACCAGATTCAAATTTACACACTAAATACTAGACAAGTGTATTTATTATATTGTTGGTAATTTTTGACAACACTGATATGCAAGTATATATTCTAAATGATCCATTTAAAACTTTCAGTGCAGCTTTCTACACTAAATAGCATCATTCGTTTCTTTGCCTCTTCTCTGCAAATGATAATCTGCTGATTGATAGTCCATTGTATTTATTTTGCACCTGATATATATTTGCATATAAGAATTCTTGACCTCTTATTCAAATAGCTAAGTGCCCCATTATTACATTGTTATATTATCATATTGATCACAAAAAATAGACTATTCATAGTCAACACTTCACCAATTTGCAGGAACATTAACATTTATGGAAACAACAATAGTTGTCTTATACCCAGCCCTATAATCTGGGTATTCCCATAAGTATGGAAATGCTGTTTCTGTGAGTTTGATGTAAGTCAATTATTACTCATAAAAAAGAGTATACTGCTTAAAATGAGAACTTTAAGGATTTAGCTTTAAAGAATTTGTTGCAGTGGGTGGTTAGTGGTTAGGGGACCGGGGTTCGATTCCCACCGAGGCCATGTGTGTGTGGAGTTTGCATGTTCTCCCCGTGCTGCGGGGGTTTCCTCCGGGTACTTCGGTTTCCTCCCCAGTCCAAAAACATGCATGGTAGGGTGATTGGCGTGTCTAAAGTGTCTGTAGTGTATGAATGGGTGTGTGAGTGTGTATGTGACTGGCACCCTGTCTAGGGTGTACCCCGCCTTGTGCCCGATGCTCCCTGGGATAGGCTCCAGGTTCCCTGCGACCCTGAAAAGGAGTAAGTGGTAGAAGATAGATGATTGGATGGATTGTTGCAGTGGCCAAATCTTCTTCTTCTTCTTCTTCTTCTTCTTCTTCTTCTTCTTCTTCTTCTTCTTGCCCGTGGTTAAAGCGTGGGTGTGGACACCCCCAAAAAAAAAAAAAAACAAAACCTGAAAAACATGCCATCTAACCCTAAAAATAGACAATAATTAAACTTTTGGTGGTGATAGTGGTCAATCTAAGACAGTGGTATAAGCTTAAGATAAAGTGTCACAAGCTAAAAAAAAAAAAAAAGAGTAGTCGTCTAATCTGCTGAAGCAAAGTCAAGACTGGACAGAAGTTTGATACTTTGCAGTGAATTTGTAGCACCTTTTGCATGTTGGTTTTATTGTGTCTGTTCCCTGCCTGTTTTCAACAGAATGATACGAGAGAAGAAAATGCCCACTGTTTGAGTCTTTTGCTCAGGTTGAGAGAAAAAAATTGTTTTCTTTATCAGTCCACTTGCTGCTGGAACCACTGAGCTGAAACCATCTTGCCCATTCGAATCAAATTAGTACATGCAACTTGGTGTAGCAGGTAGCTCCAGGGTCTCCATTTCAATCCTGAGCTTGGGTTACTGTTTGTATGAAGTTTCTGTGCATGTTCTCCCCATGTCCACGTGGCTTTCCTCTGGGTTCTCCAGTCTCCAGTCATCATCGAGAAGACTGTCTATGCTAAATAGTCCCAAGAATTAGTGTGCGAAAGTGTGTGAGTGTGTGTGTGCCCTGTGATGGACATTCTGGGTGTATTCTCACCTGATTTGCCTAGATCCACCACAACCCTGACCAGAATGAGCGATTGGTGTATTTAAAAGTATTTAAAAAATATATAAAACTTTCCATACCTCAAGTAGAGTTATATTTTGAACATTAAGTATTGCAGTACTGGACAATCTCTATACACACCTATCCTACATGACTCCATGAACAGTTTTTAATGGAAGCAGGAAGAAAGTGAAGAAACATCCAAGCTAGTGAAAAAATACAGTATGTGCAATTGAAAATGGTGCAAACAAAGTACATTTTAAAACACAGAGAAGGAGAGAATCTGAGTGACATCATTATCCAATGAGGTCCAGAAGATCCTTCAGTTCACCATCAAGAATGACAGACACAGTGAGTGCACAGTATAATTCAAGGATACAAAATATAACGAAAAGGATAGATAAAAAGTATGGCACAAAACACAGTTTTAAGTTACAGCATCCTGAAAAAGCATAAAACCAGAGAGAGCACACGGCGTACACACATTAGCAACTTCATCAGATGAACTCAAATTTCCATCTATGATATTGTTGGGCCTGGATGGAAACCTCTGGAAACTGAAAAGATCTTGGACAGGCCATAAATGTACAAAATTTCCATCTCATAAACGTTGACATCTTACAGTCATGTTTTAAGCAAGATAACAGTTTTGATGTGTTGCCTATGCACAAATTAATTATCTCAAGATTTCAAAAAGTTAACCTCACTTCATTGACTGTGTTCTGAGTGTTTGTCAAGGCTGAGACAGGAAAAAAAAGAGAAAAAAAAAGAACGACACAAACCTGTCTTTCTGATAACAGCGTGCTCAGTTGACCAGAAAGCCCTGTAATTAAACTGCTGCCTGTCCTGATGAGTGAACTGAAGTTAACCTTGGACCGTGCGCACAAACTCCGGCCTATGTGCTTAGATCGGTGCAGGAAGAAGAAGATTTAGAGGGAGTAGCGGGCTCAGCTAATTGTGCTGAATGGTGAGAAATAATGAATATAGCAGCAGACGGTGCGTTCATTTCTGTCGACGTGTCTCTTTTCTTGCTCATATTTATACTGTATTATTTTGAGATATTGCACTTCATGTGGATTGCGTGCTGTCTTTCCCACTATTTTCCAGGCAGGTTTTCAGAGGAGATAACTTATTAAAATTACTTTTTACTCATTTTGTTTAATGTATGCACTTTAACAATTAATAACCCAAGCGCAGGAGATTTTCACTAAAGGCCATTAATTTGTATAAAGCTGCTACCACTGACAGGGGAGATTTTTCAGAACTGATCAGAAGAAAGTGAAATTATTCTCTTGCCTCAGGTTAAATATTACTTTCTCCAAGAATTCTTCAAGGCATGCCTGTTTTTTGTTTTTTTGTTTTTTGTTCGTTTTTTTTTTTATGACCTTGCCTTTGATTGCTGTGTTCAGACTCCTCTTACTTTGAAGCAAAGGGGAGGCTTGTTTTGCTTTGTTTTCTCAACCACCACGTCTCTCGTCCCATCAGAGAAACAAGGCCTGAACTGAGGTGTGAAAATTCAAGGCCTTGCTGAAACAGACCTGCTCTGTATGCCTATCTTCATATCACCTTCCAGGCCAGGTCTGGACAAATAGGAGTGTGTGTGTGTGTGGCGAGGAGGGCTGTGCGGGGAGAACCTGTGTGCTTGGCATCTCTATATGCAAGTCTGCTGGATTTGGATTATTATTTTTGTCTAAAGCAGCCCATTAAGTGAATGCTCATAACAGCAGCTAATGGTACATGTCAATCTCTGGCCTTAGTGCTTTTGCCCTGTTTAAATAATTCAGCATGCCGACACAACGAGTCCATTCTGCTTCTTGACTTTCAACATGACTACTGTCCTTCACAGCCATCTCTAATTTCATTTAAAAGCTTCCATGCAAAGGTTAAAACACATACCCTAAATTCTTAAAACTAAGATAATTGGAATGTAAAAACAAGAGCTTATTCATGTGTACTAATATTTATGTTATTATTTGTTATCTTCACTATCGTTGTTTATCTTAAGCTTGACTTAAACATTAGGGTAACAATTTACTTACATTTAACTATAACCTGCATGACAATTAATATAACCCTACATAAACACCTATAAAGGCTTATTAAAATATGATAATACTTTATTAATCCCCAGATGGAGAAATTAATCTTATAACAAAAACCTTATAATCAGGTTTCATAAAAAAGTGCTTTCATCAATTTTGACATCACGTCAAGTCAAGATTTTTGTAAACATTGGGTTGCATTATGACGTTTCCCATGCCAGGAAATATATATATATATATATATTTTATATATATATATATATATATATATATATATATATATATATATATATATATATATATATATATATATATATATATATATATATATAAAAAAAAAATGTATCATTATGCTATAATTATGGTAGCCCTATAAACTTGAGTCAGCATCTTGCATGAGGCAGCATCTTGAGTTGATGACTATGACACTACTATAAGGATGAAATAAATATGAATATGAATACATAATGAATAGATCATGTTTTATAAAGAGATGCAAATACACCTATCATTAGGAGGCGCAATAGTCATGTATATTTTTTTAGAAAGCTACCCAGAACGGTTTGTGTGGTATCTGCTTGAGACTAGAGGTGAGTATCCAGATAAGGACACTGTGGGACGCAACACCAAAAAAAAAAAAAAAGTTATGAATGTGAGGTTTTTAGTTTTCTACATTTGTCAGCAAAAGGTCAGAAATGAAATTTGTAGGGCAAAGAAAGACAATGTTTATGGTGCTGCATCCTTAGTAAATGCCTGGTCTGAGTTGCAATGGTATAATTTTAATTTAATAGTTTGTTTATATATTTTGGGAAACAGATTCATTAGAAAATTTAGCAAGCAGAAAGTATTGCGTGTGTGAGCAGAAAAACAACAACAACAACAACTGTCCCAAATGCAATTATGAGCTCAAGTGATGTAGCTGAGGTTGAAGAACTGTCAGAGCCAGAATTCAAAGAACATGCTGACGTTACTGGCATTTCCACCTCTCGGTTTTCCCCAGTGTTTGTAGCGATATACAGGGGTGTAGAGGTAGTCATAAAAAAGTTTCTAAGATATTGACATTAGTAGCATGAAAAGCACTAACACAGATCACAATGTTAACTTTATTACTTCACACTCATTCGCTACTGATAATCAATACACAGATACACACCAATACATACTGTGCATTAAAAGGTACAGTATACTCAGGTATATTTTGGTAGAGGTTAGCTGAAGCTAGTTGTTTTGAAACTTAAAATTCAAACAAATACCTTCCCTCCATTCAGTGTACCCGAAAAAAAAAAAAAAAAAAAAAAAACATGCCTAGGCTAGAATGCCTGTATGCTAGTGAAACATGGATGCCCTTTCTGATGTGACAGCCAACAAGATTAACAGGAAATGTGCAACACCTCTATCCTCATTGGTTGGATGTTGGTGGTCCACATCATTAGTTTTGTCTCCCGCGAACAGCCTGAGGCACCACTGAAAGTTTTCCACTGAACCGGTATTTTGTTGACAGCTGCCAAGATGTGAGGATAACTTTGCCTTAAACTTTGCTTAAAAATCACCCACCTAAGGTTTAATCCTACTATTTGAGGATTATGTTTGGGGAAAATGATATAGCTGTTATTCAGAATGGTGTTCAAACATTATTACACATTCTTTAAGACTCCCCATCTGTCTGTGGGAGTGTTTATCAGAGGATATGTTTGCTGGGATTACTGGTGTTCAGCAGGAGGAACAAGAAGAAGAAGAAGAAGAAGAAGAAGAAAAGAAAAAAAAACCCTAAATGCAGAGGAAACACAAACTGATTCACAGGGAACATGGACAATCTGAACGCATTCATCAAAACAGATTTCCTTTAGCCCTCTTCTTTTTCTCTCCTCTCCATCCTCTTCTCCTCTTCTTCCTGCAGTGGTACCTTTTTAAGTTCAGAGACTGAGAGCATGTCTTCATTAGCTGCATTAACATTCAGCGGCTGTAGTAAATTCTGACAGTGAAAAGGTCCCCGTAACCTTTAGTTGTGCAGAAATTTACTTCCCAAGAAAATTACAGCTGGCACTGTCTTAATTAATGCTCGCTTTCTTTGCTGAAAACCCAGGGCTTGTCAGGAGACGAGGAGGGAAGAAGGGGAGGCGGCGGCGGCGGTGGCGGTGGTGGTGGTGGTGGTGGTGAGGAGGTGGAGGTGGGAGAAATTAGGAAAGGAAGTGGAATGTGGAGATGGCTGAGTGTTACATGGAGCCTTGAAAACTGAGCCTGGAAATGATAAGTAAGTAACTCAGCCACCATTTTCTGTTGTGTTCTTCTGTTTTTGTGGTGGAGGCTTTCAAAAGATTCGCATTCCCCTCATTCTTTGTTTTTCAGCACAGTAAAAAATGAAATCCTTGGTGGAAAACTAATACATATTTTATTCCCGGCTTTCTTCAAACAGCGTATTGCACGATACTACTTTTTCTGGATGAGCACTGCATACAGCAACACAAAAGGAGGGAGGCCACAAACAGATTAGAATACTACATACAATCACTGCCCTGAAAGAATGGTTAGTAAAGCTTCCTCAGAAATAAAAGGAGACTCAGCCGAGATTGGCAGCCATGTTTGGGATTATGCAATGAATGCTAAATGTGGAGCATCAGGCACACTCACAGTGCTTGTTATGTAAAATAATGCAGTGAACACTGAAAGAGGGAACGTGAGCTCCAGGCTTTGTCACATATGCAGAGGTACAACATGCAGAACTGGTGTAATCAGTCATACCTGATTATGGCACAACACTAACTACTACACTGTGTTTCTGTGTAGTGTGTTAATTTCATTGCTGTGATCGAGGAGTTGTCATGAAGTTGGAGGTCTATAGGGCTAATGTGTGAATGTTTTCTATAAAGTGATGCTATTTTCTGTGCCTGTCACCAAGTCTAGGCCCTCTGGGTTTGATCATTAACTCTCCACTCTCTCTTTTTCTCTGAGGATGCTAATTAGGGGTTCTGGCTCATGGAGTGCTTGATAGACAAATGTCAGAAGACTCTTGTGTGGGGTATTAATTGCTGAAATGAAAGCTGGGGGCAACAGCCGTAGAGCAGGCAAATCTCCATTTAAAGATGACTTTTACCACAATTTAGAAGTTATATTGCTGTTAAAGTCAAAGTGTCAACAATTTACCATCATTAGAAATGATTGAGTGTGGATTTAAGCACAGGTCAGTTCGGTTTGCCATATAAAGCAAGATGCAAGACGTGGGCAAGGTGCGAGTATGTGGTGCAATTATTCATTTAACAAAAAAAAACTTATTATTATTATTATTATTATTATTATTATTATTGTTGTTGAAACACAACAACTACTACTACTAATAAAGTTATTATAAAGATTATATCAAACAGAAACTGGAGCTCAAGGATTATGCTCTCCATTATTTACAGCCCAGACTGCAGCACAATGTTTCTTTTCCAATTGTGGAAGCATTATCTATCTATCTATCTATCTATCTATCTATCTATCTATCTATCTATCTATCTATCTATCTATCTATCTATCTATCTATCTATCTATCTATCTATCTATCTATCTATCTATCTATCTATCTGTCTATCTGTCTATCTGTCTATCTGTCTGTCTGTCTGTCTGAGAATTTCTTATTCTTTGTAGTTTATTCATTCATTTCTTTCTTTTAACTCCACCATCCAGTGATGCAGGAGAACACAGCAGAAAACAAAAGAAATAGAGCATCAAGGATTCAAGCATTTCTTCACCATTTTCAGCAAAGATTGCTCTACATGTGCCACATTGTTCTAATTGTGCAAGCTTTCTCCCCTAATGTGGAAAAGAAAAGCAAGCGGAAAAGCTGTTTGGTGACTGAAAGTAGAATATTACTATCACTTCTGTAGCTCAATAAAGTATACCAATTATACCAACTAATTAAAACAATTAAAGCATGGAGGGCCTGGTATCTAAATTGACCACATCAAGACTGGGGCTGGCTTATTAAAATAGTCCTCTAATGAGCTGCAGACGTACTGAGTGTCTTTTCTCTCCTCTGGCCTTGTCTCCTCTGGACAGAGAAGGAGAAAGAGAGAGAGAGAGAGCACAAGAGAGAGAGAGAGAGAGAGAGAGAGAGAGAGAGAGAGATTAACCTCACACATTCTATCATATTTTTACAATATTAGTATGGTGTGTGTGTGTGTGTGTGTGTTCTCTAGTCAGTCACAATGCTTTCTTGGCTATAACACTGAAAAATAAAATGAGAAAATACAGCTATGGGCTAGACATACTATTACAATTTTAATCAAAATATCTATACGAAGAGATCTTCATCTAAAATGATTCGAGAAGTTCCTATTACTACCTTCAGAATGTATTTTATAGCCTTCACTTGTATTCCCTTGTGAATGATCATACATTACCTTAACCTTACAACTCTTTCTAATTCCACCCCGTCGTCTGTCTCACACCTTCTCCTCACTGGGGGGAAAGTAGACACTCGAGCCCCGTCCCAGCGATGATAAACTGCCACTGATTCCCTGATTCCAATTTGTAATTTTCCAAGTGTAGAGGTAGGACTCAGACGATTGATCAAATTGAGGAGCAACTTGAGCCACCTTTCTCCCCCCCACTCTCTCTCTCGTTCTCTTTCGCACTCTTGCTCTCTTGCCCAAAGACCCTCTTTAAATATTCAGCTAGATTTATGAATGGCCACTGTCTCCCTCAGCTATTTATATCGCGTATATTGACAGAAACACATTCTGGAAAGAGGAATGAAATTTTGCTTTCTGTGAGTGCGACTGAGGGGAAGTTTGATAGAGTGTAATCTGACACCGGGTGGGGGGTTGAAACACTTAGATTAATGCATTTTGTGGAACAAAAGTAGACAAGGATTTATTCATATTTTCCCTCCATTTTTATGAAAAATTCAAATGAAGGTCAATTTTCAGGATTACCTGTCTGGCTGTAAAATGTTTCGGGACATTTGTCAGGGAATGAATAAAAAATTAAAGACATAGCAGACCAGGAGGAAAAAGATAGGGGGTGGACAAATAGATTTCACACGGATGTAATAAATACACATGTTAGCGCAGCATTTGTTTAGATTTGTGAAAGTGAAAGAGCACTTTTAGTCTTGTTAACTGTAGGGGTCAAAGTTCTTTTCTTGTTTGCTCTATCTGCCCCTAGTTGGTCTGTGCTTACACTAACATCAGAAACCCTCTGATCTCTGGGGATGCTGGCATCACCGTTCGATCTGATTATTTGGGAAGGACAAAGTGCTTGTGTTGATGAAGAGCCTGCTCGAAAATCTGGGAGTGCAGGAATCAATGCAGATCCTCTGGCCCCTGGAGCATTGATCATGCCTGCCTCTGCATTGACAACACATGCCTTGTTTATCTAGGTGTACGGGAAGGGCTAAAACAAGCCTTGGGTGAAGTTTTATTTTTTATTATTCATCCTTTTCTTTCCTTGGCATCTCTGAGTCCCTATATCCCCATCTCTATATCAACAGACTGGCATGATTAATAATACACATTCATAAGTTTGATTGAAGAAAGTTTTCAGCTCTAGTACACATACTTGTGGGATGTGAGACGGGTGTGGGTTAGTGGAGGGGATCTCACTTATAATTCCCTGCTTCTCTTGTGTCTTTTTAAAGTGAGAGAAACAATGTCTCTTCGCATAGTTTGCGATGGAATCAATCCACCATGAGATGGACGAGTTTGCTGAAACGAGGGCCGCTCATTACCGCAGGATGTTGTTTGTCCAGAAAGCCTTTTCCTCCCACCTTGTTAGAGATGTCCAGCCTGCATAATTGGATCCATCTCCAGCTGCAGACAGATACTCTCATAGCGAGAGCTTGCATAAATGACAAATGTTCCACCTATCTATGAACGATGACCATTTAAAGGAATGACGTCTCGTTATTAGGACGGCAGACAAGTTTGAAGGCTGCGGCAATCTCTTCAGCAGTGAGCAAAGAATCACTTCACTTAAGGCTGTCTGTGTTGATTTGAATGCGGAGAGCTTCTTCTGATTCCTGTTTAGTAAACGTGTTTGCAACAAATAACCGTCCACTTTGAGGCTAATTGCCACTGAAGTATGCGCAAAATGTGTCATTATGAAACGTTCAGGGCTGGAAATGTGACTGACTTCACAAATTCATCGCTGTCATTCTTGAGATGAGACGAGCACATTTGAGATCATTTGACTGGAGCCTGCCTTATCATCCAGACTAATTGAAGACAGAGCACGAGAGTTTTTATGGATGAGCACAGCATCTGTTTCTAGACAAAGTTCAGCATAGACATTCCATACACAGGTGACTTGCGAATGTTTATTGAAACGCAAGGTGAGTTTGATTAAATCAGGGATTTGTTTAGGTCCTCCACAACTACATCATGTCATTCACAATGTGTGAGTCATAGTTTCTGGTTGGAATGTGTTCCGAGCTAGGTCAGTCATGGTGAATGTTTCATAACACACGAAACCACCTGTCTGTCTAGTCATGGACCCAATACTGAAGAAATCCTGTGCCTAGACCTGCACCAAATTACAGCCACATTAGTGAATGTAGAACAATAAATTCTTCCTTGATTTGCCATAATGCTTAAGTAAGGCAGAATTGTGCAACTCTGTACAATTACACAGTGCCCCAGAACTGTCTTTAACTGGGGGGGAAAATGTGGCTTGCACCTGTAATAGTCGTGTTTACATCATCATCAGAAATAATGAAATAAACCAAAACAAGACTTTTTTTTTTTAACCCACAATGGGCCAATGATATTGTTTGTTTGTTTATCATTATATACTTTAACCTTTTGAGCAGGTAACATTGGTGATTGAAAAGTTGCATAAAGTAATGCAACACATAAAACATTTGTTATAATATTTATAAAAAAAAAAAGATTTCATCTCATTATGTGGTAAGACATTTTTACACAACACATTTCACTTATTAGTTGTTTGAATACATACTTTATTTATATTTGTCATGCTATTATAGTATATGCTCACTTTTTGACTGTCTCATACAGTGCATTGTTTCATCTATAAGTTAATCTAAACATCTGAGCTTTTTAAATCAGTTACATTAAACGTGCAGCAACAATGCACAAACTGTATTAGTAGTTAATATTAACATTAACAGAATTTAAAATTTCATGACAGGACAATGGACGAGTGGGCGCACAGTGGTTACTGGCTTTCGCCTCACACCTCCAGGGTCCGGGGTTCGATTCCCGCTGGGGCCATGTGTGTGTGTGGAGTTTGCATGTTCTCCCCGTGCTGCGGGGGTTTCCTCCGGGTACTCTGGTGTCCAAAGACATGCATGGTAGGCCGATTGGTGTGTCTAAAGTGTCCATAGTGTATGAATGGGTCTGTTAGTGTGTATGTGATTGTGCCCTGTGATGGACTGGCACCCTGTCCAGGGTGTACCCCGCCTTGTGCCCGATGATTCCTGGGATAGGCTCCAGGTTCCCCCATCACCCTGAAGAAGGAGTAAGCAGTAGAAGATGGATGGATGGACAATGGACGAGTTGATGGTCTATAGGTTATTTACAGTACTAAAGATCAAGATCTTGAAACCAGACTATTCAAATAAAGTGAACGTAAAAAAGATGAGTTGATTGATAGTATACAGCAGCGGTGACCAATCTTATCCAGAAAAGTAACTACTCTGCTTTCAAATATAAATTACACAAATTGCTACAGCCAATTTGTTTTTTTGTTATGTTAATAAATTAGCCAGCTTGATGCAATTATTTTAACTGGTTGCAGATATTAACACTATTTTTTTTCTAGCAGTGAAAGGATTCTTGATGTAAAACATGACTCACTGCTGTTAACGTTGTCCGTTCTATCTTCTAAAGGACTCTTTGTCTCAATTCTCTGTTACAGAAAACCAGTTCATTTTGTTGTCATTAGAGGGACTGAAAGCTTCATCAAATTTGATTTGCAAATTATCCTTCATATTCTTTCTCAACTACACTTAAGAAAATGGCTCGGATTATTTGATATCTTAAACACAGGGTACTGAGAATGGTTATGATAATAGAGAATAGCTATGACATGCATAGTATATATAAATATATCAAACTAACTTAATAGCACTTGAAAATATTTTTGTATGGATTAGACAGATATGTGATGAAATGAAGGAACAACAAACAAGGGTCTTAGAAAGGTGCTGGGCCACCACAATTCACCAGAACAGTCTTCAAAGTGTCATCATGGCAATCTGTATCTGGCACAGATTCTGTAAGTATCTGAAACTGTACTGGAAGCATGAACACCCTCCCTCCAAAAGCATGTGGACACCTGACCATGACACCAATGTGGCTCTTCCACAAACTGTTGCCACAAACTCGGAAGCACACAGTTGTATAGAATTTCTTTGTGGGCTATAGCATTAGTTTCTCTTCACTGGAACTAAAACGTCCAAATCTGTTCCAGCATGACAATGCCATTGTGCACAAAGTGAGTTCCATGAAGACATGGTTTTCCAAGGTTGGTGTAGAAGAACTTGGACTACACCTTTTTGGATGAACTGGAACACTGACTGCACCCCAGGCATCCTTGCCCAACATCAGTGTCTGACCTCACTAATGCTCTTGTGGCTAAATGGACAAATCCCCATAACCATGCTCCAAAATCTAGTAGAAAGTTTCCCAAAAGAGCTGAGGTTATTATGACAGCAAAGGGGGACTAAATCTGGAATGAGATGCTCAACAAGGACATATGTGATTGGTCAAGTTTCCACAAACTTTTATCATAATAGTGTTTAATTATAGGATAAAAGGTGATCAGACAAAATAACTTTATCTTGATTTACAATGAGCCGTCCCTCTAAGGAAGAAACAGGACCCTAATCATGACAGCAAAATGTTCTACATCAGAAAAGAGCCACCAGGTTTCTTTCATTTGTTACTCTTCTTTATATCCACACACACACACACACACACAAATATGTTCTTTTGTATTATCAGAGAGGTGAATTTTGAAAGCTTTGCTTGAGAGTTCAAGTGGACTTGCAAACATGGCATCCTGTTCCATACATGATGCACTATATGACCATACTTTCATATCTATAATGAGATTTCAAGTAAAAATGATCAAAAACAATCTTGATAGTCTAAACATGTATATGTGTAGAGAAGAAAAAATGAATTTGTGTGTGGGGGAAATATGCATATGCAGTACATTTCCACATGCCTGTATATCGTATTACCATGTGTTGTAGGGTGACATATTGTGTTGTTATTATGTTGCAATTCTTTTCTAAGAAAAGATATGCTCTCATCCTGTCATTTAACCTAGCTGTTTATGAAGAATAATGTGTTGTGGGAATATCACATTGTGAGACCTGTACTGGGACACAAGTTCATTGCACACCTAGTACTAAACAGAAAAAAAAGAAAGAAAGAAAAAAAAAAACAGGCATAAAAGTGGACTCTTTAGGTCTCTTACCATACAGTTATTTCAGACACTAAGAAAGTGGACTGATCTCTCACATCTGCAGACCAGAACCCAGCGGGTGATTTAAACTCCCTCATTCTGGGCTGGAACATTACTTTAATTCACTGATGCATGAAACATTAAAATGTAGAAGGCACTAAAATGAAGGGTGAGGAAGTGTAGAAGAGAGAACGAGCTTTCGAGTGAAGTGGATTTATTAAGAGTGGCCCATGCTAGTTTGCTGCCATTATTAGCTGATTAGGTGTCAGAGGGAAGAAGAGACCTGGCAACCTCACAAGGCGAGAGGTGTGAGCCATCTTACATCCGCATACAAAATGGAGCTGGGATAATTAGCACGGCATCACCAGACGATTCTGACTCTGATGAAGGGGGAAAAAATAGAATAGGAGAAAGTGCAGCTCTGAAAACAAACTTTGAGCTGACATGAAAAAAGTTGGATGCGAAAGTTGGTAACATCACAGTCAGAGAAAAATTAAAGCACATGCATTTACAATGAATTATATGCATTAGAGAAATTTGGGCAGCTTGCATTACTATATAAATTTAATAAATACCATATAGCACACCTAAAAATAACATTCTAAATGTTTGTATGCATACAGGCATTGGACTATGACTGTATTTCAATTACCTTCTTCATCATTTCAGCTTTGGCATAGTGTGTTACCGGGTAAGACCTTTTAACTAACTTCATGCTGTTGAAAAAGTTCTATTTAATTGTTGATTTGATTAAACAGGGTTTAGAGTAATCCGGCCTGGTTGTGTCTAGTCCAGTTGAAGTCCATTATGAATGCAGTTTAATAGATTTGGGGAATTAGTAACTACGGGGTCAAGTACATTTTCACACAGGCCTAGTTGTTATTGGATAACATTTTTTGCTTCAATAAATAATAAATAATAAATAAATAAAACTGTATTTTGTGTTTACTCAGATTGGCTTTGATTTATCTGAGATATATCTGAGATATACACAGAAACAGAAGAAATCAGAAGAAATATTCTTCTTTTTCACAGCACTGTTGCTTGTAACCATGATATAACTGTACATTGTACACTGTACAAGAAAAATAAGGCTTGGAATGAAGTACCAGAGGGCATGGTGGCTTAGTGGTTAGTAGGTTTGGCTCACATGTCTGAGGTATGGGGATTTGATTCCCGCCTCCTCCCTTTTTGCACACAGAACACTGTGTGTTCCCTTTCAAAGGGAACTTTGCCGTTGCCTTAAGCATAACACTATGGGAGTGCCTCTCATGCACGACTGGCATCTGAAGCTTGTGTAAAATCATGCCTATTTATAGGCCTGCCATGATCAACTGATGTGGCAATTAAGCGTGTCGAGTGATATAAATATGGCACCTTTGTATGGCATCAGCCTTTATTATCTTCAGCGAGACTGCATGTCAGTTGTTTGTGTAAAGAAACAAATAGACGTTTCCTTTCCTTGCTATCTTGTCTCAAAATCTCTGGACTTTTCTATCCATCTAAAAAAAGATAAGAAAAAAAAAGGAATGAGCTAGAGAGAAAAAAATATGAGTGAGAGAATTCAAGAAGTGTGTTATGGCTTGCTCCCGTTTCATCACAGGGAATAGTGCACACTTTCTGGGTGAAGTGTCTAGGGATGTAGCATGCGATGGCAGCCTCGAGAGGTAATTATGCAGCTCGGCTCGCAACTCGCGCTCTTCTCGGAAGCCAAAGCGAGTTGGGTTTTGGAGCCTTGCGGATCTGGGCCGGCCAATGCCGAGGCAGCTAGTTGTCTCAGGTTCGGGGGAATTCTTATGGATCCGGAAGAGGAGCCGGAGACAAGCACTGCTCTATCTCTTGCCCTGTCTTCCGGGTTCGGCTCTCCGTGGGCTTTTGGAGCTTGCGTTGCGAGCCAAAAGGGAAAAAAAACACACACACAAAAATAATAGTAATAATTCCTCTCTGACTCCGAGGAGCCAGAAGGTGTACTAAAAACTGAGAGCAGCATATAAAGAGTTGCTTGAAGTGATTACTAAGGCTGGGTGAGCCTTTTTCTCCCTAGTGAAAGTAAATCCCTCACACTGTAGAAACTCCCATTTCTTCCAGAAGTGAATGACAAAATATCAGGCTTCTGAGGGAAAACCATGCATAAGCCGTATTTATAACCCGATGATGTTGGGTTATTCGGCCATTGTGGGGAATGAACGGTATGGCTATTTAGCTATGAAGAAGGTGGAGGAGGCGCTTCCGAGCTACCTCTTTCCATCGACACCAGGTAATTAGTGGGGCCGGCTTTGCCATCCAAGCCACCATGTAAGGCAACCGTGGCATTGGTAGGCAAGGCCTATGCGGTAATAGTCTTGCTTGTGGGTCCCTGCAGACAATGTCAGTGTTGCAGTCCTACTAAGCAGACCTGTTGAGTGAGCTCGACATATGGCAGCATTCAGCCAGTTTCTTACCTGTTGTCTCGAGCTCATCCGGGCATCCATGAGTGGAGCCTGTGCCAGCACTACTTCGAAAGAGACCCAGAAGGTGAGAATTGCATCCCGCCAACCCCCAAGGACATCCAGGGGAACTGGGCGGACACATTTGTGGCCTGCTACTAGGCCTGATCTGAGAATGTTCATCAAAGCCAAGCAGTCAAAGAAGAGCGTCATCTGAACTATACTTTTCGGGCATACAAGTTCAAACTTATCATTCCACAAACTCAGTTTGAGGACTGGTTTGCGATGATAGATCTAAAAGGTGCATATTTCCACATAGAAATATCACTAGCTTTATCCCCTCGCACCTTCACAAAGTGCATGGATGTCATTCTGGCTCCATTGTGGCTCCAGGGCATCCGTGTTCTGGTCTCACAACTGATATTGTAGAGACCATGTTAAATGCTAGAGCACCATCCACAAGGAAATTGTATGCACTCAAGTGGCAGCTTTTTTTCTTGTGGCGTGAGGAATATCAGTTAGACCCAATGAACTGCGCAATAGCTACAGTCCTGTAGTTCTTACAAGAACATTTCTCGGTGGGGTTGGCTCTTTCTACAATCATGGTTTACGTGGCCGCCATTTCGGCCAGCCATGCCCCTGTTGATGGAGCCTCTGTGTGGCAACATCCACTAACTTTGAGGTTCATGCATGGTGTCAGGCAGCTGAGGCCATCTGCAGGCTGCGCATACCTTCCGACGTTTCTGTTTTCCTGGAAGGTCCATCAGGGACCCCATTTGAGCCCTTAGAATCAGCCTCTGAGAAGCTTCTGACTCTCAAGCGAGTAGGAGATCTACAAGCTCTCTCTGTTGCACCTTCCTGCCTTGACTTTGCCCATGGATTGGCCTTCTTGTATCCTATACCAGATTATATTCTTAAGGTGCCTACATCGGCTGCCTACCCTGTGGTGTTGCAGACTTTCTGTCCTCCTCCATTCCCCACACCAGAACAAGAGAGAATGCACATGCTGTGTCCAGTAAGAGCGCTCAGTAACCACTCTGGCCAGTGGCATAAGTTGGAGCAGCAGCTGGTTTGCTTTGGCGGTGACAGTAGAGGTGATGCTGTGTCAAAGCAACGCCTCTCTAATTGGATAGTGGAAGCAATCTCTATTGCTTATGAGGCACGCAGTCTCGCTACGCCTCTGGGCATAAGGGCTCATTCCACTAGGGTGGTCGCCTCCGCAAAGATTTTGTCCAAAGTGGTATCCTTACAGAATGTGTGTGCTGCTGCAGGTGGTCTATGCCACACACATTCATTCATTATTACAGCCTGGGCTCGGTCTTTTTGAACAGGCCATACACTCGGAATGACGGAGTGGGTATTCTCGTTCCCATAGTGTTATGCTAAATGCAACATCAAAGTTTCATTGGAAAGGGAACGTCTGGGTTATGCATGTAACCCTGTTCCCTGAGAAGGGAACGAGACGTTGTATAGCTTTACCATACCAGATCAGGCCTGTGAATTGTGTCTTCGCTTCAGATAATAGAGGCTGATGGTGCGGTTCACAGGTGCAATATTTATATCACGCAATGCGCTTAATTGCCACGTCACCTGATCATGGCAGGCCTATAAATAGGCATGATTTTACACAAGCGTCAGATTCCAGTCACACGCGAGAGGCACTCCTATAGTGTTATGCTAAACGCAATGTCTCGTTCCCTTCTCAGGGAACAGGGTTACATGCGTAACCCAGACGTTCTCCAAGTGCTTTGGGGTTTTCCTCCAGGAAATCAGGTTTCCTCCCCCCAGTCCAAAGAGGGTGATTAACATCTCTAAATTGTTTGTAGTGTGATTGTGGGTGTGTGCACGTGTATGTGTGATTGTGCCCTGTGATGGGTTGGCACCCATCAAAGCAGAAACACCTGAGTTTTCACGGTTCTCCTGTATCACTATAGCAGGGGGTCAATAATTATAAACACTACCACTAAAACATAGATATTTGAAACTCTGCCTTCATGACCACTGACATCCAGCAAATCTACATACATATTTATAAAGGCTGATTTTCAATAGTCTCCAGCTGTTATAAAACTGCTTTCATAATTTCCCATGTGACAGTGATTTTAACTGAACCAACCCATCATGGCATTTGAATATAAGCCAGTACGTGATGTGGAATAATACAAACCCATGATCACAAAGCTGTCACTTTACTCAAGTGTTATGTCAACTTTATGATCTCGGTCACTTTTGTGAATAAGCATCAAAATCCATACAACATACATCTGATCACATCTTCAAGTAAAGTATTACAAAAATTATGTATTATAACCTAAAAAAAAAGTATTAAAAATAAAGTTGAAACTTTTTTGTATATCAATGACATTTCAGGACAATGGAATACATTTCTCATGAATATATCTCACTGATATTTAGGTAATATGAACTGGAATGCCATATGTTTTGTGTGTGTGTGTGTGTGTGTGTGTATGTGTGTGTGTGTGTGTGTAAGCTCTGTTTTCAGTGAGCGGCTGATGGCTGGCGTGAAAATTGCTCAATCATGTTTTAGTGTGGCGAGTGTTCTGCAAGGCATGCATCTCTTGGGCTTCCCTCCCGGAGGCTCACTTCCTGTTTGCACACTGATTTAAACCTATCAGGTCAAACTTCACTGCTTCCTTCCTGTTTGAGAGGAAGTCAGGAGGGCATGCAGGTGTTTTAATGTGTGTGTGCCTGTTTCTATTTTCCCATTAGGTATTTTGAGGGTAAATTACTTTACAGACAATGCATATTAATTCTGCATTAGAGTAAAGATAAAAGCAAGAAACTTTTACATTTATTCATTTAGCAGATACTTTTATCCAAAGTGACTTACAAATGAGGAAAAAAAAAAAACTTAAAAATGATTTCTTCCCAAGTGTATTTGAGACAAAAACACAATGTATTTTTGTACTCGGTTCATCTTAAAGAAATGTCTGTTGAGCTTGTCTGTTGTTCCTATAATGTTTTTTGCAGAGAAACAAATGTCAATTTAACCAAAAAATAAAAGTTCTAATGTCCAAAATTTTCATCATGAATAATAGCCTACAATGTAACTCTTACATCAATAATAATAAAAATATATAGTTAATTTACAAATAAATATATGTGGCAGCAATACTGCATTTTTTTTCTTTCTTCTCTTTTTTATTATTATTATTTTCTGTCATATAATTATAATGCAGGCTGTTGTTCTGAACAACAAAATAGCACATTAGAAGTTTATTTCTCCATGAATAAAGCTCAAGCTGCATATACTACCTTTATTTAGATTATTTTTCAAAGATCTTAATGATTATTTATAGCACACGACACACCTTTAACTGTTTAGCACCACACAAACTTTTTAATGCGCTTGAAAATGGCATTAATTCCAATGCAAAGGCTTCGAGACATATGCATAAACTACAAATCCTAAAGCTCATATGCCTTTTCACATAGTGCACTACAGTAAAATAGTGGCCAGCCCTCCCCTTCAGTTCTAAATCTGCCCAAGAGAATGGAGGCAATTCTGCAGAGCAGTCCCTGTTGTTGCTATTATCTGCTTTATTGAACATAGCACCCCGTTTCCAGGGCCATTTACATAAACGAAGGAGTCTATATATTAAAGAAGCACCAAATGACTCATGACTTGGGGGGAATGGAGGCCCCATCCCTCTTTCCCCTCCTCCCGGCAGATCCCCGCACTCCACTCCAACTCTCCAACTCTGCATTGCAAAGCCCCTTACATTAAATTGTGATAGATGAAGAACGGAGGCCATTCATACAAATCAATGACTTTAGTGTATGTGTCATTAGCTTGAGAGATGCAGGCAGCGGTCAGTGCCATAAATCAAGCGATGATCGGCCTGTCTGCGAGGCAGCACGGCTCTCCGCACAGCCGCATGCATTAGTACACTGGAGAGAAGAGCAGAAAAGAATCAGAGCAAGTGGCTCTTTTGCTTATTAGTGCCATTCTAGGTTAGTGTGTTAGCTTACGCCCTTTGAAACGCTTTGTTTTCTTTGTTTATTTATGGCCCAGATGTGGAGCAACGCGACTGTCCCTAAAGATCACCCGACCATTGGATTAATGGCTCACAACTCTGGCTACTTTGATGCCAATACTGATGGCAGAGACCCAGTGACCTAAAACTCCAGAGAGATAAGAATCAATAGCTCACCCTTACACCCAGCATGGCACAAAGGCACAACAGGGAAAAATTATTTCCTCCATCTTCGAGTGAGAGATATTTAATATGAGCTCTGGACTTATTTATGTCTTCTGTTATGAGCAGGGAAGAATGCGAGCAAACACATAATAATCACATTGAATAATATATCAAACTAATTTCTAAACTTATTCTTAATTATAAGAATCACCCAAATAATTGTCAGATACATGATACAACATTTATAATATTTACGATATTCTTTGTGATTATAATTATTAAACTTATAGTTATAATTAACATAAGCTCTAGTGATGTCCAAGGTCATTTGATGAACATGGCAACATGATTGGGTGACTGAAGGTTATAACGTGATTTATGTCATTTTATTACTCTGTCTCTTAGTCATACTCTTACTCTTATGTCATTATTAAAAGTCGAATTAAAATGAAAGATAGATTTTTAGAAAAAAAATCTATTTAGAAAATAGATTAAAAAAATGTGTGTGGGGGAAATATGCAGAAAAAAAATCAGTGAGTGTAAATACTCATTTCTGTGGATCGGAATAATAATGCAAGCCAATAGTTAAGAATCAAAGGAATTCATATTGTATCTGGAGGCTTAGGTATGAGCCAGACTACTTAAAATACACATAGCTTATTCTTTTCAAGCAGTTGTTCAATAGCAAAAATGCATCTCGTACATTGAAACTTCAAACAAAATCATTTGCATGAATATCCAAAGTATAACAATGTGATTTTTTGTTTATCTCAAGCAACATGAGCCATAAAAATTTGCTTTAAAAAAACCCCAACAAAACAAAACAAAACATCTTCTGAGACTCTATCTGCATTTGATCTAAAGAAATTAAAAATAATTATCTCATTATAAACAAAAATACATTTATTTTCAGCTTTGATGGTAGTACTTTTTTTTGCCCCCAGAAAAAGAATGAATTATAATATTCTCCAATGATATGAATCAATCAATTGATAGGTAATGTGGGAGATACTAATTTGCTCAGTGCAAGTTTAATGCATTTGCACATGCTATAGTATTTGGCTGCGTTCATGCTTGTGAGTGTGCGAATGAGTGTATTAGATGGTGGGAGCACCTGAGAGTACCAGTGAATAAGCAAAGTCACATGGACTCATTTGTGCATCTATTGTTCCCTAGTTAACTCCGAACCAGTTTAGACATCATTAGAATGTACACTCAAATGCACCACCCGAAAGACAATACTGCAAATGAGCATGCTGTTAACTAAATACCATGTGCTAAGCCTTTACATAACCCTCAAACAACATTTGCACAATTCAGTTACAACCTTGAAACGAGTCCTGCTCTCACTTCGCTGCAGTGGAATGGTTCTGTGCTGTCTGGGTATTATGATATATGACCATTGACACCATTAGACTAAGGTATTATTAGAAGATTAGGTGAAGCAGGCTGGAAACGAGGTCCTAAAGAGTTACACTACTGCGAGACAAAGAAGAGCTGAAAAGCTGGAGGAGCCACAACTTACTACATGGAACTTACGTACCAATGGGCGAGGCAAAAACATGGATAATGTAGCTGAAATTAGATTGGTGGCAGATGTAAACACACTAACATGCACCTCAGGGTTGCTGCTCACAGAACAGTCTGTACAAGCCTTAAATAGTGAAATGAACTTATACTAACTTGCAAAGATTACAATTTACCCTGCTTTAACATTAGCAAGCAACAGATTACTGATGGTTTCATTTAGCACCCTTAAAGATCCTGCAGTTTGTCCCATAGGAGGGATACAATGCTTCAACTAGAACCCTTAGACAAAGACAGAACTGGTAACAAAGAACCTGTGAGAAACACAGGTTCTCATCCAGATTGTTGTTTAGATAAGAAATGCTAATAGCCAGTACGGACTGGTAATTTAGACATATCAGTTTACTCCCTTTGTTTATATGGGCTTTAATATCCTAATAAAACCAACTCTCAGTGCTATAAAACGACCACAAATAGGGGAAAATGTATCTATTATATTCTTATTATGAAATTATGATAAGCCAAATATAAGATTATCAATGTTGTTTTAGATACAGTTAAGCAATTCTTTAAGATGACTGCTTTTTTTTAAGAAATAACGCTTACATTTAGAAAACAGGATCTGCCAAAAAAAAAAAAAAAAAGTATTTCAAGCTAAATTTCAAGCTGAAAATAACTCTATAAACAAACAAACACATAAATAAATAATTGAGTAAATAATTAAATATTTAGTGTGTCACTGACCAAAAGGCTTTTCACATATAAAACTAAGCTCTGAGGTATTTAAGGCTAAAGTGGTGATTGGTAAATGAAGTTCGGTGCATGTGATTAGTGTACTGGCAAGCTTGAGCAGTTGGCTGAAAATAGGCATGGCAGCCAAGCAGTGGATTCTGGGAGATGAAGTTTCAAGAGGATGTGACAAGTTTGCAAAGGAGCGTTTCATTAAACTGCAATAAACATAAAAATTTCCCACCATGAATAAACTTCTGCATTATGTTTATATTTGTAGTATGACATTTTTTGTTGTTGTTTATTGTGAAACTACCAAGAGTGGTTAAAGAATTATCTATCAAAAGACTGAAACCGAAATATGCATATTTCAACAGTGCCATGGCCAGTTCCATGGTTCCACTTCATGTTTATGTGCCAAAACCAGTTAAATCTGATGCTGGAAGCTCTTTCTGAAGGGTCACTTCTTGTTGTCATATCATTTTTAGCTTAGTGTGCTAACTACATAGGGTATAAGGATGGCAATCATCTCATGTATGTATATAATATAATGTAAATGAAAACAAACAGGGATGACATTGTTCCAAAAAAGTAATAAGAACATATCTGACTGCTAACCCTTTCCATAAACCTAAACCTAACCATAACTATGTAACTTAACAAAAAACAAGCCTTGATTCATACGAAAAGAAATTGTGAGTACAAGGCTACAGTTACAGAACACAGATTTAAAGGAAAACTTTACCTTGAAACAACATTGTTAATGATCCTGTTGTTTGGTGCTTTATGTTCATTGTTCCCATGAGAAGTAAGTGTTTTTATGTCATTTTGACATTATAGAGGGATGTTGCTAAGACATTTACAATGCCTTTAGGAGAAAATATTTTTAACTGTCAAAATCATAAGTGATAACAGACAGGTTTCGCTGTTAGCTACTAAAAGCAAGAGAGCGAGAAAGTCTTTTCTCACTCACCATTTTCCAATGCCATTTAAGATCATATTAATGATAAATATAGAATATAGAATTCCTATATAGAATTAGTAGCAACAGCAGGCGTTGGACTTAAAGTTACAGAATGCAATGCTGCTATACCACACAGGTGTGATGAGTTATGGCAGAGACTCAGCTTAGCTAGTAAGTGATCTACTGTATGAGACGACAAGTGTGATGGTCTTAGCATCCCAGTTGAAGCTTTGGGAGTTGATCTGTTTGAGCAGAATGTACAGATGAGGAGGAGAAGGAGCTGGGAAGACTAAGGGCTGTTTTTAGGTAGAGATAAAGCATGAATTTCTACACTCTATCAGTAGGTAGTTGAGAGACTTGAGGTAGGACACCGTTAACCAGAATATCAATGAATAGACCCGAATGTCCATTAAAAAATCCTAAAAATTTCAGTGCAAAATAAATCTTTGAAGATCAAATTACTTTAAAGTTTCTTATGCAAGTCATTCATGGTGGACTTTCCCCCTTAAGGTTACAGTGACAGGCAACATTAGCACTTAGCAGCTTCTTCTTAGAATTTTATTTATAGGACATTCATCAAAATCCCTGTCACTCAGCAGACTTCCTTCAAGTTTTGCATAAAACCAGTCTGGGCCCCCAGTGCAAGAGGAATAAAGCCATGTCAGAGGAAGGATCGATGGATGAATGAGATAGATAGACAGGTTGGGGTTGACATGTCTACTGTTCTGGAGCTCTCATGACTACCTGCCTGCTTCTCCCATCCTCCCCTTGTTTTGCTTCTGTCCCTTTAGTCTTGAAGGAGCCTAATTAGCTGCAGCCGAGGGCTGCTCTCCCCCTGCCCTTAAATCAGTAATTGGTTTCAGAGTTGAGACTGTCAGGAAATTAACACATCACACCCTGACAGCTGTTAATTTTTTCCCCTCTTATTTGTCACAAGATTCGCTGCTGATTTGCCAGCGAGCATAACAAATGAGTGGTTGGTAATCAGAGTGCACTCACGGGTATGAACATACGTGTGTGAGAGAGAGAGAAAGAAATATGCCAGAGAGCCTGAAGTTAGTGTTAGTGGGTGGATATTCTTTACATATTTATTTTTGGTGACTGAATATGTGTGTTTGTGTGTGTGCAGTGAAACTGAACACCGCATTTTCACTTCCAGGGTTTAAAGGTCATTCAGCTCCATCCTCTGTATGGTCTCAACAGGCGTTTGCATCACACACTCCACTCTTACCGGGCCGCCTATTCACTTAGTTCCTCACTGCTGCATTTATTCACTTATCTGCTCGGTCATTTAAAGGAGGGAAGATCAGGATGGCTGACAGATTAGGCCAATCATGATCTCAGGATTAGAGAGCGATCATGAAGTGGATGATAACGTGGCCATTTAACACGAGCGATAAGATCGGCTGATGAACAGGGTTAGGTGAAGGACATGGCTGCTACATTTCCTCCCAAGAATGTGTCTTTGTGTGACATGCCACTTCTTCTATATAGATGGAGAACTTCATTATTTGAATAATAAGAATAAAGTGACGATTCCTAATTCATTTCCAACACGGTCTCAGGCCTCGACTCAATTGGTGTGACAAGTTGCACTAGGAAGCAACAAAGCCACATTCGACCAGTCATATACTACTGTATGTAGTGACCAGCAATTCTGGCAACTGCATCAACAGCAATGTTTGAATGGAGATTTTCTCAATTTTTCACAAATTAGCTACGATGTTTTAAAGCAGCAAATCCAAATAATTATCTCCAATTAATTCTTAGGACCAGTCCAAAAGCATGGGTTCTCAATTGTTTTCTCTACTTACAAACATCAGTGACTTTTCAAAGTCCCTATTTAACCACAGCGAAAAATGTATGGCTATTATTTTCCTGGGTTTAATATACATTGGTTATGGTCAGGGTTATGGTTAATCCCAATTCCTGGAAGACTAGTTGTGAGGTAGGATTGCACCCTGATTCTGACACCAATTATACACACATCAGTTCCATCACACACACACACACACACACACACACACACACACACACACACACACACACACACACACACACACACTTCCACACCTAAAGGAATACTACCTAGTAGCATGTTTTAGGGGGTTGGGAGGATAACCTGGAGGAAACCTGCACAGACACATGCAAAACTCTATACAGACAGTAACTTGAGCTCATGACCCAGTTGGGGACCCTTGAGCTGTGAGGCAACTCACTGCACCACTGTGCTGCCTGTAAAGGTTACACTAAAAGGTATATACAGTGGTACTTTAAAGTTTGTGAACCCTATACAATTTTCTACATTTCTGCATAAATATGACAAAAAATCATCAGATTTTCACATAAGTCCTAAAAATAGATAAAGAGAACCCAATTAAAGAAATAAGACAAAAATATTATACTTGGTCATTTATTAAAGAAAAAAAAAATTCAATATTACATATCTGTAAGTGGTGAAAGTATATGAACTATTGCTTTCAGTATCTGGTGTGGCCCTCTTGTGCAGCAATAACTACAACTAAATGTTTCCGTTGATCAGTCCTGTACATCAGCTTGGAGGAATTTTAACCCATTCCTCAGTACAGAACAGCTTGTACTTTGGGATGTTGGTGGGTTTACTCACATGAACTGCTTGCTTCAGGTCCTTCCACAACATTTCTGTTGGATTAAGGTCAGGACTTTGACTTGGCCATTCTATAAGATTAACTATATTCTTCTTTTAACCATTCGTTGGTAGAATGACTTGTGTGCTTAGGTATGTTGTCTTTCTGCATGACCCACTTTCTCTTGAGATTCAGTTCATGGAAAGTTGTCCTGAAATTTTCCTTTAGAGTTTGCTGGTATACTTCAGAATTCATTGTTCCATAAATGATGGCAAGTCGTCCTGGCCCAGATGCAGCAAAATAGGCCCAAACTATAATACTACCATCAGCATGTTTCACAGATGGGATAAGGTTCTTATGCTTGAATGCAGTGTTTTCCTTTCTCCATATATAATGCTTCTCATTTAAACCAAACATTTCTATGTTGGTCTCATCCATCCACAAAGCATTTTTCCAGTAGCCTTCTGGCTTGTCCTTGTGATCTTTAGCAAACTGCAGAAAGGCAGCATTGTTCTTTTTAGAGAGCAGTGGCTTTCTCCTTGTAAACCTGTTATGAACACCATCATTGTTCAGTGTTCTCCTGATGGGGGACTCATGAACATTAGCCAATGTGAGAGAGGCCTTTAGTTGCTTAGAAGTTACCCTGGGATCCTTTGTGACCTTGCAGACTATTACACATCTTGCTCCTGGAGTGATCTTTGTTGATCAAACCATTTCTGATGAGGGTAACAGTGGTCTTGAATTTCTTCCATTTGTAAAAAATCTGTCTGTCTTACTGTGGATTTGTGGAGTCCAAACGCTTTAGAGGTTGTTTTGCAACCTTTTCCAGCCTGATGAGCATAAACAACTCTTCTTCTGAGGTCCTCAGAAATCTCCTTTGTTCATGCCAACACACTTCCACAAACATGTGTTGTGAAGATCAGACGCTGATAGATCCCTAGGGTTGGGATTAGGTTTATTCTTTAAATGAAACAGGGTGCTCACTTACACCTGATTGTCATCTCATTCATTGAAAACACCTGACTCTAATTTCACCTTCAACTTAACCACTAATTCTAGATCCTTACATATCACCGATATGTAATACTAGATCAAATGACCAAGTATACAATTTTTTGTCTCATTTACTTAATTTGGTTCACTTTTAGGACTTCTGATGTCTTCTTTTAGAAAATCTGATGTTGTCTTGATGTCTTATTATGTAATATCTATGCAGATATCTAAATGGTAAATGGTAAACGGTAAAGATATCTAGAAAATTCTAAAGGGTTCAATAACTTTCACACACTACTGTAGTTTGCTTACTTCCATCGAAAAAAAACATAAAAAGCTTGGCAGTGATTCCCAAGTGGCACAACATGAAAACATTAACCCTATTGTCAGGAAAAACAAGATTGAATGCCAATAATGTCACAGTCAAATCTAGATACCAAAATTGTCTGTGCTTTCTGGGAGGGAAGTATGGCATCAGAGTAAGTCTAACCAATCATAGACATCTGTGTGCTCATGTATGCAGAAGGTGGTAGATAGCCATTTCCTCTGCATGTGTTGCGCTGCCTTGTGACATACTATGAGCAAGTTGAAAAGATGTGTTAATTGGCTTGAAAGCTTGTTTGTTTGCTTGCAAATGTGAATGCAGGGGAAGGTAAGTATTAGGGGTGTGGTTAGCATGTGAATCTTTTTCACAATTTCATTCCAACCTCATTTCATGAGAAAGTATATTGAGGGCAATATGGTTGGATTTCCTCCCATCTTATATGAATGGTGTTTTAAGAAAATCTACCATAGTTCTGCCACTTAACATTTCATATGAACTGTGTCAGAGAAATGGATATAAATGTGAAACCATGTTTGTATATTAGTGTGATTTATCACTCTTTTTTAACTGATTAGACCAGACAGACAACATCAACACATATAAAACACTTACAGAAGATCATTCACTGTTCGACCCACAACTCTGACGTTCTTCTAAAAACAGATAAACAGAAGGTCGAATCTGAGAGCTTAAGCCATGTAGATGGAAGCAGTATTATTTTTCACACCAGTAAAAGAGAGATGAGCTGAGATGTAGTCAGGCCTTCCATAAATCCCTCAAACTCTACAGGCAGATAATGGCCCAATTAACCTTTTCAGATTCCTCCCGTCAGCACAATTTACAGGGGCTTTTTATGAAATGAACTTCTCCTCGCTGTGAAGCTGCTCAGATGCAGATCACATGGCCTGATCATCGTCCACTGAACACTAGGCAGATAAAGGAAAGACTTGCTCTGATGAAATTCTCAGGTGCTATACGCTTGCCCGCCATTTTGTCCATTTGATGCTCATTCACAAGCATGTGTGTAATCAGCGGAACAAAAAAGGAGCAGAGCATGAGGATGTGCAGGATGTATGGAGTCCAGGGTAACCTCTTGTTGTAATTACTACTTAGCAATGGATTTCTCATTGATCTACCCTGTCACTTTAGATTTCATAGCAACGATAACTGTCAAATTTGCATTTAAAACCTATTAAATCAGTATATTTTACTAATAGGCATATATTTACCTAAATTTACCTTTCTTACATCAATCAGCGGTAACATTAAAACCACTGAGAGGTGAAGTGAATAACGTTGATTAGCTCATTTCAGTTGCACTTGACATGGGGTGGGATATATTAGGCAGCAAATGAACAGTCATTTCGTGAAGTTGATGTGTTGGAAGCAGGCAGAATGGGCAAGAGTAAGGATCTGAATGACTTTGACAAGGGCCAAATTGTGATGGCTAGATGACTGGGTCAGAGTATCTGCAAATTGAGGTGTTCCCGGTATGCAGTAGAGAGTACCTACCAAATGTGGTCCAAGGAAGGACAACCTCTGTACCTGCAACAGGGTTATGGGTGCCCAAGGCTCATTGATGCCAGTATCAAAACTGGACCATGAAGCAATGGAAGAAGGTCTCCTGGTCTGATAAATCACATTTTCTTTTACATCATGTGGACGGTCGAGTGCATGTGCGTCACTTACCTGGGAAAGAGATGGCACCAGGATGTACTATGGGAAAAAAGCAAGCTGGAGGAGGTAGTGTAATGCTCTGTGCAATGTTCTGCTGGGAATTCTTGGGGACCTGCATGCAAGTGGATGTTAGATTGACAGGTATTACCTACCTAAACATTGTTGCTCCCCAAGAACACCTTTTCATGGCAATGGTATTCCTAATGATATTATACTTTCAGCAAGATAATGCACCCTGTCACAGTGAAAAAATTGTTTAGGAATGGTTTGAGGAACATGACAAAGAGTTCAAAGTGTTGACTTGGC
This sequence comes from Ameiurus melas, assembly GCA_012411365.1. Taxonomy (NCBI): domain Eukaryota; kingdom Metazoa; phylum Chordata; class Actinopteri; order Siluriformes; family Ictaluridae; genus Ameiurus; species Ameiurus melas. The sequence continues at coordinate 8,630,039 of CM022754.1, forward strand.
TTCCAAATTCCTCAGATCTCAGTCAAATCGAGCATTTTTGTATGATGTGCCAGACAAATAAGTCCATTTCATGGAGACCCCACCTTGTAACTTACAGGACTTAATGGATCTGCTACCAATGTCTTGGTTCCAGATTCCACAGCACAACTTCAGAGATCTTGTGGAGTCCATGCCTCAATGGATAAGAGCTAGTTTGTCGGCACAAGGGGCACCTATGCAGTATTAGCAAGGTGGTTTAATGTCATGGCTGATCAGTGTATTTCCTATTAACAAAGATAACATTTCATGTCTCTAGTATCAAAATAACACAACGTCTGTAATATAAATAAATGCATTATATACTACGTATAATTTTAATTATTTTTAAGGCCAGATACTAAACACTAAGATACTTGTTTTTTCATATAATGTAAAATAAAACTCCTTAATTAATTTGTTCATCTTCAGTAGCTTTTTTATCCTGGTCAGAGTGGTAGATCTATAGCCTGTCCTGGGAATACTGGGCATGAAGTAGGAATACACCCTGCCACCCATTGCAGGGCATCACACACACACACACACACACACACACACACATTTATACGTAGGGATGTATTAAAGTAGCCAATCCATCTACTTGCATGATGGGATGGGAGGAAACAGGAGAACCGAGAGGAAACCCATGCAGTCTCAGGGAGAACATGCACAACCTTATTGCAGACAGTAACCTGAGCTCAGGACCAAGCTTTACACAAAAATCAATTGCATGTATTATTACCAAGGAAATGTTTGTACATACCATTATGTTTTAGGAAAGAATCCTTCGCATGATATATAATTCAATATGAATAGATTTTAAACATATCCAAAAAATAACATGACACATAATCATCAATCACCAATTTTGCTTGTGGTGCCTGTCCTTAAAATGGCTAATCGAAAAATGAAGCACAATGCATACTGTTGAAATTAGAACTATGTATCCCGCATTTAAAATGATGTTGAACAGAACAGAATGCATTTAAAGTACAAAAAAGGTCATGGGTCAAAGGGTCAGGGAGGTGAGGCAGATCACACCACACTGTAAATTTGCTCTTTTCTCAGCTGTGTTGTAGCTTAAACATCACCTAATCTGAGACAGAGAGGTGCAGAAGCTCTCGTTATGTCCTTACCTCCTGCACACAAGCACTCACCCCTGAGTTCAAGACTGCCCTGCAGTTCTACATTGCCTTAAAGGAGTGAGTTTAAGAAGTCCTCATTAGGTCTTATGAAGCATAATGTCTCCTAATAAGGAGAGACAATGCATAACAGCAGGATGGACTGATTCAGCTGTTTTGTCACTATTTTATTTTGAAGCAAGTCATCTGTACCCTAAATAAATAAAGAAAGAAAGAAAGAAAGGACAAATTTAGATTAAGCTGAAACTATTGGTGACAGATTTTAAGGATATCATTTCTAAACCAAAAAATAACTAATAGCAAATAAATGAAGACTATTGGGTTGGGACTATTGTTGACAGAATCTCATGGTCACTACCAAAATCTCCACAATTGAATAGACACATTGGACCAAAAGTCAAATAATAGAGGAAGAAAGATGGAATGAGACAGAAAGCAGACAAAGCGGTCTGGTGTAGATGTTGTCACCAGGCATTAATCAAGCAACCCAGCATTTTAAATGATGGTGAGTTGCAAGGACAAACAAATAAAAACACAGAAAATAAAACCAAGACTGAAACTTCTGTCATTCAGGAAATATATCCAAGTCCATAAAGTGTTCCCTCAGGTCCTTATTGTGTCTGAGTGTGTCTGCGGAGGTGTGTGCTCACTCTATCTCAGCTATGTCAGAGAGTAGGTGCAGTCAGTTTGGGTCCTGAATATAAGCGTGTGTGTGTGTGTGTGTGTGTGTGTGTGTGTGTGTGTGTGTGACTGACACCCCAAGGGAACAAATACAGTTATACAAAACAAGAGTGGGAAAAGGCCCCCGTGTGATATTTGTTGATTTTGACAAGCACCCTGCCATGGTGAAATTGTGTCTGATGCGCATCTGAGGCGCTCGCCTTCTTCCCCGATCCTCGTACACAGAGTTAGTGTTGTTTTCTAGCTCATCTCTTTTCAAATCTGGCGCAAGGCTGGCGAGAGAGGTGGCTCCTTGCGCCTCCATGTTTCCTGAAATTGGACTGCCTCTCCCCATTATTGTAAACATCATCCTGGCCGACATGGCTGCCGCTGCCTTGGATACATCTGCTAAAACACATCCATTAAGGCCAAACTATTTTTGATTTACATGTTGAGACTTCTTAAAAGTGTCACATCCAGTGGCACCACCCCAACAGCTCCCGTGCCGTTCACAACCCTTCCCCAACCACCCCCCAACAGCCACCCCCCACACATTCTCCATTCCACTCTGCATGTTTCCCTTTTCTCTTCTCTCTCTCTCTCTCTCTCTCTTCTCAGTGTGGGTCAAGTTGCACCATGCCACCTCTCATGGCTCAGTAAACAACACTCCTCCACTTTCTTTATCTCTCCAACACTTCCCTCATTATGGCGTAACTATAACTTAATGACCTTACAGTCAGCACAGCCCCACGTCACATGTCACACTAGCAATTACTCTGATCTGCACCACAAACTGCGGTACATCACATTGCCTTTTCTTCTTAATGTCATAATGCAATTTATAATGATTAAAAATACATATATGTGACAGATGTATTGGATCATATAAAAGGACTACAAAAAGCTCATTAGAGCCTGTGGAAGCTGTTCAGACCTTTATGGGCTTAGAGTCACTTCGTAATTAAACCCATATCAAGTAGTCCTTAAAGAACGGAACATTCAAACAGAAATATTGAACAAACATAGGACTTTTAATATGGTATATAAAACAATTCACACACAAATAATATATGAAGAGAATTATTTCAGATACCTATATACCTTTTATATGGTTAAAGTGTGTACCTATATTATTTTCCAGATAAATGATATCCCTGATTAGTTAAAGTTAAATGAAATTCCTAATTAAGCAGGAATATAACTAAGATTCTGTGTTAACTTCATTACTCATTTTGTTGATATATGTTCTGTAATGTTAAAGGTAGGGAATATTATACTCTTTTGTTTAAATCGTGCTCCATATATTAATAATTGAACTCCTTTAATCATTGATCTCAGCCCATCCATTTTTGTGACCTGTGTCCCAAGTATCAATTAGCCCATCTCTTCAATAAAATTATGCCTAACCTAGTAGACATTCTATGTATTACAAGACTGCCTTTTTTTTTTACGCTGCGAGGCACCGCTTCATCTTCACTTGCAAAGATTTTATGAATCTGAGCGATTTCATAAAAGTCCCATTATATCTGAATTTACTGATGTTATGGCTTATGCTACAAATATCTCAGCAAGGTGTGAATGTCGCCAGTGGCCATGCTTGTAAAGAATGAAGCAGTAATATGTATTGTGTGAAGGGGGGGAGTGTATGTTCTGAATGACAATATCACTTTCTTTATATCCTCCTTGTTGCAGTCAGACTATATAAAAATGCCCATGAATGTATTATAGGTAATGGATTAGCTCTGTGTTTTTATGGACGTTTGGATTTCCGCATATGTTAGTGGGTGAATTACTTAGTTTTCACCCAAACGCTTGGGGCTGATCGTCATAACGTCGCGTTATGATTCATTTATGAAAAAGGGGTATAAAGGTGCTCAACAAGCGCTAAGCAGAAATAGAAACATGAAAAAAGAATGGAAGAAGTCAAGTGCAGTGGAAAAAATGACCAGTAAAAGGATTAGTCATGATTTAATTCTTATTTATATTTGCCCATTATCGTGTCCTTCATTCTTCTTTTGTCTCAGTCTACCCTCAGTGTTGGACCCCAGTATCTCGTCCTTTATTGGGTTATAAAGGTTTACCTGATATGAGCGGTTAAAAGGTGTCGACTGAGATTTGGACCCTCACATATCAGCACAAGCTCAAACAGTGCAGTAATATGGAGCTGAGCACCTTGACCTTAGCATTAACGGTACTGTTTAATGCATAGTAATAAAACTCATTTGAATGCATGACAAACGAATCCAAAGCCGCCTCCACGTGGCTTCTTCAATCAAGACAATCTTAAATATTTTCCACTATAAAACGAGAGCCAGCTGATTGAATTATACAGGTAATTGCACTTCTCATCTTGTTCCTCCATCCTGTGCAGTTGATATATTAAAATGGGTATATAGTACATAGTATGTTTAAGTATGGGCTCCTTGAGCAGGAGGTCAAGGACATTACACTTGTTCCAACTTGTCATTATTAAAAGAAGGACAGCACAATTACCTCAGAATAGTGAATTAATAAACTGTATGAAAGGAACGAACGTCTTAGCGATGCATTTATCTTAACGTGGCACGTCATTGGTATTTGCGATATGTCCGTTCATTCAGTTTGAACAAAGATTAGTTCTGACATCAGAACTCCTTAAAATCTTTGGATTTGCTCTGTTTGCTTTGGTGCTTGACCATGACTTAGATGTCTTTTGTATCAAACCAATGAATACAGCACAGGTTTCAAGGACAATTGAACTCTATTGGTCTCAAAATTAAGTTTAGGTCTTCAGTGGATGACAAACTACGGCGCCACAGCACCTAATGACCCTTGTGATGTTGCAGTGAGCGGGTCAATGACTAATAAGCAAATATCACACGTAGTCCGCCGTCGCTATCGTCCGTCACAATTAAGCTTTTTTTTTTTGCTTTTATTTTCCCTTGCTTTTCACTTAGAAGCTCAGTTGAAGATAACAGGATTCAGCCGGATTGTTACTACACACACATAAGTGCACATGACCTTTTAAGTTTTGATCCTGCGTATTAGTTTTCACATTACCAATTATCTTGCAGCTCAGTTCCTCAAGTCTAATCTAGATTTCTTTTTTTATTAATGATTAAAAAAAGCATATGTTAAAACAGGAAATATATGAATAAATACAAGCCAGAAATGAATTTGCTTGAAATTAATTATAAATGAAAAAAAAAAAAAGAATCACCTATAGATTTTTTATTGCGTGCTCATATGAACAATTATAGTATTTCAAATGATCTATTGTTCTCCTTCTTTGGCTAAATAAGTGTATATGATACCATTCATCAGCTGCGGATGAGGGGCTGACAGGCCTTCCCTCTTCCATTCATCATGATTATGGAGTGATCAGTCTCATTTTGTGTCTGGGGCCATGTTGCAGCGATTTCATCCGCTTCCTAGCTTTCTTGCTGTGACTGACGGAAAAACTACATGCGTTTCTGACTGCATTAGAGCTGTGTTATTAGAGCAAGAATAATTGTAGAAGACTGGTGTGGGATTTGGACTGGAATCATATTGGGACAAAATTGGACACACTTTTGGGGGAGGGGATAACATTAATAACTCATCACCAACAAAATGCTAAAAGTTGTTATATGTATTGCTGAGTTTTTATAGTTATTAGCCTGTTTGACTAATCACTTGAATTAAATGGCTTTAACCTAAACCTCAATAACTCAACATCAAGTAGGTCTATAAATGATGTAAGCTTGGAACTAACTTGTTTCATGGTGGAAAGTTCATAAAAAAGAAAGCTCTATGGCTCTAATAAATAGCAAGAACATTATTGTAAGAAATTTAAATAATGAGCCTAATATTTGAATAGTTGGATTATTATATATTAATAAAGCTGTGCTGGGGGCTTTGGACAAAACATTTTTTTATGCGTGGCTTTAGAACACCACTTTCTGCAAGTACATTAACTTAAAAACGCGTTTTGAAAATCGAAAGATTTCTAAGGTTCATTTATTTATTTAATCAGTGGAAACTCTTGTGGATCAAATCCAGCTTTTTTTCTTCTTTTTCATTTAAATATTTATACAATTTTGAGTAAGATTAACAAGTAATCATTTAAAACTAATTTTTGCAAGAAAAATGTATTTAAAAATAAAAGCAGAAAGAGATGCTTCCTCCATCCAATGCCAATTCTTCCTCACATATCGTTTCCAGTCTACA
>CM022754.1:8641043-8718543 GCA_012411365.1 Ameiurus melas
CACACACACACACACACACACATACACACACACACACACACACAGTCATGGGAATTTCGTGAAGCATAACATAAAGCCATTAAACTGACACTCTCTGACCACCATTAGAACATAACTGTCTGTCAACCAAATTTTTTCTGTATTTGATCTGGATGAATCCAAGATACTATATATGTAGCTACTTATTTTATTTTAAGCATTATTATGCATTATTACAGTTATGTAATATATAGCATTTATATAATGCACTGAAGCTGGACCTATCCAGATGAATTTACTAAATTCATGTTAAGTGAATTCAAGTGAAATCATGTTAAGACATCATGTTCAAAATACGGCATAACCATCCATCCATCCATTTTCTTTACAGTTTATCCTACACAGGGTCACGGGGGAGCCTGGAGCCTATTCCAGGGGACTCGGGGTACAAGGCAGGGGACACTCTGGACGGGCTGGCAGTCCAGTGCAGTGCACAATCGTAAACACACACTCACACCCATTCCCACTAATATGGGATTACAAATGAAAAATTAAACAATTTGCCTTTGTATGTGAAAGTGTGACATGTGTATAAGTTTCTTTGAGTAAGGAATAAAACGTTACTGGGCATGCTGTAATAGGAAAATAATAAACAACAGAGTGGTTTGATTCAGCCTAATATGAAGTGGAGTTTCCAACCTAAAGCTGATTATTTTTCCATAACAGCACTTCCTGAAGTAATTTATTCCTCTTATGCCACAGCAATTTGCCATAATTTCTCATTAATTCAATTATTACATCACACATTTGATCAATTTATAGTTATTTTAACCTTATAGTTCATCCACGGAACAAGTTAGTTCCTATTTTTGTTTATATTATAGCAGCTATAAACACTTGTTAATAAGTGAATAAGTTAATTTAAAAAAACCCTGCAGTTTGTCATGTTAGTAAGAAACTGGAAATCACAAACCCTTGGTCCTGATTCCATTCTAGTGTCTTAAAATTTAAAGTCCAGCCCTGCCACTGGAGACTCCTTCCAAACATGTTAAATAAATGTCTCGTCACAGAAATTTCAGCATATCAACGATTACACATTTTGAATCTGTTTAACGGGAGCATCACCAACCAGGTTTCAGCGTAAATAGTTACAATAGAAATTATAATGTGTTCACATGATTTACCTGGCAGTTTAAATACTGTCAGAACCGTGATGTTATAGAAACTTAATTTACAGCTTCTGGCCAATCAGTATTGAGAATTTAACAGTGCTGAGGTATCGTAGCTATTCTTAACCACTTAAACCCTTGATTTATTATTTAGTTATTCATCTTAAAACATATTATTTAGTCATGACTTATTAAATAATTCAGTAACAGCAGTGAAACTGATATGGAATATATGTAGTGTAGATATGAGAGTGAGGAAGTCTAGACCCGCTATCATACCTGGTTCTGAGAGTTTAAGTGCATCTGAATGAATGAAATGACATAGACATACAGTATAGAGGATTTCAATATTTTTCCTCATTATAAAGCTGTGCAGTGAAATTGATTATTACACTGCACATTTAGTCATTTAGGAAGTTTTATTACTTTAGACACACACACACACACACACAAACACACACATACACACACACACACACACAAGTTTATCGTACTATAAGAGGACCTTCTTTTGACATAATTATTACTACAGATAATTAATGTTATCCCTACACAAAAATGTAACCCCAACCTTAACTTCAGAAAATAAAAGGAAACAGAACAGCAAACAAAAGGAAGAATTTTTGTAAAACAACAACAACAACAACAACAACAACAACAACAACCAGTCAAATGTCCCCACAAGGTCAAAATTGTCAGATATTCTTACCCTGTGGGAAAATGTGGTCCCCAGCAACATATAAAAACATGCATACATGCACACACACACACACACACACACACACACACACATTTTGCTAAATCTCAGAGGAGCTCACGTGTACTCTGTTTTTATTATCCTGGGTGGCAAAGTTGATAGATGGGATACCTGCTCAATTACAAGGGCACAGCATTGCCTTTTTTAGCTGATAGGATGGAAAACATACTCTTTTCTTCTCTCTCACACACACTCTCTCTCTCTCTCTCTCTCCCTCGCTTTCTCTCTTGCTCTCTCTCAAAAAAAGCTGAGAAGTATGAAGACTTTTCCCTGCAGGACTGGCGTGCAGTTCACTCCCATCACCATATGGTTCTCAAAGCCCACTTACACATTGTGACACAAGCTGAATTATATGATCTTCATAATGGTAGTAGTTCAGCCACATGAAAATAAGGGTCTCCATTGTATATATGAGGGACGTAAAAGATAATGGGCTTGTCCTCCAGACCTCAATTTTGAATCCATTTGCACTTGAGCCAGCCAAAGTCTTCTTTTTTCTCTGGATGAAAAAAAAAGCTTGGCAAAATTTTGAGCACTGCCCCGTTCCAATCGCACCTAACTGACTTTCATTATGTGTACTAACATATAGAAGAATAGCGGAGGAAACAAAATAGCCATCAGTGTCTGTGTGTTGACTCAGGCAGAGGGCATCATATTAAAAGCTTTCTTCGCTGTTGAGGCGGCCAAAGCCAAGGCATTCATCTTTATTCTGCTGAGATTTGTGAAAGGCGAGATTGAGAGGGGGCCAATGATGCAGGGTGTTCTGAGGCGGACATCTTGAAGCGTGATGTTGAGCTATGTTCCTGCTTGGGCAGAGGAGGCATCGACATATAAAATGGTTGTAAATTTGCATTAGGCTCAATCCATCATAGGCGCAGGAGAGAGAGAGAGCGGCGGGACAATGTGGAAGCTGCTCTGTTCCACGCTCTGGAGCAGGCAGCCTCTGACAGATTCCTATTTAAGTGACTGTGAATGCAACAATTCCACAAATAATTTGTCAAGTGGTGCAGCTGAACTAGCTCTGAACCCTCTGCCTCTCACTCTCTCCCTCAAATACACACCCCCACATTGGGCCTGATTCCTCTCTCTCTCTCTCTCTCTCTCTCTCTCTCTCTCTCTAGTGGAGAGGAAAATATCTGGGCCAGTGCTGGTAGAAATCGACACGCTATTGTACTATGTGTGGTTTCCATTACAGGACAGTTACAGTGTCATGTGACTTTAGACTGAATAAAATAACACTAGTACTTAATAAAGGCATCTTTTTACAGCAGTGGGCAGGAAGTTTCTGGCCTTTACATTGCTGAAAAAGCAGAAAATCATCTAAAAGTGCTCATCAGGCTCCCAGCGTGAGGGATATGATCACCATTATAACAGTCATGCTGAAATTAGGAGAGCAAATGAGCTATTGGGGCTGATGGGCAGCTTAGAGCATGACAGCACCTGATTGGGTTTTTTATTTATTGGCTAATTTTACTGGGTCACCTATAACTGGTATATACAAATATATGTTAATATTGTCAAGGGCCTCATTGTTTACTCATGTGTAAAAAAAAAGAGAAACGTGTTTGAACACACTGAAGGCCTTTGTATGGATTTACTGCACTGCCTTGAGTGGCTGCCAGCTACAGTAGCTCCCGAATGGTTTGTCTGTTTTTGTTGGAATTTCTTCATTTTGCATACACTTTTCGTTGAGAATTAATATTTTTTTTAATAATAGAAAGTAAAACATCTAAGGAAGGATTGGGTTTCAAATACCATGAACTTATGCAGTGTCAGAATAGGCCTCCAAAATTCTGACAAATTTCCTCTTGGGGAAATCAGAATAGCTATATAGATTGTGCTATATGGGTGAATAAAAAGCCAAACAGTGCCAAAATATCAGTTAGTTTATAATCTTATCCTGGTAATAATTTATCATTATTTTAGATGCTGTGGTGTCGCATTAATGATGACGATCATACGTTTACACTGTGGAAAGCCTGTGAAAATATTTATATGTTAAAACAGGGGGTGCACGGTGGCTTTGTGGTTAGCACGTTAGGGGTTCGATTCCCACTGGGGCCGTGTGTGCGGAGTTTGCTTGTTCTCCCCGTGCTGCAGGGGTTTCCTCCGAGTACATGCATGGTAGGCTGATTAGTGTGTCTAAAGTGTCCGAATGAAAAAAAAAGTGTAGTGTAGGAATGAGTGTGTATGTGATTGTGCCCTGTGATGGACTGGCCCCATGTCCAGGTTGTACCTCGCCTTGTGCCCGATGCTCACTGGGATAGGCTCCAGGTTCCCCCACGACCCTGAACAAGGAGTAAGCGGTGGAAGATGGATGGATGGATGGATTTTAAAACAGCTATAAACAGATGTTCCTTCACCAGCATTTTATTTCTTTCTCTATGTTAAGGGTAATAAAAAAAAAGTCACGCTAGTAAAACTACAAAGCGTTCTTTACCACATTCTTTCCCAGGTCAGAAAACTTGTTGACCACTGACGGTTATAAAGCACTGACACTGGAGATTCCTTAAAACATGCTAAATTACACACATTTAAAAACAAACAAACAAGTTGTTAATGCAGCCAGAATAATGATAATGCAGCCAGAACTACTCTTATAGGGATTAATCAACACCTACTGACCAATCAAAATCTAGATTTCAATAGCTGTGGTATAAGGTTATCAGACTTGTGCAGGTTCAATGAAACTACGCATAGGTGTGTAAAACCCATTATGAAAGCAGTCATATCTGCTGTTTTTGGCTCAAACCAAGTGGGTTGTGTAACATTTTAGCTAGAAAGTCTGTGTGTTTGGAAGGATGAAAGGTCTGATATTGTATTATTCACACAATAATGACCTTAAAGCACTCCATCAGCGGTGTTATTTATCAAAAACAGGCTGCGAGTGGGTTGAAGGATGTCCCTTATCTTTTCCTGTCAGTGGGGACATTAGTCATGGGAAAGTTTGGCTCAGGTCTGGGTAAAGGGGGTCCTCGCTGTCATTTTAAATTGCTAATCAATCATTAGATCAGGCGCTTCTGTCGTCCAGATTACAGAAAAGGGTTCTGCTAACACACAGGGCCATTTGCAAAGGGCCCAGCCCATGCAGATGAGGCCAGTTCAGCAGTTTAACATTGTTGATGGCACACTGAGGGAGAGAGAGGCTTGGGGGGTTGTGGGTGGGGTGGGGTGGGGTGGGGGTTAGAGAAAGAGCCTTAAGCAATGACTTCAGAGAGGGCAAACCAAAAAGGAAAAATGTTCATTCATCATTATTGTCATGGGCTTTCGCAAATGATAACAATTTGTCTTCATCCTATTTTTAGACAATGAGGCACAATAGCCATTTTGCCAGATGGGGTAGCAGCCCACCACTGCCTATTATGTTACCTTTTTCTTTGATGCTCTGTATTTGGATTAATTTCATTTTAGTCGTTTCATTACAATCATTGTCACTTTTGTTAGAACTTCTCAAAGCTGTTGTTAATGTTAGGAAGTAGATTGTACAGGATATGTGCTGTGCCATACGCCAGAACTTCATTGAGTTGTCCAAATGTTGGAAAGTGATATCTTAAAATATCTTCATTTCTCATAGTCTTGCTATTGGTATGAAGTCTTTTGGAACAGCACATTCAGCAAACATTAAAAAGCAGATTGTGCGATTAATAACCCAACTGTAAAGCTGGAAAGAGAGTCAGACAGATAGACTGCCGCTTGGTGTGCAGCTCTCCCTGATGGGACACCGGGGGTCAGAGTTGGGACAAAGAGTGATGAAGATGAATTGTGGTGTGAGGTGGTTGTATAATTGACATCTAACATATATGCTGACCCTCTGGTGCTGAGGTTCAGCACATTACATCCCCACCTTTAGGTCTTCTGGTAACACTTTCTATAAATTCTATATTCATAATGCATTTGACATATTATATAGAATACATAATACATTATAACGCCTGGCATTAGGCTATATAAACACTCATAAGTACCTACAGTTGCATCCATTGTATTTTATAAAGCTTGTTTATGTGTCTTGTATATCTCAGGTTCATAAGAACCATGTAAAGACACCTACTTGAAGCCTATAATGCCTTGCCATAATACAGTATTATGTGTTATATACTTTTATAAACATTGGAATTAAGCACAATTTGACAAGCTCTATGTTACAGTGCATTTAGCCTGTGTATTACAAAATATATAAAAATTTTAATATATTACGCAACCTGACCTTGCAAAGATGCATATTCATGAGCATCCTACTTATGAGCAATTATACATACTGATTACAAAGATGCATTTTTAATGCGATTGTGAGTGGACATATAAAATCTCAGGTTAAGGTATTCGAGTCTCGTAGACATAAACATACATAAGCATTTCTGAAGATTTATTCCGATAAGCATCAGCTAACATGAGGCTTATTTAAGATTACTATTTACAAACAATGTACACAATCCAAAAAGGATAAGATATATACCAGTTAATTTGCTAATTAAGAACTTTAACCTATTTGATCTTTTATGTTGCTCAAACTGGGGTATAGTCTAAAAACCGGGAGCCCATGACATAATTTGATGTTTGTGTCTTCAATAATGTTGCGTTCTAAAACTTGTAAGCCAATATTTCTTATTTCAGACTAGAAAAAAAAAGAAAGAAATGCCCCTCAGCATGGGTTTTCAGTGTCTCCTCCCACATCCCTAGAACATTTAGGATTGACAATGCTAACTTGCCCTTATGGGATGAATGACTACGCTAAATTGCCTCTAGTTAGAAATAAGTGTCTGAATAGTGCCCTGCAATGCACTGGCATGACATTATGGGTGTATTGCTGCCTCACAAACCCACTGTCTCCCAATTTTTGGTGACACCCAGCCAACCATACAACAGCTACCTACCATGAAGCTTGAAGGCTAAAACTCTTTTAAACATCTGCACACGCTGCACACGCTGCATCACAGGGGTATATATCACACTCGGAAAGTGTTATCTACCCTCTTTTGCATACATGAGCTCACAGATGCCTACAATTGGGATGTGTCAATCCGATTGACAGAAGCACGAGCATGCCATCCTTCATGACCAGAGAACACAGCCAATCGCTCCCTTGGCTTTTGGGCATGAATGGCTGTTGCACTGTTGGGATTCAAACTCACAATCTTCCAACAATACTGTGAAAACTTTGACACTTTTGTGCCACACAGAAGACTTTAAATACTATGTAAGCAAATGGTTAACAGTTTTCATATCACGCTAATAGTTTTTGCTGTTCACCAGTTGCTTAAGAATGCTCATGAGCAGCTACTCAGAGGAACATGATTCTGAAACATCTTGAAAGCAGTACATGCTGTGTTCCAGTCATGAGTGATAAATCACTGGAGAACACATCACTCCTTGCTCCCCAAATAAGGAGAAGCGAAATGTGTCAACAAAGAATTCCGTATGTCTTCCCTCACTCCATGCTCCCCTCAAGTTAAACACTCAGCACTGTGATGTTTGGTAAGCAAATGAGCATTTCTTTAATGTTTACATCAGTGTCAATACAGAAGAGCCTTGTCTTTGGAGCAGAGCTGCACTGAAGCACTGTTCCACTGAGTCCTGTGGGACTCGCTGTGTTTACACCCTTCTCTTAAATCCCTTACTGTGCTCTGAGCAAAATCTTCCCTCTTTGAAAAGCTGCAAAGAGCTGCTGCCTCCAAACACTGCTTAAAAACAGATTACTGCATAATTGCCTGAACAAGCCCTCCTCTAATCGCCTTTCCTGTTCAAATTCACCATGTCGCCACCTCGAACCATACAGGGTGTGCTGCCATTAGACGTGCCGAGAGTTAGCGGTTCTGACTCGCATTTTAAACATTTGACAGCCCGTCTATCTGTCTATCCTGCAGGAAAATAGCCCTTTTCAATTGGCATTGGAAAGTACGCAGTCATTCATGTAAGTTAATTTTATAATGGAGTAGCGAGTGGCGAACAATGTGCGTTAGGGGAGAGACAGGGCTCTTTTCTCCCAGAGGTCACTCATTGTGGGAACCAGATGCAATTAAACAAATGTGAGCATGGAGATGAGGTGCCAGTGAAAAGGAAGAAAAGTGCACTTTAGCCCTCGCACGAAGAGAAAATGGTGCACTGACCTCTTAGACATTTTTCCTGTTTGTTTGTGTGAGGAGCATTAATCTGTCAAACATAATTCCTTCATTGTTTCCAGGTAGTAAAAGTGCCTAAAGAACTGTACCTAAATGAAACCAGCTAAATGAAACCAAAGTTGGATACATTAAGATTGCATTCTTTAAAACATATATTTAAAACATCATCCTAACAGCCTATCAGAAACACCTCCACAGAACCAACACTATCAACCCACTTCCTGGATTTATTCTGGTTTTGCTCTATATTAATCACACCAGTAGAGCTAAAACACCAAAGCCAAGTATCGGCACCAAGCCACAGATCCATCCCCTTCTACGTGGTGGGTGTGACATATCTTCTAGAGCCCTCCCCTTCAGTCCCACTTCCCAGCATGCCTTGTTGTATTGGCGGCATTCTGAGTGATAATTTATCATGCGGCTACTGTGTTCTTCTATTCCAGAGATGTGCAAGGAGCTCTTAAGTCACCATTGATTTTCATTTGATTAAACGTCTGCTCGTTCACAGCAAATTAGTGCGAGTTTAATCAAATCAGAATCAATAACTACTTAATAAAACAACCCCTTCCTCCCTTCCCCCCAATTCACAGTCAAAGTGAAACTCTGGATCGTTTAAAGAGAAAAATAGTCCAAATGTAACTGGAATATATTTACAGGGTGGGTAGAATGGAGGAAATGTAGGAGATCATTTCATGGTATTATGGGAAGAGATAACGATGAATGCTCCAGAGAGTACTGAAGTCTATCTGCTTCTTTACAGCATGTCTGTTGGGGTCTGTGTTCGGCTGATCTAATTCACATGTGGACCACCCCTGGAAAAAAAGAAGCTAGAAATTATGGTCATGTCTGACACCCCTTTCCCGTCTTCAAGCCCTACAACTATCAGTCATTTTTATTGGCCATCTGCAAGAAAGTCCCATGAAAGTAAAGTATCATTTCTGACAGATTGAGCCAGGTTGACCAGCAAAAGTTTCCACTCCCTAGAAACACCAGGAATGAGCTTCTTTGAAGCTTGTTGTTCATCACTGTGAGAAAATTTTGACAGTTTTAAATCTCATATTTATGTATACACTTGTTTTATTCATCCTCTAATTTATGTACAAGCACAGGGACATTATTAAGGGCATGTACACGTCCAGAGATTAGTTAAATGACAGATGCATGATGGGCAGGGTGTTATGATGCATCAGGCTTGACTGACCTGAATACATAGACAGCTGTTGACTGAGTTTCTCTTACTCTGAGCCTAAGGGAGAAAGATCTCCATAGTGCCTGGGGGAAGACCTGAGGCTCTGAGATATTCACTAGACCTCAAGGACCCTCAAGGGTGTCTGGGAGAAGAGGCCTTTAAGAAAGGTTATATGAGGTACTATTTCTTATGAAATTGAACAAAAGTGAAGAAAAAAAGACTGCTAAGGTACATTCTATATATATATATATATATACATAAATGTACTGACTTGATCGATAAACTTGTAATCTTTAACTATGAACACAGTTTGATCTTCTATTACAGTATATTTCACAGAATATAAATGACGTAAGGAAAATGATCAATGTTGCGGTAGTGTGATGCAGCTCGACATGAAGTGGAAGTACTGTTACACTGAAGTCTGAATATTTTCCAATAACCACAGCAATTTGCCAATGATAACCATTTTTATTAATTAAAGAATGACTTGTCATACTTTTTATTTCACTGAATGTTATGGAAGGATTGAAGAACTGGCCGTTCCATTGTGTTACTTACAGCTATAAACAGTCGTTCCCTCACCAGCCTCTTTTTATACTCTGCCTTGTAGTGAAAAAAAAATGAAAAAAAACACAGCTTGTCATGTTACTGAGAAACAAGACAGTGCAAAGCTTTCCATCCTGAAGACTCTGACGTGATGGGAAACTTATAGTGGAGACAATAGCTACCAAAAATGCTGAATAAGGTAGACATGCCTCCTTAAAAAACACACCAATAATTACACGTCTTAATTCTAAGAATGCAAGAATTTCATGGAGACTGGTCTTGCCAGGCTACCTTTCACAGGAGGACAAAGAATGCATGTTTGAGAGAATTTTACATGTGCTGTGATCTTCCTGTTGCACAATGGACCATCCCAGGACATTTCCAACTCGGGGACAGGACCACCGAATGGACAATAAATTCAAAACTGCAACATTTATAAAATGACAAATATAACATTATTTACATTTATTTTACATAATTTTTAAATCGTATTTTATATATTTTTCTGTGTATAAGTTTGTAAGTATAAAGCATAAATATTCACTGTGCTATGCCAATTAAACATACATTTGAATTTGAATCTGAGCACTACTGACTCTCCCCATGTGTTTATTACTTCGTTAAAATTATGCCAAACAAATCTTTACTTTACTTTCATCTTTATCTCACATTCATGTACTTTTCAACAACCCCATATATATCGTAATCTAAATATATGAAAATCATTCTTTTTAGAAGCATATTTAGAATATTGTTGGTTAAAAAAACATTAAACAGTTATGGGTCAAACTTCCATCATCCACCACTGTTTTTCTGCGGTGACTTCTATTTCTTTCATTAACCAACACCTTCTCAACAATCAGAATCGAGCATTGTTGTGATATAACGTGCAGATTTGATGACACTACACATAGGTGTATATTAAAACCAATAATAATGAAATAAAGAAAGTAGGAATTCATTTCAGTTACTTGTAGTTTTAAACAGATATGATATTTGACAGCTGATGCAATATAAAATATCAAACAAGATTCCTTTTTTAAAATTACACTAATATAATGTGATTTTCCCTTTTATCGGCCTGTCTTGCATGTTTTTTTTTCTGTTGCCAGTGGCTTAATATCCTTTAAATAGGCAACAGCCAATAAGGTACCAAACGGTCCTCTCTTCATTCCTCGCTTTCAAGCTCACTCACATGTCAGTCAAACTGAGTAGTTGACACACCACTATAAATTGTTAATAGCAGTTTTAGGTACAGCGGAAGGGAGATGGAGAGCCAATGCTTATCTATCTCTACACAACCCCCCCATTTCTACAAAAGCCAGCCTGAATTTGCATCAACCCAGGTTAAAAGACCTTGGGACTAAAGAAATAAAGTGGCTGCTGTCAGCCCCGAAACCTCATCCAACATCTAAGTGCTAAACTAGTGTTGTTTAATATCCTCTCACATTACATCATGTCACTGCGAGGTGATGGCCAAGCATCACAGACTCCGACAAGTCTGATTCCCACAGAAGAATTTATTCCTATGTGGCATAATCGAAGTTGACAGAGCTCCATTCCTGCTCGAAATGGGAAATCCAATCTGATTCCATGAGCATGCTGTGAGAACACACATCGTGGGGAAATGTGTAATTCGTGTCGGTGGACGGGAAGGCGACAAAGGAAGAAAATTTAAGAAAATTGAATGTGATAGGGTTCAAACAAGAAGACTGCGCTATCACCAACATCTAAATTCCACCCTTCCAACCCCGTTACTAAGACATTACTAATGGAGTGCTCATACACCCTGACTTGAGACAGATAATCCACTCGGACAGCGGGAAGGCAGGCAAGTTATCTCAAAATTGGAGTCTGAAAGGATGTTTATTTTTATCATTTTCCTGCAAACATCCAGGCTGCCTTCATTCCTTTCCCCCTGTTACCCCTGCATTCTCATTCAAGGCAAAGCAGTGCCATTCAAACAGCTGCAGGCTGTCGGAGTGGCCGGAGGATGCCTTGGCAAACCAGCATAAATAAAGAGTGCCACAGGATGGTGAGAGAATGACTGACAGACGACAAGACCCCAGCCAGACTGGTTGTCACCCACAAGTCCCCATTCTCCTTGCTTCCTCTTTCTGTCTCTTTCCCTAGATGCCTTCTGGCCCTTATCACTCAAATGGCTGCTAATTCACCAGCCAATGTTTGGATGATAAGAGCAGCTCCTTGGTTCCTTTTTTTTCTTCCTTTGGCACACAGGTCCCCAGGACAAAACGCCGCCTGTCCCCTTTCCAACATGTGTCTGTCTCAGTGACACTCCAGTGCAATGGGGTACAATGTGCTGTGCCCTTTGAATTAAGGTACGTTAGTGATACACTGATAAACTGACACTTTCACAGCCAGAGAAGGAAAGGAAAGGCAGCAGACACAGGAGAAATGTGGAAAAGGGATGCACACAGTAAGAAAGGAACACACACACACACACACAAACACAGAAGACTGAGACTATTCGTGCAGAAGTAGTTTGGAAATCCTACTCGAAATATCAAGTAAGTGTGGTGGCATTTAGCAATGTCTATACCTCTCTACCTCGCTCTCTTTCTCCCTGTATCCAAAGTGGAGCTGAAATCCACCATCTCCCTAATGAGACAAGATGTCACAAGTGATGGCTTGCATAGCGCCAAGAAACGTGACGGAGCTCCGAGTGTGAATTTCGACTTGAAAGTAAATGGCAAAACACTCATGGGGTATAGTCACCAGTTTATCAGGAAGAGAAGAGTGAGAATGCATACAAAATATCCTGATATCGTCCATATCCTTGGAACTAATGTAGCTACTCATGCCAGTCAAATGACAAGTTACATGAAAAAAAAGGATAGCGGTTAAAAAAAAAAAATGGAAGTATATATAGAAAAAGACTACATACAACCTGGTCTAATGAGAAATGTGTATGAATGATTTTGTTCAGATTCATATTAAATATTGTTTGAAGGACTACAAACACTAGCCTTGACCCAACCCTAACTTTAATTCTTGTAACTCTTCATATGTATTGTATATATATATAGTTAGAATTTGCATGTGAGAGACCCTTCTGAATCAATACAATTTGTCTCAAATTTTGTACCAGTTATAGGGAATTACTTAAAATAAACCTATCTTGGTAACTCTGCTCCAACATGGTCTCACTTTGCACACTTGCAATTCCAGGGTACAGTTCCAGGTCCCTGGTTTGATCCTAACATTAGTTTTCTCTCTATCATAATGTTCTTCCAGTGTCCTTGTGGGTTTACTCCCTTGTGGGTTCACTAATCTCCTAAAAATGTGCCGACAGGTGATTTAAAATTACCCTTCAGTGTGAATATGTCTGTGTATGATGCCCTAGAATGGACTGGCTTCCAATTCAGATTGTATTCCTGCCTTGCAGCAAGTCTAGACCCTAGCCAGTGGGCAAGAATGTATTATGGATTGGACACCAGGGGACCATTCACAACTTGCATGATTTTTGAGAGGTGGGAAGAAACCAGAGAACTCAAAGGAAACCCATGTGGGCATGGGGAGAACATGCACAGATGGACAGTAAGCTGAGCTTAGAATCGAACCGGGAGCCTGGTGCTGTGAGGCGACAATGCTATCACATGCTCCACCACACTGCCCATGCTTGAACAGCACTGTGGAGACTCATTCATAAGGCAATCCTAAAAACGTTCCTAAATATTAATGAGAAGACATGGGATTGGTTACTTAAACCGAGACTTTCCTAATACCAGTCACTACAAGGACAAACGTATGACAACAGCTGCATGCGATAGTGTATTGTGTGAGGTGGCAGCTGGGAGAGGATGGAAGGAAGCATGGAGTCAATTTTACCTTACTCCTGCTTCCTTTCATTTCTGTATTCATAAGCAAAGGAGAGGAGATATCTTGCTCAGTCTATTCTCTCTCCCCATTGTGATTTAAATGAAAATAAGACGAGGCAGAGACCGTATTCGACAGTGCCACAGGTGTTTTTCTGTAAAATGGCTTTGCATCTGAACAGCGTGATAACACATAAAATAAGTTACTGAATCAAATTGACTCTGATCTCATGTCCCAAAGGCCTAAAATCCAACATGGTCTTAACATGGTCTTGCACATTTGTAACAATTTGCCTGACTCAAGTTATATGAAAAGGTATAAAGGTTAAGGCAACTTCATTCATATGATATCAAAAAATATCCAGCCACATTTCTTTGAATATGTACAAATTCCTAATAAGATCAGCTTGCAAGCAAAGACCTTCGCAAGCTGTAGGAGGTGAAGCTATATACACTCACCGGCCACTTTAATAGGAACAATTATACCCTTGCTCATTCATGCAAATATCCAACTAGCTAATCATGTGACAACGTCGATACAGGTCAAGTGCTTCAGTTAATGTTCAGATTAAACATCAGATTGGGGAACAATGGGATCTCTGACCAAGGCATGGTTGCTGGTGCCAGAGGGGCTGGTGGGATTATTGTAGACACTACTGGAACAAAATATACATGGTCTTTTTCAAATCTTCAAGTTTCCAGTTTCAGTGAGTCTGTGCCAAATGTAGCTTCAGAATTACTGTTCTTTACTGAGAGAAATGGAACCTGATGAGGTTGTAGATCATCCGCCTTAAGGGTCGACATGTGTGTTCGGAGATGCTTTAATGTGTACCATGGTTGTAAAGAGTGGTTATTAGAATTAATATAGTCTTCCTGTCTGGTGACTCATGTTAGTCCAACAAGATGCCCTACACCGTTTTCTTTTCACAATTCTAATACATTTCTAGTCACAAGTAAAATGGCTAATTTTTATGGCCCAAGCAAATGACAGCCCACTCCATACAGCATGTGAAGCTCAAAGAAGAATGAAATTCCTGTTTAAAAAAAAAAAGCTTACACGTTTATTCTGCGTTAATCCTCTTCCGTAAACATTTTAGCTTCTGTCGGTTATATTTGAGCATTCTATTTCAGACTGAATAAATGTTTAATTTCCTTCTGTGGCTGTGGTTGAGTTCATACCTATACAGAATTATGTTTAAAAAAAATGTTTAAACTAAAAAAAAATCTTACATTTTGTAATAAATAAATAAATAAAATAAAAAGAAATAAAAATGGTAGAAATATTATGGCCCACACATTTGATGTGTAAGGCTCTGTATGTTTCACTGTGGACTCATTCAGAAAAAAAAAGAAAATAATGCATGCGACCATTTCTCATTCAGATAAATAAATAATGGTACCGCATCTTAATACATCATATCGAGTGTCTGTAATACCTGTCCAGTGATAATCAAACTATACAGGCAAATATAATAAGCATTTTTGCACTGTTCCAGGCGGAATACAGTAGAACATCTGTAACATTTCACATGTCTATCAAATTAAGTTTGGGGTCCTGTGAATCCTGTCAGGTGTAATAGTGTGAGAGTGTTACATTTACATGAACTGCTTATTTTTCAGTAAAAATGCATTTCTGATTGTACAAACTAAGTTTATAAACTAACTCTAAACTAAGTGAACACTTCCAGTGTATGTAGGAAGTGGGAAATTACAGATTGTTGTTACGCCAACTGACTTTTCTGGTTTAGCATTTGCAACACTAACATGGCACAGTAATTTCATGAACGTTAGACTTTTAAATAAACTTCTTCTTACAAAAAACAAAACGTCTATATAATTTACATTTGCATTATATTCACTACATCTGTAACAGTACAGCCATCCTCAGCAGTTGTATAGTAGTCATATACTTTATAATAAGTTATAAATTATACAGTTATTATAAACAGGAAAAAATAAAATGGAAAACAAACAAACAAACAAACAAACAAACAAACAAACAAATAACACTATTTTCCTCACTGCAGGATCTGTGCTTTAAGCTTATTACAGAGTGACCCTGAAATGAGTAATGTGTTTAGGCTTATCACCACAGGAATATAGATTCCTGCTGAACAAAGGAGAATATCCTGGAGTTGTACCAAGAAGGAAAATGCAATATGTGAGATATTATCTGTATAGGTGTTGTTCAGTTTGTGTTTAGCGTTCTGGTCAGTGCTACAGATGCAGTGGAGAATTGTATTTTTTCAGCTTAGCAAACAAGGTGAGCGCCTGACTTAACAGTGGTGTTCTTTGTTTAAACATACATCAATGAATTTGACACACAAATTAAGAAAGGCTCCGAGGCTGGTGCAGCGTAGACAGATACACTTTCTGACATCGGCATTTTGCCTGCGATTTACAAGCTGGCCTATGAGCACAACTGTTGCAAATCTGCTCGTAATTCACTTCTGTACAGACTTCCATTCTAATGCAAAGGTAACATTTGGTTTTAGAATGAATTCTTTTTGCCATTATTTTACTGGAAAGCAAGGTCCCCACTTCTCATCATGCAGATATATAGGCTAATGTCTTTGTGGCATTTTACCAAAAGGCCATCCCGAATGGTCTCCACCACCATATGAATAATTGAAACCAAACTGTGAGATGTTAAAGGCTGTTGGTCACCATGATCGGAAAGACACTGAAGACAAACCGTGGGCAGACAGCATGCAGGCTACGGAGATGAAACATAAAGACAAGTTCCAGTCTTCTCATTAACACATTGCTGATGTTGGTGGCAAACTATTATCTAGTCAGATGAAGGAATTTCATAACATGTAGCATGAGAATAATGACAGGAGTGAAGGATTATACAGTTTAGACCCTGCATAGTGACTACTTAAATAGATTTTAGCATTTTTATTCTTTCATCTGTTTTGTTACCTTAATCTGTAGATCCTGTTCAGCAATCAGATATAATATATAATATATGGAAGTGGAAGGGTTCTATGTAGAACCTTTATTGCAACAAATGCTTGCTTGTAGATTAATTGATTGATTTATTTTTTTTTATTGTGTATTATTATGGTAGATTTAACTTCAACTGGTTAACCTTTCTAGCTTTCTAAAGGCATTCTTCCTGGAAACTTGTCTGAAATGGAAACAATCTGTTGTAGATTTCTAAATTAGAGATTGAAGAACACTTAAGTATGCTGGAATCTTGAATTTTTTTTTTCTACCATGGAATTCATGGACAAACACAATGGAAGTTTTCCTTCGGAAACTAGATATATGATTTGCACATTTCATAAAAGCCATCTCCTAAAACTTACTATGAAGTTCCTAAAAAGCCAAATAT
Organism: Ameiurus melas; assembly: GCA_012411365.1. Lineage (NCBI taxonomy): Eukaryota > Metazoa > Chordata > Actinopteri > Siluriformes > Ictaluridae > Ameiurus > Ameiurus melas. The sequence goes on from CM022754.1 coordinate 8,657,982, forward strand.
TTTGTCTTTGGTCAGAAAAAAAAAAAAAAACAAGCCTCCCCCATACACACATACACATACAGAGTCAGCTAATCTAATCACTGCATTAGCCGTTCTCTTTGCATTTGCCATGGCTGCTAATGCTACACATGCACCACTTTTGCGGTCTGTCCATTCCTATCTATTCCTCAACCCCTGTGCTTTCATTGTGCTCTTTAAAGAAGATGGCACACAGTGCTCACAGAGCACCCCTTCACATCTGATGCTAATGTTGCACACTGGCTCCAAATGATTGGTTCCTCTTGATGAATAATATATTCAGCGCACCATAAACATGATAAATTATGTGCACTGTGTGTGCGTGGTTCATTATACATGAGGCAGCACTTATAAAGGGTAATATAAATGGCATTAAAGGTTTAATAAATGGGGTATTGATGAATAATTGACTCGTCTGGTGCCTCTTTTCGGAGGCTTGCAGTTTGGGGTGGTGAGGCGCTGTGCTCTACTATAACGGCATATTACAGAAAGATAGAAATGTTTCTAAGCAGCAGGGTGGAGTCTTGGTGCTCCGAGTTGACATCTGTGCTTGGACATGCCATTCCTCACACTGCTCACTGGCACTGTGTATCAACCTCAACCGTGCATGGGCTTCATGTTACGTCTCCAAGGCTGACACTATTAGCATGAAGTCACTACAGAATGTGTATGTTCTAATAGAAATGACTATTCTATGAGTACACACACACACGCACACACACATTATTACGCTGACCCACCAACACTTACCATCAATGTTATCCAGCAGAGAAGAGAGGCTGAGCGAGGGTGCGTGTATCTGATGTGTCGGACCGTTTTAAGCACCCTGCCACTCATTCCCAGGCACACTCATAAATCTGCAGCAAAATGAAGTAAAAAGGGCCCATTACATTTGGATCTGTGGGCTTTTAATCAGCCGATATGCCACATAAACTTTCACCTTCTAAACCTCCATCCTTTTACTGGAGACCTCAGAGTGTGTGAGAGTATCTGATTTTATATGGAAGGACAAAAAGTTTCACAAAGCACAAACTTTTCATATCACATACAGTCAAAGATTCACAGGAGCAGATTTGCAAAACCGTTTTTGCTCAACTTGTTACAAATGTTAAGATGAGAGTTGTATAGATGAGAGGAATTGTGTTGCTTTCTGAGGACTTCACTTCTTTCTTACTTTCGCATTGAAGCCACAAAACAAAACCACATAACCCCTGTTCCAAGTTAGCATCAGTTCAGGTTTATTTGGTTATCCATCCATTAATTTTTCACACCACTAATCCTAAACTAGGTTGCAGGGAGTCTGGAGCCTATGCCAGGGGACACCCAGGACAGGGTACCAACCCATCACAGGGCACAATCTCACACACACATTCACACACTATGGACAATTTAGAGATGCCAATCAGCCAGTAATGCATGTCTTTGTACTCGGGGAGGAAACTGGAGTACTCGGAGGAAACCTCTGAAGGGAGAACAGACAAACTCCACGCACACAGGGCGGAGACGGGACTCAAACCCCCATATCTGGAAGTGCGAGGCAACAGAGCTAATCACTAAGCCACCCTGCACCTGGTTTATTTGTACATGTATGTGTTCATTTGAGAGTCTGGCACTTTTCAACCCTAAATATCCCTCTGTTCAGAGAAAAAGACCATTTGACTAATAATGCAAATGTTCACTAAATTCTCCTCACCACTAAACACTTAAGAAACAACTCTCTGATTTTTAAAATGGGATGATGTGATTCATGAATATGAGCACAGTATAGCATGTGACACAATGAGACACAGAATGGCACGTTTTTATTGGCAGCTGTGGCTCAGGTGGTAGAGCGGGTTGTTCGCTAATCGTAGGGTTGTCAGTTCGATCCCTGGCCCACATGACTCCACATGCTGAAGTGTCCTTGAGCAAGACACTGAACCCCAAGTTGCTCCCAATGGCAAGTTAGCTCATTGCATGGTACTCTGCTACTATTGGTGTGTGTATGGGTGAATGAGACATAGTGTCTCATTCTATGCTTTGGATAAAAGCACTATATAAGTGCAGACCATTTGTCATTTATGAAATCAAGCAAAGGCAATGTCTTTGTGTAGTATTTGTTTTAATACAAATTAAATTGGATCACAAAAATTGGTAAAAAATAAAAATAAAATAAATAAATTGTATGAAAAGTATAAAACTATGATGTGTGATTGGGTGAAAATACAAGTTATTATTATTATTATTATTATTATTAGTAGTAGTAGTAGTAGTAGTAGTAGTAGTAGTAGTAGTATCATTATTACTATTATTATTATTATTATTATTAATAATAATAATAATAATAATAATAATAATAATAATTTCTTTTTATATATATATCTTTATATATAGCAGAAGACAAAAAAAACAACCTCTAAGATGCATCAAAAGTCAAGACATTTGTGTTTTCTTTCCTTTTTTTTTAGGTTTGAAAAGAAAGTAGCAGAGTGACACATCACTGGAGACAGAACCTCTTCTTCACTGGCCACAAGCCCGAAACCCTACAGACAATGACTCCATCATTGACTTTGCCTTTCTTTGTCTCGTCCCCACATTCTCATTCCCCATGTGTAAAAAGCAAAAGTATTTTTGACATTGTATCCTATCCATCGCCATTTTGTGTCACTATGCTTCCAGTCTCATTCTCATTTAACTAATGTGAAGCTACAAAGTGCCAGGAAGAAGTTTCTTCTTCAGCTATCTTGACCTCAAACGCCTGCCAATTATTCATGGAAGTGCAGCTCTGTCCGAGGACGTGTCTGTGATTGGCATTTAGAACAAACTCAACTGAGCAGCAAGATCTAGTGGTATTTATACCATCACATGGGAAATATTTAATAAATCCTGATACACATTCGGACACGGCTGAAAGAAGAAAGGGCATACGTTATTAGTAAGATCAATATGACATTCAATCCAAGAAGACACATATACTGTCTTTAAAGGCACGCATACACAGATCTCAATGTTTATAACACAGTTATAATCACATAGTACATGATTAATAACCAGTGTTTTATCAGGTTGCAATCATATACATCTATATGAAAGCTGTACATAATATCTAGCTAGTTCTAGTTATCATTTTTAGCAGCGTTATACAGTTACCCCCTCACCACCCTCTTGTTTTCTCTCTCTTAAAGATAATAATAAAAAATGCAGCTTGTTATCAAGTAATGGCAATACCCTCTATCCTGAAGACTTGTCCACATGTCTTAAAAAAGTTACTGCTTTACCTCTGACTGTGTTTTTAATTTCCTATTTATGCTTTTAAACTGTTTCTTTCTTTTACAATCTCCTGAATTTTTGTTAGTTTATCCTAAGTTTAATCAACTCCTGGAGGTTAAATGCTAACATTATTATCCTAGGGCTTGATTAATATCTTAGTGGTTTTGTAATCTTCTTCATTCAGGGTGCTGGAAAAGATCAGTATAAATGACTCGAGTAATTCTGCATATTTTCCAATTTTATCATGTCACTTTGTTTTTAATCTCCTCCTAATGCACTTTGTATTTTTGTAAAGCATTTTGAATTGCCTTTGTGTAGGACATGTGCTGTATAAATCAACCTGCTTTACCTTACCTAACTGACATTGGAGACTCCTTCCAAAAAAAATCTTTTATTTGGTTCATACAACAAAATACATGTGTAATGTCTTACTGTTCGCACCAATGTATGTATATAAAGAAGCACGTTCATATAAACCTTTGATGAGACTTGCAGATGGAACTGTTGTCAGAGCTGCTGTTATTGAAAATGCAAACACCTTTTGACCAATCAGAGTCGAGAATTCAATATGTATATATATATCAATTTAATATATATCAATTTATACAACACTCAGTAAAATCCCTAGTGTTGAATTACCACACAGTGTGCACATTTGTGTCAAATGAACTTATATAAACACTGTAGGGTGTAAATGCAACACTCTGGGTATTAAATCAACACTGGGGATTTTGCTGTGTAGTTTCTATATGTATTTATGAAACAATTAGTTCCAGTCTACTAATTTGATTGGACGTGTCGCAAAAGAGTAGTAGTAACACAATGGGATGTTTCACTGTGTGGATCATGCTGCTTCTGTCTGTTGATCACTTAATATTCCACTTCCTAGTTTGAAACTGTTGCCAGTGACATCATCAACAGACACAGCAAAAGATCATTTCCAGGAATATAACTGTTCGATTAAAACATGAAAGCTCGCCAGATGAACATAAAAAGGAAGATGGGACACCAATTTCACCAGAAGCACCTTTAATGGGAATGTACAAATCAATGTAAGCTAGCTAGCCAGATAGCTGACATACTATAAAGTGAGTGTAGCTTCTTCAGCATCTATATTCAGTAGCATAGCAAAATTAAACAGAATATTTGTCTATATTGTGTCTGAAATTTTACTTACTCAAAATTGATTTCTTGTTTATAGAACTGTTATATAAAAGCAATATTGCACTTGCAAAGATGAGGTTATACCGAATACTGAATTAGCTTCGGCACTCAAACTGCGGCTTTGTGCTTATGGCAGAATCACAGCTGTGCCGATATTCAGTATAAACAAACTCTTGCTTGTGAGATATTGCTTCAATGTAGGTGGCAGAGACGACTGTAATTTATTAGGATTTGTATAGGCAAAATTTATATAGTGCTACAACAAAAGTACTCCACTGGATTGAGAGATAAGAATGTTATTGTGTTTTAAACAATTAAGCCCTATTCTCAGATTCACTGATACTTTTCCAGAGGAATATTAGAAGCTTGTTTATGTCCTCTTGCCAAGCAAACTACATGCGGCTTATGTAGGACGGCAATCAGTGAGGAAACTGCTGGAATCTCAGGACTCAAGTCAAATTACGACGTGACAATGAACAACTTTTAATGCATTGCTTCTGAGCACGATGGAGTCTTTAATTAGCAGGGACGTTCAAGACAAACAATGAAAACTTAAAACTGCTGGCTCATGCCACCTTTAAAAAACGGCCCGTACTTTCGTGGCCCTCCGTTCGAGCTAACAAAAGCTGTCACAAACGACAGCTTAACAGCTTGCGTGAGCGTAATTAACGCCGCTCGAAAACAAACGTGAGGCGGGAAGGAAATAAATAAATAATTCACAGAAATGTGGCTTATCTGCCGTTGATGTCTCAGGTACGGTTTTACCTGACCAGGCATCTGGATGCTAAACAGGATGCAGGCAGCGGGAAAATCATTAAATTATTTACCGCATCAAAGCACAATGTGACTACTTAAAAGCCATTATTATGTTTAATAGTAATGACCATTTCAGGTCAGCATGAGAGTGGAGTGGACTGATTGTCAGAAATCACTTTTTTTTTCAGTTGTTTGTGTGTCCTGAGTTATTTATGCATTTCTGGTAGGACCATGCAGTATTTTGTACTCTTGGAAGTTATTTTCTTGTCTTTTAGTTGATTCCTGTATTTTCTTCTAGTCAGGACGACAATGTTGAATGTGAATGAAATGTGAATTAGAACTAGTCTGGTTTGCAGGATAGATAGATAGATAGATAGATAGATAGATAGATAGATAGATAGATAGATAGATAGATAAATACATAAATACATAAATAAATAAAAATAACTACAATAATAAAAAAATACAGAGAAAAAAGCAATTGTTTTGGGAAATAAAATGTTGTATATATCCATCCATCCATCCATCTTCAACCGCTTATTCTTGCTTCAGGGTCGCGGGGAACCTATCCCAGGAAGCATCGGGCACAAGGCAGGGTACACCCTGGACAGGGTGCCAGTCCATCGCAGAGCGATATCACATACACACTCCCATTCATACACTATGGACAATTTACCCACCTGTCAACGGTGGCTTAGTGGTTAGCACGTTCACCTCACACCTCCAGGGTCCGGGGTTTGATTCCCGCTGGGGCCGTGTGTGTGGTGTTTGCATGTTCTCCCCTGCTGTGGGGGTTTCCTCCCCAAGTCCAAAGACATGCATGGTAGGGAATGTAATCAACAGCATGGGGAGAACATGCAAACTCCGTACGCAAATCTAATAATATATATTTTATTAATTAAGGTTAATTTTGAAATTAATGTTTAGAACACAATGTACATATTTTTCAGCAATGATATTTGCGTGTCCTATTTTAAAATATGGTTTATGATGTCTTTTGCATTAGTCTGTCAGTTAAAAACATGAGATTTTTCTCAAAATATCTACATCTAAAACATTTACCCCAAAAATTTGACAAAAAGAAACTAGCATACATTCTAGTTGTGCCGTCATGCCAGGAAATCGATTAGAGAACTCTTCCCTAATCTGTTGCTTTCTTAAATGTTCCCTGAAAATATTATTCTTTTTATTTCATATTTTTTTTCCTGGGTAATGATTTTTTGGTAACATGCAGTAAAATGTTCCCTTTTCAACTGGTCATGTAAGATATGTGTACACTACTGTAAATCTAGATAATTATACAAATATACACTCTGTCCTACATTCTGTCGTGTAATAATTAATTGAAAAAAAAAATCTGCAGCTGTTTCCAAAATACCCCACAAACATTCACTACAATAATTCCATAAGAGAGCTTGATGTAAGCTATTAAGCCACTGTTTAAAATGAGGACAGTCATAGACTAATGAGATTACTTCACCCGAGAGGTTAATATGTATATGCAACCTTGTTGTTCTGTTTGAGTTGAAGAACACTTCCACAGCCCTGCGCTGTTTAGATATGCAATCCTCGACACCTCAAACCTACAACAGAGGTGAAATTATCGCTCCTGTAGGTGAGTGCATGCATGTAAGAGAAAGACTGAGCGAATGAAAAGAGTGTGATCTGAAAATCTGTTAGCATACAAATAAACCAATTTATCACCAGGTCTTTTTTTTTCTTTTCTACAAGAATAAACACTAATTTTCCTGACGCTGACCCTGATAAATGGAGTGTCCCGCATGCTGCTTTGGTCACCGTGTGAATGCGGCGAGGCCGGGTTGGGCCGGGCGCCTAATAAACGGCTGGTGTCAAATGTGTTGTCAGTCCATTCTTTGCTTGTTTGGGTTGGTATGGGCTGGAGAGTGTCCGGGTGCGCTCGCTGGCACCTTCGCTCCAGCTCCGCTCACCCTGAGCAGCCACTATTGATTTCTGGCCATGCTGCTCTTTGTCAAAAATCAGATATGGAGAGGCCCTCTGGACCTCTTCACCTTTTAAGAGCACATAGACTGTGTGTCTTATGAAGTGGGTGGGGAGGTGTGTGTGTGTGTGTGTGTGTGTGTGTGTGTGTGTGTGTGTGTGTGTGTGTGTGTGTGTGTGTGTGTGTGATGCGAGCAGGATGATGGTCTTTTAAAGGTGAACACCAGTAACGGGTGGATGAGAGTAAATATGGCTGTTCAGGGCTGACAGCACTTTATGATGTTAGCATCACTGGAGAAACACAGTTCATTACTTTGCTTCTGCAAAGTCTTTCCCAGAGTGTAGGAAGGGCAAGTTCTGATGTGCATGTCTCCCCATTTATATACTATGTCTAACGATTGTGTTACTTTGCGATGATTTAAAAGCACTTTTAGTGAGCGCAACCTTTCTAATCATTCACAGATTTACTATTTCACTAATAGAATAGGACCGGTTTCCCAGAGAGAATTATAGCACAAAGATGGAAACTCTGTCTAACTGTTAAGATGACCTTATCATTATGAAGGCTTTGAGAAATGGTTTCTGGCCAACAGACTCTTGCTGAAAAGAAAAGAAAAGAAAAGAAAAGAAAAGAAGGGAAGTTGTGTAGATGTGTGTGTTTGTCTGGATCAATCTGCGCATTGAGAATATCTTCAGTGCTGCTACAAAGGACAGCATGTCCACATTGTAAAGATACATAGCACAGAGAATGCAAGAAAAAAGGAGGGAATCCAGTGTCCAAAGCCGAAGCACCTCTCTCTTTCTCCTGACACAGAGAAAATATTATGCAGCCACTCGCGCCCATTGAATCGGCGTGATTCATTGCCCAATTTGAAACTGCCAAGCTGCTAAATTGCATCAGGTCTGCCAAAATTCATTCCAGGACTACGGAGGAGATATGAAAAATTAAATGTCATCTCGGTACAGTGGAAAACTTTTACCTCTACTCTCGCGACACGCCGAATATGCCGCATTCCGTAATGATCGATGGCGACGCGAGACTACACTTAACCTACTTAGTGATGTCATGTAGCCCGCAGGGGTGTTTACTTTTGGAAAATAGCAGGAAGACATAAACTTTATCAGGCGGCTGACATGGCTGCATTCTTCTCTCCTCTCGCCAGCCCTCTCTCTGAATGAAGTGACTTTTTATGTTGATTTGAAGATTGTATTTTTTTTCCCCCCACTGCACTCATCAGTGGGTGGTAGGAGTGCATTATGTACTACAGCCTGAAATGTGGAAGGATTGATTTGGGAAGAATAAAGACCAAGAAGTTCTTCAAAATCTGTCTCTCTCTAAGGGATACATGTGAGCCACACTGCATTTTGTGTGTGTGTGTGTGTGTGCATGTGTGTGTGTATGTGTGTGTGTATAAGAGCAAGAGAGAGAGAAAGGGGGGAGGGGGAAAGGGGAGAGACTGCGGATGTTTGAAGTTGGACGCAACTTAATCACAAGGCTTTAGCACAGGAAATGAGGAAGGGTGTAGGAGCCATGAGAAAGTGTGCTGTAAACGAGCAGCTTAGCAGCACCGAGCCGTCGAGGACAGAAAAAGGGGGAAAAAAACACACAGAGGGATGGCAACTGAACGGAGAACGAGAGAGAAGTTGAAAAGAGGAGCGTTCTGCATAAGTGTGGCGTCCGGCTTGGTAATTTTTCTCTGGGGCTTTGTGTTGCACTGACAGCTTCATTTGTTTAAAAAGGCCCCTGTTCCTGCCGTTCCTTTCCTCCTCTGATTATGATAGCACTCTTTGGTGCATTATTATAGTGGAGCGAGGAAAGAAATAAATATTAAAGGGGGCGATATTTGGGAATAAGTGGCTTGAATATGTCGGTGTGACGCATGTTCACAAGGGGGTTCTGTCCACCATGTACATGCTCGCTGCTCACTCAAACTGCTCACACACACACACACACACACACACACACATTTCAATGAGTGCAGAACTGTTTGGAAACTTACTATGCACCTGAATTCCTGTAAAAATTCACTGAAGGTATGCTTAGGTTGTTAAAATGGGGGATAATAATAATGAATGAATTCTCAGTAATAATTACACTGCAGATTAACACACAGCAGCTGCCAATTATATTACTTACTGTACAGTAATAAACACACACACACACACACAGACTCAAATAGAATACATTGTGTGCACTGAAGGTATTTGGCAGAATAGATTTGCAGCACTCTCTCCCTCGTCTGCTCGCTGCGAGGCAGCGATATTTATTATTAGGAATATCATTTGTATTAATCATCAGGATAAATGACTGGTTTGGCTATCTGAATGCCTCATTTAGGGAAACTTCGCTTCCGTGTCATTGTTATAAATTACTGCCAAGGCTTTGTTTCACCTGAGGCTGCCTCATCCACTCGTTCACATGTGTATATATTTTTAGTCGGCCTGTCCACAACATGTACATCCTTGCAGCCCTACAATGCACTTCGAGGGCAATCAGTGTGTCAGTTTCACGACAGAATGGACTCATGGGAAAATGGAAATGCTCATACACCATGCATAGTGTATACATACTGTATATACATACACACGCACACTTACATACACACATACATACATACATACATACATACATACATGCATACATACACACATACATGAATACGTACATACATACATGCATACATACATATATAAATACATATATACATACATACTTGCAAAGTATAAGCAAAAGATCTGAGGATGAATTTAATGGGTGTACATATTTATTTATCTGCTCATTTGTGTATATATTTATTTATTTATTCATTCTGCAGATGTATGGGTTTTTTTTCCCACTCCGTGTCTGTGATTAAATTATTCAGTGCTACAAACTACAATCTTGCTTTATTAAAAATTATTAAAAAACTCTCAGTGGGATGTGCAGATGTAAAAGAATTTATTGCCCTGCTTGTTTTTTTTTCCCCCCTCGTGCTCATTTGCATCATTGATTTTGTCGGAGTTCAGCGAGCGTCATTACTCGTTTTTCTTCACCACTCCCCCTGTTTTTTTTTGAAGGGGGCATCACGAATTGTGTCCCATTTGATTAATGACGGGCAGGGGCTGATTTTATTTACATGCGTTTATGACTTTTATCGGCTCCGTAAGATGGGGCCCGGCATAAAATTAGGAAAGGGGCTGCTTTCGCTAGTTCATATTAAACAAGGCGCTTTCATAATGACAGGCACACTGGAGGATGAACATCTCATTCGCTTTGTTATTCGTCACTCTCAGGCTCACAAAACCAATTACTCAACTGCGGTGTTTAGCCCTGGGATAACCGAGCTTTTGTTCATCCCCAGAACGTAATTCTGTTTCGCTGTTACAAAATAAAGATGAGTTGAGAGAGTGACTCGCAGCATGAACGCAAGACTTGAGATTGTGTGAGCAGAAGAAAGAAAAACGAGAGGCTGAGCAGGTTTAAATAAAAACAACAACAACAACAACAAAAATGTTTCAAACCCTCATCTGGAGTCTGCCTTTTAAAAAGATGTCTCCATATATTAAATATACATTTGAAATTTACACTTTAAAGTTGTACCCATTATAAGAGTCATTAGTTATACTTGTTATATGCTTTCGCTCTGGCTGCACTATGAATGATTTAACAGCAAGTTACAGTAAACTAAATTCAGTTTTTGTTCAAAGCAGCATCTCCACTGAGAGAGAGAGAGAGAGAGAGAGAGAGAGAGAGAGAGAGAAGCAGCCCTTTTTCACTGTTGAATCCTGAGCAATGACTGGCTACTTTAACAATTAAAATCCGGGGCAAAGACACAGCGGCTTCGTTTGGCCGAGAGACTGCACCATTCATCATCCGAGCTGCCATAAAATAGCACGAGATGGATTCTTTGATTTTAGCTTTGGAAGAACATAAATCAAAATCTAAACCATGGCCTGTCAGGGCCATCACCAGAATTATCCATTTGAGAGAGAGTAGGGGAGGGAAAAAGTGAACGAAGGACCAAGAGAAGACAATGAGACTCCTCTTAGTCCATATCAGTACTTCTCTTTTTCCTCGCTTGTCTCTCTCTCTCTGTCTCTCACACATCATATACTGCATTAGGTGACCTTATCAATGCTGCTTTGCGTTTGATTGTCTTAAATATGACCTAACAAATCCACTATATTACAACTACATTGAAACTCAGAAAAAAATGGAAAACATTGTGATATGTTGAGTTGTAGAAATGAATGAATGGAGGAGTATAGTAAAACTCCCTCGCACGGGGCGCCGCCACCTTGTGTGAGAGACTGCAGAGACTCGGATTAGGCTTTCAGAGAGCACATTTTAGCCCTCTTTTATTCCTGTCTGCCAAGGTGAGGAGTGTGGCCCACACTGCACACACACACACACACACACACACACACACAGAACAAACACACAGCATGTTGATACACACACACACACACACACACAGAGTCTCACTCTTGCACACATACAGAAACCACAGCTCTACTCCCACGAGGCCTCCTGTAGGGCACAGCCAGTCGGGCTAGTAGAAGACCTAATTTGAGTTTAGAGGAAAGGAAAAAAGGGAAAAAAGGAGAAATAGTGTCAACGAGAAAGCAACAGAGGCAGATGGAGAAAGAGAGAGCCACAGTATCAGCCCTTCTCACTGAGGCTTAAGAGAGAAACTCAGCAAATGGAGAGTCTTGGATCTTTCCTTAACAGCTTGCACCTTCTGTTATCCGCCTGAAACCAGCACAGGATGAATGGGATTTTTATAGCACACTGTTACACGCAGACATACCTGTTTAAACACTGAATCATGGCAGATTAGTGTTCTGATAGCTCAAAATTATTCTAGGTCAGTTCTTTTTTTTGTTGCTGTTGTTGAGAATTTAAACGAGTGAATGTGAATTAAGTTGTAAGAAAAAGGTACAAAGTTGAAATCCCACCTGGACAACTAACTTTAAGCTTTGTAACATTCGCATGGATGAATTTGGCGATGATTGAATGACTGGATGAGCTTTCATATGAATATAGACACATGAATTGCAAACACTTCGCATGACCAGATGTCCAGGTTCATGTGATTTCATTACATACGCAACAAGAGTTTTATCAACATCATAAATATAAATCCTTGTTTACTGAGCAGAGGAGGCGAGTCGTAGCCATTTGCTTGCTTTTTACCCGTTTGTGGATCTGTGTGGGAAGAGAAAATGGAGGACAGCTGTCAATGCCGCGACATTTGTCTCTGTCATCCCATACTACCCCTCTACTCCTCCACCCCCCCTTCTTTTCTCTCCTCTCAGCTTACAGAGGAACAGTGGCGTTGACTGGCTCACATACCATCTAAAACTGATAATACCACTGTCGAGGCCACTTAGGCACAGATTCAATCAAAAATAAAGCAAAGCATAAAGTGACCTATTTTAATTCCCCCGGCTCCCCGGCGACATTCAATTACATCTTCCCAAAGCACGTTTTTCATGTGCTCCAATTAAAGTCTTATTTAATGTTTAAAGCATATTACTTTTCTTTATTACGCCAGCGTGTATTGAAGTCAGCAAAGGTACAAGCCTCTTCTTTTTTGTTTTGCCTTTTATTGCTGGAGTGCTGTAAGTGAGTTACAGAGATGGAGTGAGACAAAGAAAGGGACACGGGGCAAGAGTTTGCAGGAATGCAAGAGAGAATGGAATAGCACAAAGCAAGAATGCAAGAAAAGATTGAATGGTTGAATGAAAAAAAGGTGACTAACATTACAATATGACAAGGACAAATAAATGATCTTTAATCTCATTTACCGAATATGATTTATACCACAGTGCTGATAGAATTGGGCAGAAGGTTGCTTGCTTGTGATTGGTCAGAAGGTGTCAGTTGAAAATCACAGATTTATTGATATGCTAGTTCTTTAAAATGTTACTGTTTCTATAGTTATATAGTTATATTGTTTCTGTTGTTATATGTCAGTAAAAAGTGTTCAATTATTGATGTTTTTCTGAGGAGAACGAGTCTCCAGTGTCAGATGTTTTTTTATTGGGTGGGGGTTAAGTTAAGTTTTTTGACACAGGAAATTCCTCAGGATAGAGAGCTTTCAGGATTCTTGGGAAAATGCCAAACCTCTTTTTTTGTCTGATTAACTTTGAGAGAAAAAGATAAGCTGGAAAGGGAACAACTGTTATAGCTGCTATTGTAGCTATAACAGTATATAACATCTTGTAGCTGCTATAACAGGAACTAAATTGTTTTTTGATAGTGCACAACATTAAATGCAAATACATGCACATATAAAACATATAAAAAGTATGACATGTTGAGTAATAAATAAAAAATCTGAATTATTGGTAAGTTGCTGTGGTATAAGAGGAATAAAATACATCAAGATGTGCAGTTATTGGAAACGAATCAGCTTTGGGGAGGAAACGGTCATTTTGTCATTGATTGTTTTCACATAACATTACACTCCATTGCTTTTTTATTCCTTACATATACTGTATGTACAAGACTGTTTGAGAAACATGTGCTCTCTCAGTGGCTGGTGTGAACCTGATATATTGCAGATTTAGTTTTTCATTAAAAACACCTTTAGTCTTTTGTCCCATTTTTCTGAACTCCATTTGGTGTAATCAGAAGAAAGCGACTCACGCTGCTCATATTTCTTAATGTTTGAATCTGCTTTCAAGCAACACAGCTTTTCTTGAGGATATTAATGATATCTTGTTGCATGCGGTGTAACAAAGCACAGAACTATCAGAAAGCGGGGAAAAAACAGCCTCACTTCATCTGTCACCCTGTAGTTCAACGACGATTTATCAGTTTCCATGCATACCAATTTTCTTTCCAAATTTCATTAGACAAATAGCAAATTAATATACTTGTACACATGCCAAGATGACATTGCAGCAGTATCAGAAGCTTGCTTCTTGTTGTAGCGTTAGTTGTCCGTAGATGTAAAGGTGACCAGTGTCCAACCTTAACACAGCTACTCTATGAACACAAAGTCGTTTCATTGGGCCTGTGAAATGGGCTCTTCATTAGCCCATTGATCAAACTGTGCCATCCTGTCACCAAGCTACAGCTGGCCAGTGGACCAACACACACACAAACACACACACACACACACACACACACTGACACACTCACGGACACACACACACAGACACACAAACACCTTCCATCCCACACAGTGGCAGTGAGGATTCTGGTAAGTGGGGTCAAAGGTCCTGTGTAGTAATCCATCTAAGCAGTGTGACAGCGGCAGCTAATAAATCACTCATTCATCGTTTAATCCATCGCCTGTCTCCAGCTCTGCCTGGCAAACAATGCACACCCAACCATCCCTTTCCACACACCTTTCCTAACACAATCATCCCAGGACCCAGCGGACGAGTCCAGAACAATGGAAGCCCTGAGAGCAATTTTGTACCATAAGCAATGTGAAAGTTAATAATATTCATGCGAAGGACCTGCAATTGAAGGACAAATCCCTGTATTGTATCTAAAGCCAGTTTTATACCATACACACTATTTTAAGATTTGTACTTGTCATACTGTACAGCATGATGATCCCAATACAATCTTCAAATTTCATAACAGCCTATGCTATAACATCCTTTAATCCTTTAATGATAGACCTGCGAGTAAAGCAAATTACTACGTTCTGCTTATGTCATCAATCAGTGAGGTCTAGGGTCATGCTGAAAATGGGATTGTGTCAACAGAAACATTTTTCTTTGTCTGTTAGTATGTTTTGTTAACATTTTGCTATCAATACCACCATATTTGTTGGTGAACTGTGCGTTTTTTGTAAACCATGCAGTGCCGTCATTTTATAGGCGTCATAGATGCATTCACACTCTGAGATAGTAATCTCAGAAACTTGTTGTCACTCTGTATGGTCACAATGGCACTCAATCGCCAGTGAACACATCAGATTATACTTTCTAAGATCTCAACTCACAACCAAATAATTACCTTGCAATGTGTGAACTGTGTCTGTGGCAGCAAACTTGGTCCAAAAGTCGACTAATACTTTCTGCACTGACATCTATAGACTAATTAATTAATATTCAAAAAGGAAATGGTATACACATGATCCCAGAGAATAAAACATGCCATATTTAGGCAGCACTGAGTCTGAAAAGAAATTTCTATCAGATCTGAAGAGGCTTTTGAAGAATGCTTCTTGTCTACAACTTCTTAATTTGTTCTCCTTTCCTTTCCTGTCTAGGCCCAGTCCACACTGAGCCATTCTCTCTCTGTCCTGAATTCTACTTGCTTTCCGATGCGTAGCGGCTCACCTGACAAAGAATGGAGTGCAAGGCATGGATAGAGAGAGGGTGCGAAAGAGAAGAGGCAGAGAAGGGCCAGTGGTTGATCTTACAGTTTAATTACCTGCCTGACTTGTAAGTGCTCCAGCAAGGAACTACATCGCCAGCTACAAGAGACAGCTACGCCATTCCAAATAATTAAATACTGACCCATTAAAGTGAGAACATGAGAATGGGCTTCCTCTTCACAACTCTCTCCCCACCTCCTCCTCCTCATCCTCTCCTTGTCTTCACTCCATCGCCTCCATCTCTTCTTCAATCACCCTCCTTCCGTTCCTATACTAACTTTGTTTTGCAGGACTAGGACGGACATTGTAATTGTTTGTCTTGAACAGCGCACTTGGATTGAAGGTACCAGGGTTAAAATCCCCCATTGAAGGGGGTCCAAAGTAATAAAACTAGCGATTAGGTATTCCCATGGATGTGTCCTTCCAAGGGGAAAAGAGGGGGGTGTAGTGGCAGCTCATTACGGCACCGCACTTGGCTGCTTTTATCGGTAATTGGACTATATAGGCCTTCATTATAATTTACTTTCTCCCTCTCCCCCCTCGCTGTGAGTCCCCCAAACTGATAATGCAGACAAGCAGAACTGAGTGGGGCTGTTAGTGGCCGTAGAAACTGACACCAGTTAATGCCTAATTATAACAACTAAATTAAAGAAGAGACGACGAGAATGGCTGGGATAACACCAGCACTTCAAGAGCATCAAGCACCTTCACCCCGACAAACACTCTCAGACAAGATAAAAAAAAAAAAAGAGCAAGACACACAGTGGAGAGTGCTGTTTATTTTTCAAATGTACCTGAGCATTATTGAGGAAAAGCACAAATCGTTGAAAAGTTATTTAATCTGTATTTTTTAAAGTCATCTGTTTCCCCCCTCATCATTATCTCCTATAGTGCGATTCATTTTTTTTCAGGTGCACATGAAACTGCAATACAATAGCTAAGGTCAATAATGTAAGCATAACTTCAAGGAAATTGGTTAATTACAGAGGGTTGAATGCACTGGTTCAATGTTGAAAAAGAAAATAAAATAATTCCTGTAGCATAAGTAGCCATGCTGTGTGACTTGAAAGAACTTTCAATAAAGAGGAAACTGCCTTGCTCTGGTTCAACTGTACCTAGATATATCATTATTTTACAGTATTGTCTTTTAGGTTTGCCTTTTCTAGAATGCACAAACTGTTAGTTGCCATTAAGAAATAGCAACAGTTAACTGGGAGTGGAAGAACAAAAATGCAACAAGATATACAACAAGATATATAATGATTTATTTATTTTTTTTGCAAACATCTCTTAAACATGTAATATTATCATGCAATAATATCATGCAATACCATTTAAATGTTTTATTGTAATTAAATATTATTTATAGTAATTCACTAACCACACTGATTGAGTCAATATTACTTGCCATAAATAGCAACAATTTATTGGGTGGAAATTTTTTTTAGTATACTTGAGTGAGAAGGAACAGGAAATTGTTCAACCATGACTTCCTGTTTCACAGTATGAGGTAACACATAGGCAAAATTCCCTTAGTCATTCATAAAAATGGTTAAGACCAAGGAATATAGCTGTGATGTGCAGCAGAAAGGTTGTTGAGCTTCACAAAATGGGAAGTGGCTATAAGAAAATTGCAAAAGAATGGAAAATGTCCATTTCCACCATCAGGGCAATCATTAAGAAGTTCCAGCCAACTGGAAATGGTATGAATCAAGAGGACGTGTGTCTATATCGTCTCAACACAATATGAAGAATCTACGAGGATCACAGAGAATTGCAGAAGTTAGTTGTGTCTATGGGTCAGAAAATTTCCAAAACTACAATCTGAAGTCACCTACATCACCACAAGTTGTTTGGAAGGCTTTCAAGAAAAAAGCCTCTGCTCTCATCCAAAAACAAACTCAAGCATCTTCAGTTTGCCAGACACTACTGGAACTTCGAATGGGATTGGGTTCTATGGTCAGATGAAACCAAAACAGAGCTTTTTGGCAATAAACAGTGAGGTAGCCATATGGAAAAGTTCCTCGTGCCCACAATTAAATAGGGTGGTGGATCTTTAATGTTGTGGGGCTGTTTTTCTGCCAGAGGACCTGGACATTAGGATACATGGCATCATGGACTTTATCAAATATCAACAGAAATAATTGAAAACCTGATTGCCTCTGCCAGAAAGCTTCAAAATCCAAATCAAACTTCAAAATACATCAAAATCAACACAAAAATGGTTTACCGACCACAAAATCAAGGTCCTGCCATGGCCATCCCAGTTTCCTGACTTAGGAACCCATAACCCATAGAAAACCTGTGGGATGAACTGAAGAGGAGAGTCCAGAATGGACCTCGAAATGTGAAGGATCTGAAGAGATTCTGTATGGAGAAATGGCCTCAGATCCCTTACCATGTATTCTCCAACCTCATCAGGCATTATAGGAGAAGACTCAGAGCTGTTATCTTGGCCAAGGGAGGTAGTACAACATATTGACTAAAAGGGTGCCAATAATTGTTGCACACCAATATTTAACAATTTTTTTTTTATAAACCTGTGTTTTGTTTGTAATTGTTTGATATCTATGAGAGCAGAGTGTTTTTTTTTTGTAAATTTTCTGAACAAAAGATCAAAAGGTTAAACAAAAACAGCCTTCTTTGCTCATATCTACAGTACCAAGGGTGCCAATATTAGTGGAAGGCACTGTATATTTAACACATACAACAGAATGTATGCCACACAAATATTTTTTTTTAATAGCTAAAAATTACATAATTTTTGTACATTGTGTCATTTTAATTTACTTAAATATACTTAAGTATATTAAAACAAACAAATGAAGTAGGAAAAAAGCACTCCTTTTCACCCAGTCCTCTGCCCATTGGATATGTGGCATGTAGCCTTGTGTCGCACACTGGCACTGCTCTGGCACTTCAGTGGTCTAATCTGACACACTGAGGAATGGCATGACTGGCACAGAGAAGCAACAGAGCTGACACAGGACCATAGACTTGGCTGCTTAGAGTCACTCTCAGGGTTTCTCCTGTCACTCAGTCACGCTAAGCAGCCACCTGGCTGATGGACAAGCTGGAGCCTTTGAAGATGTTGATGATGATGATGATGATGATGATGAGGTTGATGATGGTGGTGTTGGTGGAGGAGGATTTTGGAGGAGTGTTGACTTCCAGAGGACTGATTGTGATAATGCTCCAGCAGGGGTGAGCGTACAGCACGAGCACGACACGGCTGATCCGGCTTAGGACTCGTGCATCTGTCAACGTGCCAACGGCGACCGTGCCAGAGTGGCAGGGGAACAGGACCTGAAGAGGCAGTGACACAAAGCTGTGGATTTAAACAGAAGAGCTAAACATCACATACACTTAGAGTCTTGTCTGTGATCCAGCTGCCCAGAGAGAGCAAGAGTGAGAGCGAGAGCGAGAGCGAGAGCGAGAGAGAGAGAGAGAGAGAGAGAGAGAGCTTTGATGGTGCCCTGTAATGCTCACTGTGGGTTAAGTGTTACAACGGCATGAAGGAGAAAGTCTCCAGAGCCTGGCTCAATGTCATGGCCTGCTTCTGATCACCAGCATCCTGTCAAAAGCAAAAGACCATGTTCTCAGCATTTATAGTAGACATTTATAATGCTCTAAGTAAACATGTAGCACATTTTGGACACTTTGGATCAAAGAAATGAGAATTAGAAGTGGACATTAAGAAGAGAATTATTGATAAGGATGAAGAACAGTGAAACTCTCTATTTCATTCCATCCATTCTCTGAACACTGAACTAGAACTGCAAATGTGTATGTTTGCAAGTGTGTCCATTTGCTATGGTCCAGCTCCTTTTGGTGATGTCTCATCACCCCAATCAGTACCTGATAGACCAATGAACAAGACTATTAAAGCACTCTCTACATTCTTTCCTCTATTTCGTCTTCCTCCATCTGTTTTTCTGAATAACCTCTCTAACCTGGCAGAATGCACACCTTGAGCTTATTCAGCAAAAGTCAAATGCCACCGCCTCGCTCCCTCCTCAGGACTCAGTCTTCTGCATCTGTGAACATGCACTCACATTTACGCCCTGGAATGGGATTGTGCTTCTGCGTATCCTTCACTCCCAACCATAGACGGGTAATTGAAAATGAAAAGAGAGACAACTTTGAATAGACATGCGATGCAGAATGCTAGATGTTTTTTTAGGTTGGACTTCCAGCGTGATTTTGTGGAAATAAATGTAGAACGCCTGCGAGCTTGGTCCCTGCTTAACCATATTTGATTTACATCAATTAGGCCTCTCGCATAAGGTGGCGTAGCATGGACCGAGGTAATAACCCAGAAATAACCTCATTAAAAAGACAGCATATCGGTCTGAGCAGAATGAACTCATGGTTGAAAAATTAGTGACCTGGAAAGTGGCAGGAGGAGTTAATGATGCTACGTCGAGGAGAGCACCATATCATTTCCACCAGCACAAAAAGAGGACTAGAAATTCTAACGCTTCACGTATTGTTTCATTATTTGCCTCTTTCCTTCTCTGCCTCTCATAATGGGGTCTGGTGTGTTATTGTTTGTGGGTCTAATTAGAGACATTAAAGAAAGGGAAAACATAAACCGCCGTTAATGATTCAATGAGTCATATCCTAGTCGCGGTCGCTTTGCTTTATTTGGCTGTTAATATACATTCACCTGCTAATGCATCTGTGGGCCTGCAGCATATGCTTCTTCAGTGAAGCAGATGTTGCAGTTATTTATCTGTTCGCTTTTTTTTTCTTGTTGTAAAAGTCTGCAAGAAACATTGCTACGGCCTTTGGAATATTCCTTTCATCGACACAGATATTTCAACATGATGGAACAAATGTAAACAGATGCAGCCGCTTTAAAGCAAAATCATGCCTGCACTAACAAGCAGCTTCCAGATCAGTCCTTGGCCTGTGTTCATGGATGTAGAGTAATGAGAGTACAGAGACTTTGGACTCAAATCAATAGACATATATTTACACCAGCAGCCCCCTTATCTAACACCCCCCTATCCCCCAACCCCCAAACCCCTCACTCCATCTGTATCCGTGACTCCACGGCCTCCTTTCACTTCTCTGCAAAAAAAATCTCTCGGACATACGGCGCAATTAAGAGCTAAAACCGACCGATGTTAACAAGTAATCACTGCTTTGATTTCTCACATTATTACAAGTTTGGGCACTTTGATATGCAGCGCTGCCTTGATGAGTCTTATAAATATATTAAAATAAGTTTAATTAGCAATTCAAATCCAAGTAAGTTTAAAAAAAAGAAAAAAAAGAATATATCATAAGATAGCAATATAGCCAGAGAGACAAATTAGCAGGTTTTGATGAACAAAAGGAAAATGCCCCTGATCAGACTCCTGCTTTAGCCTTGCTCCTCTCTGCTTTACCTTTCATCTTATTTTACGGCCATGGAAATCAAATGTGCTCCTTTTTGATTTCTTCATTTCTCAGAGAGAAAATATTCTGCCTAATTATTCATTCCTCATGCAATTTTAATGGGCCCTGGGCCCTCTTTGGAAGAAGGGCATGAAGTACATGTGTCAGTATGTGCACTTAAAATATGAAAAGTTGCTGAGATGAAATGGCTCTAGAGGGTGTCACTGATGTGCGCTTTAACCTATTTACTTCACTTTGCTCAGTTGATTTGCCCATGAAGTCTACAACACGTCTTTAGGGATGGAAGATCTTCAAAAATGTTCTTACTTATCTTTTTAATTAACCTTTTTTTGCATACTTTATATACACTTCATAAACCCCTGTATAGTAACACAATGTTACTATCTGTATCTCTATATTATATTTAAATGCACTGAACTGTTTTTTTCCCCCACTTGGGCAGTTATTATTTTGGTTTCCTGCCTGAAACATTTTCTAACACAGTGAAACAAACTCATAGCTTAATATAAAACCACCATGACATGGACGAGGCAGTTACAGAGGAACGAGCGAACATTGTAAATGCATTGGTGTGTACGTATCGTTCATGTTCATTGTTGTGGATGTATTGTTCATGTTAATGAATGTGGTCTTTCTTTGTCCCCCAGGCTTCATATCTGACCTGTCAAGCACATGAAAGTCAAAATCTCCCGCTTGTGTGAAAACCTTTGCTTGCTTGAAAATAAATAAACAAAAAAAAATTTGTTTCCTATTCAAATGAGTCTTTGTATCTGTTTAGAGCACATTATCTGTTCATGAATAATGAATAATGTATTCATATCCGGTGAAATCCCTATCCTCATACCTGCCTACATTCTCAGGATACAGTTTTATTAGACGAAGCGGCTGAAATGTCACATTGCTATTTTTTTTTTTAAATGGGCGCAAAAATATCTGAGCTTTTTTTTTTTTTTAAACACTGCAATATATATTTTGAGTCGCTTTTATTCATTTGCTGTCCCTTTTGTGTTGTGCGCTGCCTTGTTATAGCAGCGATGTGTTTTGGGGTCATTAATGAGGAGTCTTAAGTCTAATGGATCACTCTGGAGATGCAGGGAAGAGGGACATGTCTGACATGTCTGTGGCACTGTGACAAGCAGAGCAACCTTTTCAAAGCTAAGTGCTACCCATTGACTCATTAAAATCCCAGTAATTACATACATTCCAACTGTGTCTTCGCACCTTTAATTGGCTATTACAAACTGCTGCATTCATTTGTGGCTGTCCATATTCTCCTGTTGTCAGCAGAATGCATTTGCGTGTGTATGTTTGTCTTCCATAAATGAGGAAAAAATAGACATACAGTCTAATTTTTTGCATATACGTCTGCTTAGTGTTTGACTAACAATATGTTATAATGTGCAAGATGTCTCCTAATAAAAGTGCAGTAAAAAGAAGGGAGGGAACTAGCCTATTTAGTTGGAGCAGTGGTGTATCTCTGTCTTCATAATGCCTTCGTAAAGCATTTCAAGGTAGAAAAGTATCTCTGACTGCACATGCTGGAGAATATGAAAGCAAATCAAACTTCTGTGTGTGTATTCTGAACTTTGCACAGCTACAGTCCATCCTTCCGCTATATTCACATTAGCAAGCGACAAGTTCCTCATGTCATGCCTCTTGTGCTACTGTTGTCTCTTGAGGTTTTTTTTAGTTCTGGTGTATAACCTAAAGACTACTATATGATTTATACACAGTACTTTTCTTTAAAACTGTATTTCAACTTCAATTACTTGTTACATGCTAGGCTTTTTATTAGCTTTATTGTCCGACTAGCTAATCAACTTAAGTGTACAAGCTACATACACTCACTAGTATCACAAAACACCCTTTATCTATCCATCCATTTTCCCTACTGTTTATACTACACAGGGTTGCTGCACAAGGCAGGGGACACCCTGGACAGGGTGCCAACCCATCACAGGACACAATCACACTACGGACAATTTAGAGATGCCTATCAGCCTCTTTGGATTTGGGGAGGAATCCAGAATACCTGGAGGAAATCCCGAAGCACTGGGAGAACATGCAAACTCCGTGCACAAAGGGCAGAGGCACCTTGGAGGTGTGAAGTAAGCGTGCTCTCCAGTAAGCCACTGTACCCTCTGGTACTTAATTTCAAGATTTATTTTTCTTCATAATGTCTTTATACTTGTTTAATAAGAGGTTATACTGCACAGTGGAATCATGGTTACAATCAACAGTGCTGTGAAAAAGTATTTGCTTTCTTCTGTTTCTGTGTATATCTCATACTAAATTGTTTCAGAAAGTAAAACAAAATCTAAGATAAAACAAAACCAATCTGAGTTAGCATAAAAGACAGTGTTTTTTTTAAATAATAATAATGTTATTTAAAGCAAAAAAGTTATCCAATACTAACTGGGACTGTGTGAAAATGTATTTTTTCCCATAGTTAGTAATTCCCCAAATCTATGAAACTGCATTCATAATGGAGTTCAGCAGGACTAGACACAACCAGGCCTGATTACTGCAAACCCTGATCAATCAAATCAACATTTAAATATAACTTTTTCAACAGCATGTAATTGGTTGAAAGATCTTACCCAGTAACACACTATGTTGAAATTGAAAGAAATTCCAGAAATGATGAGGAAGAAGGTGATTAAAAAACATCAGTTTGGGAAGGGTCACAAAGCTATTTCAAAGGCTCTGGGACTCCAAAGAACCACATTGAGAACCATTATCTCCAAATGGAAAAAAACTCAGCCCAGATTAAGGATCATCTGAATTTTGCCAAAACACACCTTGATGATTCTCAAACCTTTTTGGGAGAATTTTCTTTGGACTGATGAGTCAAGAGTGGAACTGTTTGGAAGACAGGGGTCCTGTTACATCTGTTAAATTCCACAAAAAGAACATCATACCTACACTTAAGCATGGTGGTGGAAGTGTGATGGTGTGGGGATGCTTTGCTACTTCAGGGCCTGGGCAACTTGCAATAACTGAGGGAAACATGAATTCTGATCTCTACCAGAAAATCCTAAAGGAGAATGTCCGGTCTTCAGTCCATGAAATGAAACTCAAGTGCAACTGGATTATGCAGCGAGACAATGATCCAAAGAATAGGAGTAAGTCCTAGTCTTAGAAGTAAGTGAAAGACTGATCGCCAGTTATTGGAAGCGTTTGGTTGCAGTTATTGCTGCTAAAGGTGGCACAACCAGAGTTTAAGTTTAAGGGAGAAATTAGTATTTCACATTGGTGATAGGTTTTGGCTAACTTTTTTTTTTTGATCAATGAAAATAAAAAAAAATGCATTTGTATGTGTTAACTTTTTATTTATTTGCCTTTGTTTTATATTTGAAGATCTAAAAATATTTAATATGAGATATACACAAAAATAGAAGAAATCAGGATAGGGCAAATACTTTTTCACAGCATTGTTTATTTTTGCAACATGAACTAATTGCAGGTAGGAACTAAATTTCTGAGCAGGCAATTTAGGAAACCTCAAACCACACATGAAATAGGATTGGGCCAAGGAATCCTTCAGGCCAGTAGTTTGGATTTGATGCTTTACTGTGTCATAATTTATTTTTGCAGTGAATTGAGAACATTGCAATTTAAATGTTGCTTGTTATCACTTTGCTGCTTACTGCTGAAATGGTTGTAAATTGAACATACATAGAAAATGGTAAGATGGATAAATATGTGCAAAATGTGTGAGGAACGCTCCTAAGAGAACAACCTGTTTAAAAATCCGTTACAACAACCACAAAACATGAAGCACACTGTTAGGTCAATACAACTTAATAATACAGTTCGTGTGAAACACATTAAACTTTCCTGTCAGATCTTGTGTGATAGTGATATAGTGTGTGTGTGTGTGTGTGTGTGTGTGTGTGTGTGAGAGAGAGAGAGAGAGACAGGTGAAATCTACAACGGCTGTTTTTGGC
Source organism: Ameiurus melas (assembly GCA_012411365.1). Classification (NCBI taxonomy): domain Eukaryota; kingdom Metazoa; phylum Chordata; class Actinopteri; order Siluriformes; family Ictaluridae; genus Ameiurus; species Ameiurus melas. Next base: position 8,682,811 of record CM022754.1, read on the forward strand.
ACCGATATTATGTGAGGTGGAGCCTATCACAGTGCCCTTCAATACTCCCTACTGTCCGGGGCACGCGCACACACACACACACACACACACACACACACACACACACACTGCAGGTGTGGTCAGTAGTGACACAAAGCCAGCCAGTGCCAGCTGTGAGTTATTATCTAATCTGAAGCTTTGCCCAGGGTTACATTTGTCAATCTGCTCCAGACAGTCCTGAGAGACCATGGCTTTCTGGGGAGGTTTACTGAAAAAAGAAAAAAAAAAAAGAGAGAAGAAAAACAGATTATGACAAAAAAGTCTTCCTCTAAAACAGCCACAGGCCACCAGGTACATGTCCTCAGCTGTCTGGTTGGAACACATCACGTAAATGATATAGAGATTTCTGTGTGTATGTGTGTGTGTGTGTGTGTGTGTGTGTGTGTGTGTGTGTGTGTGTGTGTGTGTGTGTGTGTTGAACAAGTTATAGAGAAAGGTGGGCAAATACACTTTCTTTGCATCTATAAAATGCCTTTTGTTAGATTTTACACATTATTATTTGGAATTTTTATTACTCATTTGGTCTTTGGTCATTTAATAGGATGAGGATAACTTTTCTATTAATCTGGTGCATTTTGTAGTTGTTGCAATTTTAAGTTAAATAGACTTAATTTCCTAAACTCCAGGAGACGTCCACTGTGATCCATCCCTTACTTCTTTACCCCCTCCGTACCACTGCTGATTTATCACTAAACACTATAAACTGACAGAATATCAGGACTATCTGTATTTTCATGTTCAGTACAAAGCATTGTCCAGTGCTGGGCAAACTCCTTCAAATGTGTAGTTCAGGAGGTCAGACTTATGAAAGCTGTCCTAGATAACCATAAAAGCTTAGATAACCTGGCTCAGTAATGCTAATGTATATTCATTTCACATATTACCAAAAATACCCATTATCAGTCCAGTGTCAAAGAGCGCAGACTCATAAAAACTAGTAACTGTGAATTGTAAGCTGTTTGATTCAAAACATTATACAACAGTGTAAAAATATTTTAGTCAATTCTACTCCATTATTTGGTCAATAAATTAGCTAAGCGTGTTAGTAATATTTAGCAATACGTTGTGCTGACATGACAAGTCTTAAAGCTATCTGTTAACCAGTCCATTTATTATACATTAGAAAATAATAGTTAGTTAGCTAATTTAGTTAAAATTCGCTTGGGGTAATAGTAGTAGCTGTGATCTAAATTTATCTAGCTACAAAATCATCAGCAATTGCTAACTAACATCTCATTAGTAAACTGAAACATGAAGCTAACCTTACATGCTTGTGTAGGTATGATAAGTAACACATTTATTTAAAATAAATAAATAGATACGTACATGTGTGCCATTAAAACAAACCTTTGCTTTTTTTTTCTTAAGTGTGTTTAAAATATTCACTACAGTTGGCTAATTTAAAATCACTATTTAAGTGGGTGTTAGTTAGCTACTTCCGCCTAATCAGGAGCTTCTTCCATCCCGCCTGGGGCTTGGTATCGTTGGTCTGCAGAGCTGCAGCTGGATATTACTGAAATAGTTATTACTTACACACTATTTGATTTAAAAAAGTGATGATGCTACTACCTCTATTGGAAAATGTACTTAAACTAATAGCTTCACTACTTGTAAAACTGTACTGCGCAGCATTATCTATTTCCCTGATCTTAGTCACTCATTCACTGCTTATGTCTAGTTTTGTTGTGTTCCTATTGTGTCAATTTGTGTGCATATATTTGTGCACTACAGCCAGAGACAACACCGTTAGAAATCTGCCTAAATAGCCTGTGTGTGTGTGTGTGTGTGTGTGTGTGTGTGTGTGTGTGTGTGTGTGTGTGTGTGTGTGTGTGTGTGTGTGTGTGAAAAGTTATCACATTTGTAAAATTAGCATGATTATGCATAATAATAATCATAATCATTATTTTAGTAATAATAATAATAATCATCATCATCATAAGACGAAGAATACTATTATTATAATTATTATTTTAAATACCTGCAAATATCCCTCATAAGAGAGAGAGAGAGAGAGCGAGATCTGTATTAATTTTTTTTTAAATCAACAACATTGAAATAACAATTATTATAATAATGGATTAATAATTGGGTAATTTATAATATTACTTACGAAAGCATACATTCACTTTGTAAATACAACGACTGAATACAAAACGTGCTACATATCCCCTCAAACACGCACATAAATATACAGAGGAACACACACATACACACACACACACACACACTTTACATTCCCTCTCATTTTATTGATGAGTCTGTCCTGGGGTGCATCTTCATAATTGTGCATCAGAAAAGTGCAGCTCTGTGATGGATATTTGTACATAATAAGCTCAGATAAATAAGAGGCAGTGTCATTTTTCAACCATTTTATGCCATTAACACTATCTCCCTCTCCAACTGTCAGCTCCATAAAAAGCCTCAGATATATTGTGTTTTAATGCCCCCTTAAAAAGGCGACATAAAAAAGCAATATCCAAGAGCCCGTCACTTTGATAAACAAAGCGGAATATTGATCTCTCTCCAAATTGGAGTGGAGAAAAAACAATAATGCTATATCTGTAGTAACATGGAATTACAAGTGGTAACTGTGTTAGATTCTGCTTCGCCTTGTCATTACTATGCAATTCTGTAGTTATTCCTGCAGAGAAATTCACGCACTGAGACTTTGTTTTCTCTCCCAGTGAGCCGAGTGCAGAGTCCGGAGCCTTGATTCAAGCCTATACCTCTTCTGTGTGGAAGCTAGGGCCCCTAACCCTGGAGTGTATCTGTGATTATCCACAGCCGAGTGCTCGAGCAGTCGATAAAGCCTTGGATAAATAGATGAGCCCAGGCCTGTGGTAAGAGCATAGGCAGCCTGTGGCTCTGTCACTCTTCACAGCTGTGGTAAAACTACATCAAAGCAAATATCTTTAACACATTCCTCAAGAAGGGGGTAAAGAGAGACACAGATAGAGAGAGAGATAGAGAGAGAGAGAGAGGAAGGCGGGGGGAAAAACTTTAACAAGCAGGCTACCTAGAGAGTTAGTGCTCCACATCTTTTTACAAATAGACTTGCACCACTCGAAATCGTTGCTCTGTGAGCACTGTGTGAAGTTTCCCTGCTCGTCTCTCGCTCTCTATATTAAATCGACCAATCAAAGCGTGTCAGTCATGCCGGCTGCCCAGGGCTTGACAGCTTGGCAGCTCCGATGCGAGAGGGCCTCATTCATTCTTATGACACACTTCCGATATGTCCGTGTCTGACTCTCACAAGGCCCATCAGACCGAGCAAAATTGCTACACAGAGCTCTCTGATCCAGTGCCGGGTGGTATTAGCAGACTGTCTGATGTCTGATCTGTAACATGTCTAAAGTGAACACATTCTCTTATTGACTTAATGTGTATGAAAATGTTTGCATGTAAAGTAATATAAAGACAAACATTTTCTCTATCGTACCTTATATATGCTCCATACTTCAAATATGCCACAGAAAATATTCAATAAAAACTAGTTTGCTTCTAGGCAAGAGCACTGGACATGGATGATGGGATACACCAGATCAAAATTTGCCCATGGAAGTGTGAGTGTGTGTCTACTGTATGTGCATGAGAATGTGCGTGCCAGAGATAAAAAAAAAAAAAAGTGTGTGTGTGTGTGTGTAAGAAACTTGAGGGCATATTGATGTTGCCAAAGGGTTTGAGAAAGTGAGAACTTATAACTAGAGAGGTCCTGCTGTGCCAAGAACAACTGCTATGGCTGTGGTTCTGAAAGTGACATGCAGTAAATGAGAATATTTAGAGAGGTGAAAACTTGTATACATCATTATTATTATTATTAAAAATTATTTAATTATTATTAAAGCAGTAATTGTACTAGTAGTAGCACGTAGTAATATCCCAGTAGTAGTAGCAGTAAGTAATAGTTGCGCAGTAGCGCAGTAGCAGAACGTCAGCAGTAGCAGTTGCAACAGCGTTGCGCAGTAGTGCACAGCAGCAACGAAAGTAGCAGCAGCAGCAGCAGCAGTAGCAGTAACAGTATAGTGTTGCAGCAGCAGCAGCCTGTCATAAGCAATGTAGTAGTAGTAGACAGCAGTTGCAGCAGTAGTCAGTATAGCAGCAGTAGTAGCAGTAGCGCAGCAGTAGCAGCGTAGTCAGTAGCAGCAGCACGTAGCATAGCAAACAGTAAGCACAGTAGCAACAGCAGTAGTAGCAGTAGTAGTTGTTGTCAGTACATAGCCGCAGCACCAGTAGCAGCAGTAGCAGTAGTTGCGAGCACAGCGCAGCAATAGCAGTAGTTAAGGTCCAGTAGTCACAGTAGTAGCGCAGCAGCAGCGTCAGCGCAACAGCAGTAACAGCAGCATGTTGTTGCCACTGTTTAAGCAGCAGCAGCATGCCAGTAGCAGCAGCAGCTACACCAGTATCAGTAGTCCAGTAGCAGTACCAGCAGTATAGCAGCAGTTGCAGTAGTAGCCAGTCGTAGTAGTAGTAGCAGTAGTAGTAGCAGCAGTAGTAGCAGTATAGTAGTAGTAGTAGTATAGTAGTAGTAGTAGTAGTAGCAGTAGTAGCAGTAGTAGTAGTAGCAGCAGCAGTAGCAGTATAGTAGTAGTAGTAGTAGTAGTAGTAGCAGTAGTAGTAGCAGCAGTAGTAGCAGTATAGTAGTAGTAGTAGTAGTAGTAGTAGTAACTGCAACTCACTGCTTTCAGGCCTCCCAGCCAGCTCCATCAAACCCCTTCAAATGATTCAGAATGCTGCAGCGCGCCTTGTCTTCAACGCCCAGCCCAAGACTACCATGTCACACCCCTCTTCATCTCCCTCCACTGGCTTCCTGTAGCTGCTCGCATCGTGTTCAAGGCCTTGATGCTCACCTACAAGACCTTGTCAGGAACAGCACCCTCCTACCTCAACTCTCCTGAAGGCATACATTCCTCTCGACTCTACGATCGACCAGCTGACCGACGCTTAGTAGTTCCCACTCAGCGAGGCGTAGGCCCTTTCCAGAACCTTCACACATACCGCTCCCCAGTGGTGGAATGCTCTTCCGATCTCAACCGGACTGCGGAGTCTCTCACTATCTTCAAAAAACAGCTAAAGACCCACCTTTTCCGTGAACACCTAACCAACTCCTAAAAAAAAAAAAAAAAAAAAACCCAGACTTGCACTTACACCTCTACTCTGTACACTTTGCTTCCTCTGGTATTCAATTAATGGATCTTGTATAGTAGCACTACTTGTATTGTTCCCTGCTTGATATATCGCTTGCTTATTTGTAAGTCGCTTGGATAAAAGCCGCCTCCTAAATGATTAAAATGTAAATGTAGCAGCAAATGTAGTAGCAGCAGTATAGTAACAGTAGTAGCAGCAGTCGGCAGTGGCCCAGTAGTAGCAGTAGTAGCAGCAGTAGTAGCGTAGCAGCAGCAGCAATCTGCACTAGCAGCGCAGCAGCAGTAGTAGTAACAGTAGTAGCAGCAGTAGCCGTAGCAGTAGGTAGTATAGTAGTAGTAGCTGTAGCAGCAGCAGTAGTAGCACCAGTAGCAGCAGTAGTAGTAGTAGCAACAGTAGCTCGGCAGTAGCAGCAGTAGCAGTAGTAGCAGCAGTAGCAGTAGTAGCAGCAGCAGTAGCAGTAGCAGCAGCAGCAGTAGCGGCAGCAGCAGCAGTAGCATCAGCAGTATCAGCAGTAGCAGTAGTAGCAGCAGCAGCAGCAGCAGTAGCAGTAGCAGCAGTATAGTAGCAGTAGCAGTAGCAGCAGTAGCAGTAGCAGCAGTAGCAGCACCAGTACTAGCAGTCGTAGCAGCAGCTAGTAGTACCGCAGGCGCTGCAGTTGTTGTTCGAAGCAGTACCACAGCAGTAGCAAGGCAATGTTGTTGCCAGCAGCAGCGTAGCCAGCCAGTCACAGCAGCAGCAGCAGCAGGTTGCCAGCAGCGGTACACAGCAGCAACAGCAGAACAGCAGTAGTCAGCGTCAGTAGCAGATGTTACAAAGCACAGCAGCAGCACAAGCAGTTGCCGGTATAAGTCTGCAGTAGCACCAATAAACCAGCAGCCACAGCAGCAGTTGCAGTTGTCAGCATGCAGTAGTTGCAGTAGTAGCAGCCAGCACAAGCATAGCAGCAACAGTAGTAGTGTAGTTGCAAGTAGCAGCCACACCAGCAGCAGCAGTAGTTACAGCAAGTTGCAGTAGTAGTTGAACAAAACAGCAGCCAGCAGCAGTAGTAGCAGTAGTTGTTACAGTTGTTATATCACAACTAGCAGTAATAGCTGTTACAGTAGTTGTTAACACAGTAGTCTGTAGTAGCAGTACACAGCAGCCACAGCCAGCAGCAGCAAAGCAGCCACAGTAGTAACAACCAGCAGTCAGCAAGTAGCATGTCAACAGTTGTTGTCACACAGCAAGAGCTGTTGCCAGCAAACCACTGTTGCCAGCAGTAGTTGCTGTCAAGCAATCAAGCAGCAGTAGTAGTAAGTTGTAGTGTAGTAGTAGCTAAAGTTAGTATACAGCAGCAGTAGTAGTAGCAGCAGCAGCAGCAGTCGTAGCAGCAGTCAGTAGCAGTAGCAGCAGCAGCGCGCAGCAGCAGCAGCAGCAGCATAGCAGCAGTAGCCAACCCCCCCCCCCCCTAGCAGCAGCAGCAGATAGCAGCAGCAGTAGCAGGCAGCAGCAGCCAACAGCCGCAGCAGCAGCACAGCAGCAGCAAGCACAGCAGAAGCAGCAGCAGCAGCAACCAGCAAAAAGCAGCACCAGCAGCCCCAGCAGCAGCCAGCAGCAGCAGCAGCAGCAGCAGCAGCCAGAAGCAGCAGCAAGACAGCAGCAGCAGCAGCAGCAGCAGAGCAGCAGCGCAGCAGCAGCACCAGCACAGCAGCCGAAAGGAAAGTGCAGTAGCGGCGCAGTAGTAGCAGTAGCAGCAGCAGCAGCAGCGTTGCAGCAGCAGCATAGTAGCAGCAGTAGCAGTAGCAGTAGTAGTACAGCGTTAGCACCAGCATAGCAGCAGCAGTAGTAACAGTAGCAGCAGTAGTAGTAAGCAGCAGTAGTAGCAGCATAGCTAGCAGTAGTGCAGCACCAGTAGTAGCGTCCGCAGCAGTTGCCAGCAGTAGCAGCGTAGTAGTAGCAGTAACAGCAGCAGTAGCAGCAGCCACAGCACACTACAGCAGCAGCAGCAGCAGGCTGTGCAGCACAGCCACAGCATACAGCAGCAGCAAAGTATAGCAGTAGTCAGCCCATAAGCAGCCATGCAGTGTCCGTAGTCCAGCAGCAGTAAGCAGTCAGTTGTAGCAGTACCAGCAGCATAGTAGCGCAGCAGTAGCAGTAGCAGCCAGCGCAGTAGTCACAGCAGTCAACCAGCACCCCAGTGCAGTTGTAGTAGTCAAACAGTAGTAGCAGTAGCAGCACAGCAGCAAACCAGTAGTAGCCCGCCGTCACAGCAAGCAGTAGCAGTAGTAGTCACACTGTAGTAGTCAGCAGTAGTAGTAACAGCAGTAGAGCAGCAGTAGTAGCCAGTAGCAGCAGTAGTAGTAGCACAGCAGCAGTAGTAGCCTACAACAGTTGTAAAGCAGCAGTAGCCAACATAGCAGTAGCAGCAGTCATAGCTGTTGGTAACAAAGTAGTAGCAGCCAGACCAGTAGCAGTAATTAGTGTACCCGCATGTTAAGTAGCAACAGCAGCAGTAAGTAAACCAGCAGCAGCAGCCGCGCGCGCAGCAGCAGCAGCAGTAGCAGCAGCAGTCAGTAGCAGTTGCACAGCAGCGCCAGCAGAACAGCAGCAGTAAGCGTAGCACCAAACACAGCCCAGAGCCAAAGAGTAGTAATGCAGTAGTAGTAGTAGTAGCAGTGTAGTAGTAGCAGCAGTAGTAGCAGTATAGTAAAGTAGTAGTAGTAGTAGCAGTAGTAGGTAGCAGTAGTCAGAAAGTACTAGTATTAAAGCGGGCAGCAGTAGTATAAGCAGTATCAGCAGTCCAAACGCGCAGTAGTAGCGTAGCAGTAGTAGTAGTTACAGCAGCAGTAGCAGCTTACAGCAGCGCAGCCAGCAGTAGCAGTAGCAGTTGCTAGTAGCAGCAGTAGTCGTTAACCAGCAGCAGCACCCAGTAGCAGCGTTGTGCAGCAACAGCAGCAGTAGCAGCAGCACCAGCAGTAGTAGCCCAGCAGTACTAGCAGTGTTCACGTTGCTGCCAGCAGCAGCATGTAGCAGCAGCAGCAGCAGCGCGCAGCAGCAGTAGCGTAGTAGTATACACAGCAGCAGCAGCACAGCAGCAGTGCAAGCACAGCAGCAGTGAGGCAGTACAATTAAGCACAGTACAGCAGCAGTAGCAGCAAGTGTAGCCAGCAGCAGCGTGTTAGCAGCAACCAAGCAGCAGTAGCAGCACAGCAGCAGTAGCAGCAGCAGTACAGCAGTCGTAGCAGCAGTACAGTAGCAGCAGCAGCAGCAGCAGCAGCCAGCCGTTACAGCCAGTAGTAGCAGCATAGCAGCACAGTAGTAGCAAGCACAGTAGCAGCAGCAGCACAGCAGTAGTAGCAGCAAGTAGTGCAGCACGCAGCAGCAGCAACCAGTAGCAGCGCAGCGGCAGTGTGCAGTTAGTAAGTAAGCAACAGCAGTAAGCCAGTAGCAGCAACAGCAGCAACCACAGCAGCAGCAGCCAGCAGCAAACCCAGCATCAGTACCCAGCACAGTTGTTAAGCAGTAGCAGCAACAGCAGCAGCAGCAGCTGTTGCCAGCGCGTTACAGCCAGCAGTAGCAGCAGCAGCAGTAGCCAAGTAGCAGTAGCAGCAGTAGCAGCAGCATAGCAGCAGCAGCAAGAGCCAGTACAGCAGCAGCAGCAACCAGTACCAGCAGCCCATAATAGCGTAGTTAGCGGCAGCAGCAGCAGCAGCAAGTGTTGCAGCAGCAGCAGCATATAGCAGTAGCAGCAGTAGCAGCAGCAACAGCAGCCAGCAGCAGCACTAGCAGCAGTAGCAGCAGCAGCAGCAGCAGCAGCAGCGCAGTAGCAGTAGCAGTAGCACAGCAGCAGCGCCACAGTAGTTGCGCAGTAGTAGTAACAGTAGTCGCAGTAGTAGTAGCAGTATAGTAGTAGTAGTAGTAGCAGTAGTAGTAGTAGTAGTAGTAGCAGTAGTAGTAGTAGTAGCAGTAGTCGCAGTAGCAGTAGCAGTAGTAGTAGTAGTACTAACTAGGGTTAAGGGGAAAATGAAATAAAAACTGAATTCATTTAAAAAAAAAGGAACTTATATTAGTTTATATTAAATTACTTCATATTTCAGATAATCATGTCTTCTCTGCATTTCCTTATAGTCAGAACTATAAAATCTGTATCTTATAATTGATTATTGACTGAAAGTGGGAGTTTGCATGTGAAATGTGTTTTGTTGTAAGTAGTGACCTTACTTAAAGTTCAAACTTTAAAAAAATAAGTAAATAAAAAAAAAAAAGACTGTACACTTTAAACATCACAGTCTCTGCAGATTGCCATTGTATATGCTATAGTAACATGTACACTACGTGCTCTAGCAGAGAATTCCAGAGTTCCAGAAATCCAAGATGACTAATGAATAATCCTAATGTGATGGCTTATGTAGAGGAGTGATGTAATCATCCATTTTGCACATTATGAACCTGTTGTCAATGAGTGAGTCACTGAACAGGTGTTCAGTGCAGTCTAGTTGTCATAAGTTCACGTATTAGCAGTGGAGAAAGTGTTCCTATCTTATGGAAATAATATAGATGCTAGTACACTGTTAGCAGACATTACTTACATTATTTTTTAAGGCTGAGGCTGTTTTCAAGAACGATTCTTTTGTTCATGATGCACTTTTTTGCCCTTTGATGGCAGCGAGTCAAAATAGGTCGTTTGTGCTTCGTTTCCAGTAATAAGCACCTCTGTCTTATCTTTGTTTAGCTGCAAAAAAGTTAATAAGCTTAGTATTTTAAGCAGCATCACAAATTATTGGGCTGCCGGGCATAAGATACACACAAATACCACTTAAAAAATGCAAGGCACAAAATACACATACATCAAAGCCATTTTAATACATATTTCGCAATTATTATACGTTCTCAAGAGTTTCTTATCTGATTAAGTTTAAAAAGTTGGATTTCAGTATGGCTTGTTTTATAGTAATATTTTTCCCCCTAATAAGAGACCTGTCCCAAGTAAGTCTGCATGCACTGGGCAGAAATAATAATTAACTGCCAATTAAGCACCACTGCCCCTAAGTAAACTAAAAAAGGTCACTTTTGTCAGGATGTGTGGAAGGGAGAACACTTTTTTTCTTTTTTTTCGTTCTTACTTTAGCATTTGTTTGGTCACAGTAATTAACATTCAGTTGAAGTGAAATATCATATTTTTGTAACTCCTTTTACAAGCACGAGACCAAACCAAACCAAGCAAGGGCTCACCATATAAGGATTTGTTTTTTTTTTTTTTTTTTTTTTTTTTTTTTTTTTTTTTTGGCTTTTCGGTTTCTTGAAAGGAAAAAAAAAAAAAAAAAAAAACAAGAAAGAAAAAACACGCAAACACCAGCACCCCCCCCCGGCCCTGGGGGAATGTGTTTTTGTGTTGTTTTTTTTTGGGGGGGCGGGTGTTTTTTTTTTTTTTTTTTTTCTTTTGGGAGCCCCCGGGCGCCCCCCCCTTTCCTTTTTTTTTGGCGCGCCCCAGCGCCCACTGATGGACAGATTGATGGGCTAGCTGATGAATTCCTGGCAGGTGCTTTGTCAGAGGAGAAGCAATTTAAACCTTGGGGAGAGGAGCCATTTGGAGTTCACACCAGCGCTCTAATGTGGAAAACAGTCAAATCTCAGCTCTCCCACTCATAATTAAACCGGTGCACAGCCGCTGAGCTTAACGAGGGCTGGAATGAGACCATGTGTCAGCCAGTGAGAGTCCTCTTACCCATCTCCACGCATCAGGCTTGCTCTGATATACAAAAATGTCCACCTGGGGGTCAATCTCCCTTTCACATGCAATGACTGATAGATCCAATACCCTTGGAATCAGATAAAACTTTGACAAATGGCTCAGCAGCATGCTGTTGGGAATCACTTCGCCCTGCGTCCATGTCGGCCTGTCCCTCTCCCATCATGGCACCCACTGGCTTTGATCAATGGTTCCCAGCACCACCGCGTAGCGAGCTGCATGGCGTCACGATTAAAAGAGCTAGAGGATATTGCTTTCTCACCATTTGCTCGCAGGGAGAGAGAAAACTTCATAAAACTAGGGTGACAGCACTTTCTCCTCTCGGCCCTCACACTCTCCCCTGTCTGCTGGCTGATCTGGATTGATCTGAGAGCTTTGGCTGATTGGAGAACAGAGCATCACAGATGAGAATGAGAAACATGAATTCCTAACAACGTCTCGTCTGCCGTGGATCCGTTTTTGAGAGAGGACACTCTGCTGTCAGCCAGTTCCAGTGCTCTGAAACTAAAGGTGCCTTCTGTTGCTCTATGTATATCAATAATATAACAACTGTCACACATAAGGCACATTTTCTGCAGCTACTGTTCAAATATAACAGCCTAAAAAAAATAATAAAAAAAACTAACAACATTGTAGAACTGCTTGACAGCAGAGAAAACAGCTTTCTTATTTTATTTATTTTTTTTTATTCCCATGAAACCTCACTGTGTAATACTGTAGTGCCAAGTCTATAAGTCCACTGCCACAAACTGGTTAATCAAAAACAAATGCAATTTAGTTTTGTATATTTCTGTGAATGCATTATTTCATTTAATTTTTGTGTTTTTAGAAACCAGGATTATTTTGTTCACTGCTTTCAGTAAGTAATAATAATAAAAAGCTTTAAAAACAAAACAAAACTTATTAATAAGTATTAATACCAATAAGTAATAATAAGTATTAACACAAATAATAATAATAATAATAATAATAATAATAATAATAATAATTATTATTATTATTATTATTATTATTATTATTATTATTATTGCATAAAAAGTGTTGCATCCATACAAAATGGTATTGATTTTTTAAAAATATATATTTACTAAATAAGATAACTATTACACAGATTACACATAAGCACGACTGACTGAATTGTTCACTGGACAATGTCATGATACCTGTACTAAATTCTTAAAAGAGCTCAATGAAAATGTTTGGATTTAAATGTATTCTGTTCGTGGAGGTGTAATTAAGTAAAATAGCAAGTATTCATTTTCTGTAATATTCAGGTAAAGTACAAGTAATGAAGAATAAATCCATCAGTACTTTCCATCTCTTAAGCATTTCCATATCAGAACCATTCAGGAAGGTTTACACTTAAGTCTTATTAATGAGAAGCATGGTAGGTGAGTGCAGTGAGTGTAACAACTTTATAGTGGACCTCATCAATATTAGGAGGACTCATTACTTTTTTTATGAATAATATAATAGGTATGTAGCATACCGTAACAGCTATTACTCCTCGTTCTTGTTATTTCAGCAGCCCAAAAGCTGTTCATCCGAGTTAGTGAGCTTTTTCTTACTGGGAGGATGAACAGGAAATCAAAGACAATGACTAGAAGTCAGAAACACAGAGCAGCTGAAACTGAGTACCAAGAAGAATTCAGCATATATGTCCTTCACCTCAGTTCATTTATAAACAGAACTAATAAACAATATGAATAACTGACTTTCCTGAGGGAGATGCAGACACAGTCTTTTGTAGCTTTTGTTTTGCTCCCACCATCTTCCATCAGTCCCATCCCCAGGACTCCCGGCATGGGCCCAATAAATCAGCACCATAGCTCCCCCCACAGTGATAAATTGATCTGGCGATTAGTGTGATATATAGTGCAAAATGTAAATAATAACAAGTGCTGCTAATTGGTACGCTACCTGGCAACAAATCAGTAATGCTGCATGCTTTATATGGAAGGGGGCCTTTGTGCTTCTCTACATCCGAATCATTAAGAAATGGTGTCACTGCACCCGCCAACCCCCCACCCCAACAACCCCACCCCAATCCTTTTGTCTAATGCTTTTTCTTCTCTTACTGTTCTGTGCCAGTTCTTTGTGTATTTTGTCATATCCTCATAGCTATTGTTTGTTTAAGGTCACGTCTGAAACCAACTGCTGTTAATCATACTAACCATTAGCATAATTGGTGTTTGCTAGTAACTGTAACTCTAGATCATGATTTTTTTTTCTTTCTTATTGAGGGTTTTACTTGTGTGGTTTATTACAAAATGTTTGAATATCTCTTCTTCAGGAAATGAGAAGACAGAAGGGGTCTGTTAATGGGGCTTCAGGATACCTACATAAGCCCTTCTTGACACCTGACTTACCGTTACATTTTACTGACACCTTTATCCAAAGCGACATACAATTGAAGACCCGGTAGTAGTAGTTTGGTGATCCTATTATTAGCCCAGTAGCTTAACTGTTGAGCCACACCTACCATATATACACAAGTATAGAAAGTCCCCTCTGAAACTATTGGAATGGCAAGGCCAATTCATTTGTTATACACCAAAGTCATTTAGGTTTGAGATCAAAAGACGGATATGAGACAAGAGTTTATAATATCAGGTTTTATTTGCTGGTATTTACATGTTAGAACTTTTACTACCAGACCACCCAATTTGTAGGTGAGCAAAAGTACAGGAGCAGATATGTCTTGAAGTAAATTAAAGTAAATAACACTTAATATTTAATTGCATATCCCTTGCTTGCAATAACTGCATCAAGCCTGAGAATCACTGACATTTATTCTTTTGTGATGCTTTTCCTGGCTTATACCACAGCCTCTGTCAGTTGTTGTTTGTTTTAGTGAGTTTCTCACTTCAGTCTCCTCTTCAGGAGGTGAAATGCTTGAAATGAAGTGAAATGAAGTCCTTTGTTGAGATAGTTGAGATTGTAGTGTATTTCGGATCTTGCTTCATGATAAAGTTTCTAGCAATGAATTTGTATGCATTTATCTGTAAATTCGCAGACAAAATGTTCCCAGAAACTTTTTAAATCATTCTGCTGCTACAAGCAGCCATGCAAGCTTACGCCATGACACTTACCTCCACCATGTTTCAGCAGCTTGTATGTTTTGGAATATGAGTAGATTGTTTCTTTCTCCACACTTTGGCCTTTCCATCACTATGGTAGAACTTTTGTTTTTCATCTCTGTATTTCTTTGCGAATTTCAATCTGACTTTTCAATTCTTACTGCTGATTAGTGGTTTGCATCTTGTGGAGTGGCCTCTATTTCCTGCCCTCTAAGTCTTCTTTGAAAAGTGAATTGTGATACCTTCACCCCTGCCCTGTGGAGGCTTTTGGTTTTGGCTTTTCTTTCACTGCTCTCACACTGCTTCTGTCATCAGCTTTTGTTGTTTTCCTTGGTCAACCAAATTCTGTGTCGGTTGCTCAGTACACCAGGGTTTCTTTTGTTTCTTTTTCAGAACATTCCAAATGGTTGTATTGGCTATGCCCAATGTTTTTGCAATGGCTCTGGTAGATTTTCCCTCTTTCCACAGCTTTGAAATAGCTTGATTTTCTCCCATGGAGAGCTCTCTGATCTTCATGTAGGCTTATCCCTTTTAACAACAAATGCAGTCTTCACAGGTGAAATTGAAGGCTAAAACCAAGAGTTGTTTTTAAACAGTCAATCTATCAGGACACAACTGGATAACAATAAACAACTGTGAGTCACATGTTCCGATATTTCTGCTCACCTACAAATTGGGTGGTCTGATACAAAATGTGCTATGTTCTATGTCGTTTAATATGTCTACGATAAAAGCTGAAATAGTAACTCTCGTCTCATGTTCATCTATTGATCTCAAATGCAAATGTCTTCAGTCTACAGCAAAAGCAACTAAATTAGACATGCCATTCCAATAGTTTCAGAGCCCTGTAGCTTGACAGTAACCTACATAAACATTACTAAAGTGTGGTATAAAGGTTTCATAAGTTCTTTTTTTCTTTTTTGCTACATATATAGTGCTTCCAAGACCCTGAGCAGGATAAATGAAGACAAATGAATGAATTAATTAATGGACCAATTAAATTTTTTTTTCAGTATATTTGAGACCAACTCTGTCATGCCTCTGAAACTGACCTAGCAGTTCAACCCATAGCTATGCACAATAATAGCAACTTTTATCCATTCCCCAATCTGCCTACTGCACCTGTGTAAATGTTCAGGTCTTCCGTCTCACTGATTTACACTTTGAGCTAAGAGAGAATTACACAGGGAAGGGATGTCAGTTAGCAGGTCATTGACAGAAGCTGGGTGAGAAGATGTAATTAGTGTGGGATGTATGGGAGCACTTAAAGCCCTAAAATACTGTTGATCAGGACAAGTTATCGACAGACACTCACACATCACTGGCCAAGAGCAAAAAAGCCAAACACTTTATATTCAGACCTTTGCAAGGAACATGATGTTCCTGGTAGCACACAGCATTTGTCTTAAGTGTAAAACAAAACTCTACAATTGTATTAGCTAAAGAACTTAATTTTTCTTCATTTTTCTGCATTCAGTATAAAGTGGGTGGGGGGGAGCAAGTAAACCCTAATTCAAGTAGGAGGCTGCAATCAAAAGGTTCGCAATGTTAAATGTTCGGTGATGACAAAAAACAAAAGTGGATCAAAACTAAACACAGAGAGCACTCAAGGAAGAAAAGATGTGGAACCATCAGTCAACTCAGCGCTGGATATGATTTAATTTCCCGTGTTAGCATGCCAAAGGAAACAAGGCTGATACCAAAAATCTCTGAATCATCAGATTCTCATTGCCATAGTAAAACACAAAATGATGTCTATCCAAAAGTTTGTTCAATCCTCTTAAGAACTCATGTACCAAATATTAGCTGTACTGATTAATAATAACATTATTAATAACTATTTTAGTAATATGTTTTGGGCTGTGTATCTCTTCAGCCAAATAATCTTAGCAAACTTTGTTGTTGCTCCAATGTCAACTAAACAAGATTCCAATAGTGTGAAAAAAGGCCCAGTTTCATAAAATGATGCAGAAGAATGAGCATGATGAGTTGGTCGAAGGTGTGTTACATACTTTACATACTATCTAACTGTGATATGATAGGCTCCAGTGGTTTTATGAAACAAGTGTTATTCAAAGCTGCCTCTTTTCACTCATCATAGCACTTCTCCCTTTTATGCAGCGAAAGCCAAATCGAGTGGATCTCAGTGGTGTGGCTTGTGCTAGCATGCTGGCCATGTGCTGTGACCAGTGTATGCAAAGTGTGGTATTAGTCACAGGCTGGCTAGCCTGACAGGCCTGTGGTGTGAGGGAGATTAATGCTGGCCAGAGCCACTTTATTATCGTCACTCTCTTCTTTCCCACTCTGCCTGGCCACTCCAGCCTGCCATTAATTGTCTGCTCCCTCCTTCCCTCTCTCCCCAGTGACGGATGCAGAGAGGAGGAGTGCACAGACACCTGCCTTTGGCCTTGACAACCCTCCCCTCACTGCACTCACCTAACGTGCATACACACACACACACACACACACGCTCAAGAACACTTTGGCCTCAGTGGCTACTCTACGGCTGTGGAGAAAATGTCGTTTGTGGTCACTTTCCTCTCTAAGGCACTCCAGCCTGCCAGGAGACATACAGGAAGTAGAAACAGCTGTACTCTTTTTCCTCTCCTGCTAATATGTGCTAAAATGTGCTTTCTGGTACTGTTTTTAGCTACTTGAGAGATTTAAGTAACATCCCACAGAGTTAATGTGAAACTCTTTTCAGAAAATGGTAGGCCTGTCAAGTGAATTTTGAGAAAATTTTCAAGAAGTTATAGCAATTTCCCCTTTTAAAAGACTCTAAAAGCATTCTAAAAAAAGGGGGTCTCATGAATCTGCAGCAGAAGATCCTACAGTAGTAGGAACTTTATCCATTATCTGATAATGGACCCTGTAGCATAACACAAATCTGCGGGACATAAGACCATGCCTATCCATGATGAATGCAAATACTGTGATCTATACACAAGAGTGCTTCAGAGGGAATATGACTGGATCATTCTTTCTTGTGTAGCAAACATATCTAATGAGTTGTTTGCAACAAGACAGCTGACAATAATGTTAATGTATTAGCGCTTACAGTATTCTTCAGTGCAAATGAGTGCAGAAAATACATTAATCTAAGGTCTCGTGTTGGGTATCCACATCAGATTATTTTGTTGTTAAAGAAAATTGTTTATTATTTTGGACTTTTTGTGGAACCAAGCCAAATAATAAACAGAATGACAACAAAAAAGTGATACTGGGACTGATTTCTTTCTAGGCCAAACTGTAGATTCATGCAGTCTATCAGTGACATTCATGTGTGGTGATTACACAGAGTAAAATATCCCATAGATTTGATCTACATTTGGGTTGATATTTTGAGCTGGTACAGTTATCCGTTTTTTCTCTCAAAAATGCTTACTCCAATCAGAGTACAAATTACACTAAAGGAGAGTACATTGACTTTAGTAGGTTTAGTAGTAGTAAATGTATGCTTATCATTGTTGGTATTCAAAGGAAACAAAGCATGAAACCATTAAAGCATAGTTTGAACCATATCATTCTTATTATGCCCTAGATAAGACCTTGTGATACAATGAATTGCTCAACCCTAATAATTTCATTGTTGAGCTATTGATAGATAGCAGATTTTAGCCCTCCAAACTAATAACACAACCATCCCTCACTGATGCAAATATTAATCTTAGTTTGTTAATCAGACGTTAACATTTACAATAATAACTTAAGCAATAGACAAGACATCATGAAGGACCATGGGGGGGAAAAGCCAATGATGCATTTGGGTGACAAAAGGCACAGCTCTTTTTAGTGAGCTAAATGGATTCAATGAAAAGAGCCAGAATGCACATGACTAGCCTGCAAGCCTCATACAGTTGAGGTCATAAGTTTACATACGCCTTGCAGAATCTGCAAAATGCTAATAATTTAAGAGGGATCATAAAAATTGCATTTTTTTTATTTAGTGGTGCCCTGAAAAAGCTATTTCACATAACAACTGTTTACATATAGTCCACAAAACACAATATTAACTGAATTTACACAAAAGAACCAGTGCAAAAGTTTACATACGCTTAATTCTTAATACTGCGTGTTGTTACCTGGATGATCAATGACTGTTATGGTTTGTTATAATTGTTCATGAGTCTCTGGTTTGTCCTGAGCCATTAAACTGCCCACTGTTCTTCAGAAAGTCCTCTGCACATTCTTCGGTTTTCCATCATCTTTGGCATTTTGATCGTTTCCAACAGTGATTATGTGATGTTGAGATCCATCTTTTCACACTGAGGACAACTGAGGGACTCGTACACAACTATTACAATAGGTGCAACATTAGGGGGGGGGGGTGTAAACTTTTGAACAAGATGATCTGTGTATATTGTTATTATTTTGTCTTCTGGGAAACATGTACAGTAAATATCTTATATAGCTTCTGAAGGACAATACTAAATGAAAAAAAGAAGATCTTTAAACAAAATAATAACAAAGATTTTTGTACCTACAAAGCACGATAACCCATGTCCACCTTATCATGACTGCTAACAACAAATCAATATGTAGACTCCAGATCAAATAGACATGATGTAATTTTTGATTTCTAACCTAGCAGTTAACTTCATTACCTTGCAGAGACATCACTGAGTTATTTCTGAAGAAGTTTTAATATCTACAGCGAACTCCAGAATCATTGTTGCCCGTTATAAAAATGGGCAAATGTTCAGATATATCATTTCTCTCCCTTGAGTATATGCTTTGGACCAAATACCAAAAGGCTAAGTGTGTAGTAAAATATTTCCTACCTTCTGTAATATGCCTAGACAGGGAGCACAAAGCCATTTCAGATTCAGTCTCAATCTAGTCTTCTATGTTGTCAATTTTAATACATGCTTATAGTAGGTTAAAACAGATAAAATGCGGTTTTGTGAGAACACATACTCAGTGTAACCAATACACATGTTAACATTTCAGCATGTATTTCCTTTTTTTTTAATTCAATAACCAGTTGTTAGAGTGTATAAATCAGACTGATGGACTCTGTTATAATTATAAAAGTAGTTGTGCTGTAAGAGCTTATTAAAAATGTGTAATTCACAGTTTACAGCTGGAGAAGCTTGTTAAAAAATGCAGAGATTTGTTTACAAGCAAAACTCAACTTTCCAAAAAATGGTGGATGAACTTAGTTAGGTGTGGACATATCATGGTACACATGCTTAAACGAATAAACAGTGTAAATTTGAACAGGAATGTGGTTGGATTTCAGTCAATGTAATATGGCATGATGTCCTAGAGAAAAGGTACAATTACACTTGAGAACATATTGCAGTCTCACCAGAAAGCTGAACTGACACACATGTATCGTGTCCTTTAGTTATTTAGTTACTTGGATATAATTTGCATGTATTGTGTACTTTAGTTACTTGGTTATAATTGAGTTACTTACTGGGTCTCACTTTGGGAAGACTTCATCCATGCATTTTCAGTAAGCACTTTATCCTGGTCAGTGGATCCTGAGTCTATCCAGGGAACACTGAGCACAGTGCAGGAATTCGTCCTGGATGGGCCGTCTGTCTATTGCAAATACAGTATGTGCTTTCCTGATACTTTTTCAGTTTAATGACTTAGATCCAGCAAGGGTAAAACATGCTTGAACTGAAATGTCTGTGCCTTCAACATGTGATTGGAACTCTAGAGACTAAGAGCAAGTAAGCATGAATACAGTAGATGTATAGACAGTTTGTTTGTTTGTTTGTTTGTTTGTTTGTTTGTTTGTTTGTTTTGTCAGTTATTTCAGTTTAAATGAAAGTTTTTAGGGACTTAAACTTATTACCAAGCATAACTAGTGGAAAAAACGTAAATAACTGTAAAACTAAAGCATAACTAAACTTATTACATTGTATAACAACAGCTGGCTTAAGCATTTTTTGCATGTATTTTATGATTAAATATGTAATTTATCAGCAGACATCAACATATGCTTTATAATAAAAACACTGTTTGTCCATATATTCATTCATTCATTCATTTATGTAAAAATATTACTTATGGGACAGCACAGTGGCATACTGAGTAGCTTAATCTCACCGCTCCAGAGTATATTCCAAGCTTGAGTTACACTTTGTGTGTTCTTTAGCATTTTCTTCCTGCTTCTGCATGAGTTTCCTCTGCATTCTCTGGTTTACTGCTCACCTCCCAAAAACATGTCAGCAGGTGGATTGGCTATGCTAAATTTCCCCTAGGTGTGAATGTGTGTGCATGGTGCCTTGCGATTGACTAGGGTCTCAACCGTGGTGTATTCATGCCAGTTCCAAGGATTGGCCTTGGATCCACCAAGACCCTAATCAGGATAAGGTAGTTACTGAAAATGAATGAAGGAATAAAATGCCTCCACCTAAACACATTTTTTCACTTTACCTGTCACCAGGCGTCCAGAAACCCCTTCAACCAAACCTTCAAATGGTAAAACAGATATAAACAGACATTCTCCATGCACGTATGTAAATGTATTTAGCAAAGTGGCTTCTGAGGTCTGCTATAACAAATTGTAGACACTGTAGAGTCCAGAAGACAGTTGGACACTCCATCTCTGTGTATTAAACGTGTACAACAATGAGAACAAGCTTTTCATAAGTAGCATACTCATTCCATGCGGGGATGAAGAGATGGGTGGTTCTGTCAAGCATATGCCCATGTTTATTTCCATCGGGCATTTAGCAGAACAGCTCTCTCTCTGGAAATCTATCACATGCTGCAATACGAGTCCTCCAAGAGATCCTTTTCTCAGTTTATATCAACTTCCTAGCTGACAGCGCATGGCCATTAACAATTAATTACACAAGACAGGCACTAACAGGCTGGATATACACAAGCCCACTGGGAAAGAGACAACCCAGATGTCAGGATGGGCCGCCACAGATAATCCAGCACACACACTACACACACACACACACACACACACACGTGCGCATTCAAAAAACGCACACATTCCCAGAGCACCATCGCCAGGCAGCTAGCAAAATGCCATACAGGATTTAATATTTGGCCCAAAAGGCAGTGAAGCAGCTAGCATTTTAAAGAAGTTAGATTATGTGAGAGCTTGAAGGTGTACTGCAGCAGAAAGAGCGAGGGAAAAAGAGAGGAAGCAAGAGATCATGGGAGGGAGAGAGTGAGAGAGCGATAAAGAGAGAGAAAGACAGATCAGGCAGTGTAACATCCTTCAAAAGCTGACATTAAGTATTCAGATCCTACAAAAAAGCAAAGCGTTGGCAATTAAAATAATCAATCTTCCCGGTGACGGTGTAGCTAACATCTGTTCAATAAGTCCCCAGCTCTCCGCCCGGCGGGAACGGAGGGGGTAAAAAGGAGAAGAGGAGGTCCACTTTTAGCTGTCCTTCAGTGATGACACCCCCTCCACCTCTAACACACACACACACACACATACATACACACAATCAGTGTGTCCAGTCCACACGGGCCTGGTGTCAGATGGTTCTGCTGTGTTGTTTCCTTTGTTATAAATAACAACAGGCCACCTGGACTTTCTCTGTGTGCCGGTTTTACCGTCACTCCGGTAAAAGAGGTGTGTGTATGCGAGTGTGTGTGAGCGAATGAGAGAGAGAAAGAGAGAGAGAGAGAGCTTGTGTGTGTTAATGATCCCTTAGGCTATGGGCCTCTCCTCCCTCCTCATCCCAGGCTAATGGGACGGATGGGATTCGGGGTAGGAGTGACGGATGACAGAGACGGATGGCCCAGGACAAAGCATGTGCTGACAACCAGTGAATACGGGGCAACGTTGCAGAAAGGTCAACGCCGGGGAGAGAGAGAAAAAGGGGAAAAAAGTGAGCCTCGTGTGACTTTCAAAGTTTCTCCATTGGCGTTTGTTTGTGAGAGCATGTGTGTTTGTGTGTGTGTGTGTGTGTGTGTGTGTGTATGTGTGTGAGAATGGAAGGGGGTAGAGCAAGAAAGGTATGAAAAAAACAGGTTGGTTTGTCTACCAGTCGAGTTTACTTTAGCCTCATAGCACATTAATAGTCAGGAAGTGTAACTGACATATTAATCCCAAATCCCATTCATTCACAAGCTATAACAGATTGTGTCTAAATCCAGCACAAAAAGGCTACACACTGTGCAGGTAAGGTCACAGTGTATAGTGTATAATGATAAAGTCTCCGTAGCTTGTCGATATACAGAAATCAACCTTGACTTGCTATGGTGCTCTTCCCCTTCCAACCTGAGTTCGTGAAACATCAAAAGCTTGAATTCAAATGCACGATGGTGATAGTGTAAGATTTTATTTGGTTTTTATACATAGGAAGTTGGAATGTTTACTTGACATGTGACTGATATGTGATAAATAACACTGTATGTCTTACAAGTGAAAAAATTAATGTGAAAATAAAGGAATAATGCTTTTTTTTTTAAATCAGGTGAAAATAAATTAATCCTTGTCATGTCAAATAAATAAATGAACGAATACATAAATAATGTAAAAAAAAAATTAAATATATATATATATATATATATATATATATATATATATATATATATGAAATGTTATATATGTTAATGTTATATATATGACTGTAACAAAAAAATGTTTAAATTGACATTTTTTAAGTTTTCTGTAAGAGTATTACATATAATCTGCGTAACATTTCATAATAATTGAGTTTTCACAAGCATCAGACCATGTTGGGCCCTACAATATTGTAGATGATATCCCTGGTGTGCACTTAGTGCAAAAATAGACCTCCAGAACACTCCTGGCTTCAACCCAAATCCCACATACATCCACAATGATTTCCTTTTGACTCTGTGCCAGAGCCCTATTTTCTCAGATACCTGTATGTATGTACAGTATGTCTTGATATTTCCAGGTTAAAGCCAGTCAGCTAAAAGAGTGTACGTAATGGTCCCTTCGCAGTGTGAACTGGCAGTGGAACAGACACTAGTGCACATAGCAAGCCTTCAATTATGATGTGCGTACATCTCAAGGAGCTTCCGGCCCAAAGCAGCCAAAGCAGGAAGCATCCCAGAGGAGCAAATCTGGCAAGTCCACCAACAGCAAGGAGGCCGTAGTCAGGGCTGATTTAAAAGGTGCTTGAGTTTGTGTGATTTTATGTGAGGAAAAGGGTTTTGCACTGCATTTGAGTTAGTCTTTGTTTGTCTATTGCAAGCTCTGTGAATGTGCATACTGTATGCTTGTGTGTGTGTGCGTGTGTGTGTGTGTGCGTGTGTGTGTGTGTGTGTGTGTGTGTGTGAGTGCACACTATATGCTTCCATCACATCAGGGACACTTGTACATTGCCACGCTCTATTCCACTGTCAGTGACCCCCGTACATGGCCCCCCTTTCCAGCACGCTGTTTCTAATCCAAAACAAATGATCTCAGGATAGTACAGGGCGAAGGTGGGAGGGATGGAGGGAGGGATTCGGTGGGCTGACAAAAAAAAAAGAAGAAGAAGAAAAAGAATCCAGAGCATTATCACCTTGGCCAAGCATCAGGAGCTTAGAAAAAAAAAAAAAAACGAGAGAGGGAAAGGAAGAAAAGAAGGTCTATGGGCAAATTCATCTTCCCCTCTGCTACAATCAATCTCTGGCCAAAAGAAATACACAATAACTAGGCAGGAAGAGGCCAAGATTTATGGGCTTGAGACATCTCCACTGACCAGCAACCACCTCACCCCATTCCACTCCTCTCTTCTTTCGCTCTATCCCTCTTCACAACCCCCTCCTTCCTCTTCCTCTCCACCCCCGAAACACTTACAATGATGTACTGCCCTCGCCGACTGTTTTACAAGTACATTAGCTTTATTTAATGAGATCAGCAAGTCATTTAACAGATGCATATGGAGCGCACGGCAAGAGACGCCCACTTACTCAACTGCTCTTTTATGTTGCAAAGTACACTTTGGATCTGATGTCCTGATGTATGGAAATGTGAACATGGGCCTCACTTAAGTGTATGAGTCAAAGCCAAAGACCATTTGTATATGGATATGTCAGAGGAGTAAGATTTATGGCATGTTTGGACTGAGGTATGTTCAGCAGCGCTTCCAACTAGAGATACATGTGACTTTTAATACAATTTCTACAAAGTACATTAAAAAAAAAAAAAAAATTATGAGGAATTCACAGCTTGCATGCATATACACACACACTCTGAGTCCTGCTGTATATACAATAATACATGAAATGTATTATTGATGTGATTTAAGTCATTAACATTGAGGAGCTTCTAGGGCTGGGATGCTCCTGGTGTAATAAATGCAGTTGATTGCTTACACAATGTTCCACTTGTATCATGCACAGGTCTTACTTAATAAGCTGAATAGAATATATTTTTAGACTAGCTGTTCTTAAATAAACTGACCTTAAATAGCATAGCCAACTACATACCCAGCCTGGTGCTTGACTGCTTGCTAACATTTTGTAAATTTCAGTAAGTATTCACTTTGACTCTTAGGTGGAACTTTTTTTTTTCCTTTTTTTTTAAAGGAACCCTAAATTTAACATTTTCTGGCTTAGTGGTCAAGAATGAGGCTGTTTTAGTAATCTTGCTAGGTTACAGAGTGATTCTACTCAAGATATCTAGCATTAGCAAGGTATTAGTTAGTAATGCTCAGTTTACAGTTTAAAGTCAGTATTTATTGCATATAACTTCCCTGCTGACGAAAAAAAAAATAATAGAAAAAATCACATTAATTCTAATGGCTTCCACTACAAATACCATTGCAAACCATTCGCTAAAATTTAAAATCATTACCATTATTGGTCTTTAATGGTATCCACTATACACTAGACATAACATAACACCAATAGAAGGCAACAAATTACCCGTAGAGAACCACAGGGACCATTACAGTTTCCATTAATGGTTATAATTCTCATTATAACCGTTAAAACCATTACAAATTCTATGAGAGTTTCTATTGTTTTTTTTGTTTTTTTTGTTTTTCAGCAGGGTTGATGGATACCTTGGCCCTCAAAGTAATAGCAAATCAACTGAAACATTACTTCTATGCCAAGATTCTATGGTTATTTTTTTGTGTTAAATATTTTTCTTCACATTCAACACCTACCCGAGGTGACACCGACCCACAGTCTAATTGAGTCAAACATTCTACATTTATGCTGTAGTATTTTTGCCAGAGGAAGTCAAGCGGTCTCTCATACCAGTCCAACTTCTTCGAATTACGCAGTGAAATCAGTAGATGAACATGCTCGCGGCCAGTGTTCAGGCACTTTCCTTTATAAATACAATCGACCCGTGCCTCTGTAAGACTGCCGTCAAAACAGCAAATGAGAACCAACTTCCCTTTCATTGCATGTCCTCGTACGTTCTTATTAAAATACCAATTGATTGTGTGAGATGAAATTATAACTTTAATTAAAGCCTCTCCATACAGAGCTGTGCTAATAATTACCACATCTGAACAAATGAAAATGGCAGAAGTAATATGGATATCCTTATATCATAGTAATTAAGAATTTGTATGCGGTTGATATATGTCTTTGTTTGCAGCCTTGAAGCAATAATATCAAGAAGCACATTTATTTTCTAGATGTGGTGCATAATTATTAACATTGAAAAAAAGTGTTTTACAGTATATACATTATAAATACATACATACATATATACATACATACAAACACATACACATTTATATTATACTGCTGTTGGATAAAATCAGTACAGCCTTTAATAATAATAATTCTAAACATAAAATTATACATAAATTTGTATGTATATACATACAATATATATATATATATATATATATATATATATATATATATATATATATATATGAAACATTTATTTTTTATTTTACCTGTTACATTATATTTATCAAATATGCACTACAATGTTTTCTGGAGTATATAGTCACCACCTTTTTTTTAATAATCATATGAGAGGAAAAAATAGAATCAATATAAACAGCAGCAAACAGCTGTGTGTGTGTGTGTGTGTGTGTGTGTGTGTGTGTGTGTGTGTGTGAACACTTGTACATGTGAACATTTCCAGAGGCCCCAGAGATCAAGAGAGCAGCTCCTGCACACAGAGGTAAAAATTCATTTCTTGAGCGCTATATATCAGGGTGTATTTGTTTAATGAGTGCTCCTGTGGAAAGATGTATAGAACATGTCAGGCGTCCACTTGCAGTGCGTTCTGGGAAGCAGATACCATCACAAAATGTGACCGCTCACTCTGTCTCCACGCCCTGGCCGCTTTATCTCCGGCTTCCCAAGCCCATTATAAATGAGAGGCTATGGGAGAACAGGGAGCGAAAATAATGGATGGGAGAAAAAAAAGAAAAGAAAAAAAAAGCTGCACCGACACTCCCCAACCTGGCTGAGAGGGAGCAGAAAGAAAAAGAATCTTCATCACTACTGTAGCTAGATAAACAACAAACCAGAGCAGAACGACCGAGGCGTCTCTAAGGGCTAAAAGTAGCCATCGCAGTTTAAACTTTCAGCTTAATATGCTGCATTTGTGCTCGTTCTTTATCTGTTGCATCTCTTGCTCTCAGTCTCAGCAGGCTAGCTATTTGGCATGCTTAACTAACCTGTTTTCTCCCCTGGCAGGTCCCTGCTCTCCTTAAGTTATGGAAATGATATGCGAGAGGCGGACATGGAGGTAATTAATTGTAACTTGGAGGATAATGTTGGCCTGTCAGAGATGTCTGCACGTTGTGTAACACTTTTTTAAGAGTAATGTGCTTAAACTGGGAGGATCTGTTAGTGGCCCATCTTAATTGCCGCGTGGCCAGAATGCAAAAGCAGCGGCCTCCTTGTCTCCTTTTGCTTTTTTCCTCTGCTTTTCTACTTCCTCCACCCCGTCTTCTTTCTGTCAAGGAGTTTTCTGTGTTTGTAAACATCTCATATTCTGAAATGATGTCATTGGGATAAATTTTAATTAGGGAAAATGCATACTAATATTACAAGGTCTCAAGTTTTCCTTCTGAATTACACTTTGAACTGCAACAACAGGATGACATTTTATTTATTGTTTTTTTTTTGTTTGTTTTTTCTTTTTTTTGGTTGGGCCATCTTGCATACATTAGCTTACTTATATCACACATCCTCTACATACATACACATATATAAGTAAGCTAATGTATGCAAAATATAAATATATATATAAATACATTTAAAGTCACTTACAAAAAAAAACAACATATGCCTAGATTCTGTTAAATTGATCAAAAACACACAATGAAAAAGTCCATAAACACCGTTCATATGTGTTACAGAATTGTAGTGAAGACGAATTCAAGGGCAGAGTGTAAAAACAAAGACTATCAACATGAACCGAAACAAACTGGATATGAATGGCAAGAACATGAACACCCATATTGGCTATGTGACATACAAAAGCTAGACAATGGGTGCTACACAAGACATGACTTACACATAAACGTGAATCAGGTTCAAACAGCTATGTGACATGATCATCTGATGTGCAGTTGCTCATGGGAGTCGTATTCTCTTGAAAATCCTGAATTTCCCCTTGGGGATCAATAAAGTATCTATCTATCTATCTATCTATCTATCTATCTATCTATCTATCTATCTATCTATCTATCTATCTATCGATCTATCTATCTATCTATCTATCTATCTATCTATCTATCTATCTATCTATCTATCTATCTATCTATCTATCTATCTATTTAGTCCTGTGCGTATTCAGTGCAACCAGGACAATTGCTGGGTCCCAATTTGCAAACTTATACTATGCACTAATAGTACACACTCTTTTTGTGAAGAAAAAAGTACATCCTTTTGAGTGTGTAGCTGGGTAGAGAACGTTGTTGCCTAGTTACGCACACCGTCATCGTAAACAAACTCCTCGCTGCAGATCAGCTTTTCTTCATTCATTATACCATTTAATTGAATTGACCATTCCCTTGAATTATTTTTCCACATTTCATTTACACCTCTCTAAAATGCATCCTTGAATTCCATGAAGCAAACCTTCACAAAATTCCTCCTCCATCATGCAAGGAGTTGTGGGCAATATTAGCTGAAAAAGTGTCCACCGATCCACATTTCTAAAATCTACCAGAAATAGTCCACCATCCGGGTATCTTTGTGATACTCGTTTCAATATACTTCAACTCAATATACCACTACT
The DNA here is from genome assembly GCA_012411365.1 of Ameiurus melas. NCBI lineage: Eukaryota > Metazoa > Chordata > Actinopteri > Siluriformes > Ictaluridae > Ameiurus > Ameiurus melas. Next base: position 8,710,922 of record CM022754.1, read on the forward strand.
TCTAATCTTGGATACTATTTAGGATGAATAGTAGGTAAATTGGGATGCGTTAAATATGCAGTACGTGCTTTTTGGTATAACACTCAGCATTAGTTAGTGTCTGAATGTATAATGTCAAGTTATTGGATCAAGTCAGTAGTAGTATTAACAGTATTTGTATTATACAGGTCTTCATGGATTCATTATTATACTTTAATTATTTATACTTTATTTATTTATGACAACATATGCAATAATACAAGACCATTTTTGCACCATGGTGAAAAAAACTATTTAGGGACACTGCATGTTTTTAATCCTGCTTTGTATTGTAATATTTGTATGTAGAAATCGCAATATATTTGGCAATTTATTTGTTGACTTTAAGAATAGTATAGGGGTTAGGATGGGCATATTTGTTTTTCTATTGGATTGGTTTTATTGTCTATTGAGCTATTTGTCAACTCATCAAAGAGATTTGAAGTTTAAGACTTTAAGATTTTCAGTCTTGCATTAATTATATACATTGAATCATGTGATGAATTGAATTCTTGAATCATTACTAAATTGGTAACTGCATGACTCTGACAGTAGTTTCAGCTGTTAAAAAAAATAAAAATAGAACAATGTATTTATATTAATGTATAAAGGTTTATATTAATGAGCTTATTTTAAAATTCCTATAGCAACAGCTCATTCACAGGGACCTGTGTAGCAGACCCTCCACATAATCATAGCTTAATAAATAATAAATAAATAAAAAAAGCTGTTGTTGTTATTTAACAAAGAAAAACAAATGTAAAATCATTGATATGGTGAAGTTTTCTGTTAGGAGACATTTCTGTAACATTTATGGAAGGAGTCTCCAGTGTCAGTGCTTTGTAACTGTCAGTAAGTTTACAGAGAGATTCTTCAGGATAGAGGAGTTTATGCTTTCCGGGTTCTCTGTAACATGACAAACTACAACTAGTTTTGTTCTTATTAACTTTAAAAGAAGGAATAAAAGAGAGGCTGGTGACGGTATGCATGTGTATACCTACTATAATGTAAGGGATACCAGAAACTGTTCTCAAAGATGTTCCATAACATGTATCTATAACATATATATATATATATATATATATATATATATATATATATATATATATATATATATATATATATATATATATATATATATATATATATGGCCCAAATTGTGTTATTTCTTCATTCATTCTTAATTGTTGACATAAGCAGCATAGTATACTCTTTAGCTTCTTATTCATATTCATATGAGTCTTCTTTTTACTTGACCAGCCTTTGAGATTTAGTGGTAGTTTTTTTCTGACTTCCTCTGTGCTGTAACATTATTAAACTTTAGAAGAAAAGCTCAAACACATTGTCAAGACCTCTGAATTGGACAATAGCGCACAATTCATATATCTATGTCGTCTCTCTCAGCCAACCTAAACTAGCGCTTAATAAGCTCAGGAGAGACCAGGAGCAAAAGGAATAAATGTCATTGTTGCTGATGGAACTTCTGCCCTGTGGGAGGCCCGATCATGTCCCCCTCCCCTCGCTCTATGACACCTTCTGCCAAAAGCGTGTTCACACCAGTGACACTTCGTCCCCCAAAACCAGGGTGTGAAAACCCATCTGGATATGTAAATAAAGTAGGTGTGTGTGTGAGGACATGACAGCATCACTGCACCTGCTCTGCGCTCTACATGGGAGCTAAAAGCTTATTCAGGTCCTGTTCCTGTTCCCTTACCAACCAGCTGCGAGGTTTTCAGCAGGCTTTCTGTGCTGACACATACAGTGTGAGACATGTACGAGGACGAAGAGGACAGACCTGGGAAAAAAAACATGGCTTACAAAGGCTGAAGGAAAGGGAAGCTAAGGAGGAAGCAGCACTTATTTACTTAGGTTTACAGACACAAAAGTAGGAGGTTAAGAGGAATAGGGACTTACAGAAGGAGATTATAGCTATTATTTGTCTTAATTTACTCTCAACATCTTAATGTACAGGCCTATATTCCCTACAGGATGGAGCTGTCCCCTGCAGGCTGGACCTCCTACAAGTGCACTGGGCTTTTTATTGACCGTGTGAGAATTGGAACATGTGGGAGGAGCCTGCAGGTTCTACACATCCAAAAGGATGTCACACGGCCAGAAGAAAGTCTGGTAACAACCCCCATGAGACGTTTCTCAGCCTCATAGAATGACACAGACACACTGAATACACATGAAAGCCAATTCTGGTAGTGTAATATTCTCACTTTAGTGTCAGTGCCTGCAAGTCATAAGCATAAGCACTCCTAGGGTTATCCCTTGTCTACAGTTCCCAAAATACTCTCTATTCCATCACCAGCTGTCCAAGCATGACAGAATCCAGTGGCTAACAGCCCAACAGAGACCAGGCTTAGCTTAATTAAGACAGTCTTACTTCTGCATTCCATTCTCTTAAAAGGTTTATCTATACTCTCCATTCCCATTTCGTGGAGCTGTCACATGCAGAGCTGGTTCCTTACATTGTGTTGATGCTAGATGACTTAACACAATCAAAACAGCTATTCCTCTTGCACTCTCAAAGGTACCCATCCTGGTGTGGGGTCTAGCTCATGCAAGGCAATGTTTGGAGCATCCGTCAGTCAAGCATCCTTTCTAACGCTCTTCTCTCTCTGTTTTGATCTGAGTCATCATGGTGATGAGCCAAATGACCTTTTCCCCTGTGCCAACAACACCATGCCTCTACTGTTTCTCGCTTCCTTCTCTGAGAGGAAATAAAGGATTACATGACAAGATGGCGTGTAATGGAGGAGATGATTGCATCATCAGTGCCCTGATCATGACTATCACAGTGACCAAGGAGGTATCTCAGGAAGAGCTGTCACATCAGTGTGCTTATTCATATGAGGAGCAGAAGAAGAAACTAAAGAAGAAGTACAAAGAGGAATCACTCGTATGCTTTTAGACTAAAAATGGCCCATTTTAATTTTGACCAAATATTTTTTGCTAACGCTTATTCTTGCTAATTCTTTGTAAGCTCATAATGATATATTGTAAACATGTTATAAGCTCTAACTAATAATGTGCTATAAATAATTTATAGATAACTTATACTCATGGCGTAACTCTGTCACTATTCATTATAACATCATGTGAGATACTGCTCAAATTTAGAGAGAAATTTAAAGAAGCAAGAACAATGTGTGTGTGTGTGTGTGTGTTTTATGTTGTTCATTTTATGATGATTATGTCGTAAGGTACAAATGTTAACCACATCACCTATCTTTAACCTTAAATATGCACTTATATATAAATGTATATCATTTTATTTGTGCAGATGATTGTTGCACCAAGCCATGCTTTCTAGAACATCAAGTACTTTCTGTACTAGAATCCTGTATCCATAATGCTTTATAAATCCATTTATACTGCCTTATAATGTCTGTCCTACAGCTGTAAAATGTCTCATAAGTACTTAAGGTCCCATATATAACACTTAACAAAGCATAAGCATGCCAGGTTACACAACACATTATAATATCTAATCAAAAGAACATTGCTGTGGTGTTCTAATACACTATATCACATGCTCTAGTACAGTAGGTGCACCTCATGTTATAATGACGAGCCTGTGTTATAATGCACTGTGTATCCTGACATTATAAAGAAATATGCCCATGTTATGCATTACTTATGGGCACGTATTCATGTTTATGCACTGTATGGTATTATGAATGCTATGTAATACAACCCCAATTCCACAAAAAGTTGGGATGCTATGTACAATGTAAACAGATTCGAAACAGAATGTCATGATTTGCAAATCTGATATGTTATTCAAAGTAGAACATAGAAAACATTTCAAATGTTTTAAACTGAGGCAATGTAACATTTTACGAAAAAAAACAAACGGTAATTTGGAATTTGATGGCCGCAACACATCTCAAAAAATTTGGGACGGGGCAACAAAAACCTGGAAAATGATGTCTTAATAAAAAAAAAATTGGGAACAGGTAAGTGACATGATTGAGTATGAAAAGAGTATCTTCATCTGCATCTAAAATTTATGGAACAATTTCAGAATAATGTTCCTTGATGTTATACATGCATCTATGAGATTTGCAAATCATTTCAGTCTGTTTTTATTTACATTTTATACAGCGTCCCAACTTTTTTGGAATTGGGGTCGTATATGTTACCAGTGCATTTAGAAATATTCTGCTTTTTTAGGCACTACAAGGTATTATTGATGTTAAATAACATATTATACATGCATGTATGATGCATTATGAATACAGAATTCTATGATTTCCACACTTCCATACGAAATATTGCTAATATGTTAGTTGAAGATAAAATACTGAAAAATATTGGCATGTCTATAAAATAACTGACTAGAGGCAAATCCATGCACAAAGAAACATTCTGGACCAGAAGGTTTCCAAACTGTTTTTTTTTTTTTTTTCCCAGCTATGTAAATACACTTCCGTTCTGAGACAATGAAACTATTATTTCTTTATTTATAATATCATTTCTACATATTGTTCCACATTATTTGTACTAGTAAGAAATATTGACTATTGCACCTTTAAACATACAATGCAGAGTTCAGTTTAGTTTAAAGGCAAGGAAGACAATAAAGACATGGTAAAAGAAAGACATATATTGGGAAGAAATCGTTAGCGGACTGGAGCATAGCATCTATCCCTGGGCTCGCACAGTTTCTAATATCGTTATGAAACCCTCCTACATTATTTCATCATGAGCGGCTCCCTTATCACCATGATAAATAATAGTGACTGGATTTCTCATTGTAATCAAAACCCCTACTGTAATTCTTCAGGAGCTCTCCGCTGCCTTAGCCATCGCTCAAATAAAAATAGTGGAATCACGTCTTGCTCATCAGCCGTGCAACACAACTGAGAAAATCCACATTAAACACTGCAAAAACTAACACAGTGCACCATAACTCAGAGCTTTTATGATTGTCATATAATGACAGTCACACTTGACTAGAGTTGTGGAATTAAAGGTGGAGGAAATGGCCTGCTCTATGCTGCTGTATAAATATCATGAAGAAGTGAGCAGCTCCAGCGTTAAATACATCACAGAAGCCTCACCGAGCTCATGTGACATATGCTGTTGGGTAAATCTATAGAAGCCTCTGGAACATTTTTCTCGAGATTCTGTTTCTGGAAATATCTGGATGATGGATGTGGAGACAGTCAGTAATGAACCAGGAATTCAATCATACGAGTAGCTACACATCTGATAATGTTTCTGGGACACTGTGACGAAGGCTCTCGGTTTCTAGTTCTAAGAAAATAGAATTATAAAATATGTCTTCTTCTAAGCTTGTATTAGCGTGTGATATTTCTTTGATTTATTGTGTGCTTTAGTGTACGGTGAAGCAGTCGCTGAAATATCACAACAAAGGAGTTTTGAAAATGGCACAGAATTGTACAGAGGTATAACATTTTCATTAAATCATTAGGCTGGCATATAGGAGTGGGGTGAGATTGTTTGGGTGTTCATGCTGAGGCTGGCAATAATCCAGGCTCACCGCATAGGGTCATGGGGAGGTCAAAGGGTCGTGTTCTCTACAGTGCGACAATAATCAGTCTGACCTGACAAATTGATTTTGCATTCACTGTAGCAGACCAGGAATGCATTAGAGAGTCTGCTCGCTTTTGTGCTGGGAGTAAATGGACGATAAACCATATAGCAACATGCAATTGCTCTCTGGGATAATTAGCTGCTGGTGCTGTGGGTTGGACGGGTGTGCCTTAGGGGGGAACTGGGCAGAAGGGGCAGGAAACACTTAATGCTGAAGCAGAGAGTGCATTGCATTGCTTAGAGACTCTCATCTCCCCTTTACTCCTTCTCCATCCTCCATTTTACCACTCCAGTGTTGGGTGCGTGCTGTGCTTGGTGTGCCAGTGGTCACACATCAGTGCTTTATCTCATCTCCGATGATGGCCGTTGCTTTGGTTACTAACCTTACACCTCTTAATGCACTTACACAAGCACAGATCCTAGCGATCACCACTACTAACTAACAACACAGATCCAGGTCCAGCCATGCCTCAACATGCAGAGCTAGACTAATAGATTTTCCAAACCCTCACATGACTCTTCTGCACAGGTAGCTGTCCTAAACAAAATGAACAGTCTTTATAGAGGTGCCCTGACCATAACACGGCTGATTTTCAGCACCAGCCAAGGTGTATATTCCCACAGTATTGTCAAGCGTCTCAACAAATCAAGCCTAACTTATGATGTTTTCCATGTGATTTTTATTCCCCTTTGACTGGTCTACTACCAGGTGGTAATAGAATGGCACAGAAAGGCCAGTAGGGGGATGTTTGTGCTCGGAGTGATTGATCGACGCAAGCTGCGCTTTTCATTTATATCTCTCCCTCCATTCCATTGTGAATCGGTTAAGTTTAGGAAAAATGAATCCAAAAAAGCCAGACCAAAGAGAAATGGCTCCAGATTACAGCTGGGTAAGCTCGTAGATCTAACCTGGGCCCCAGCAGTGGGGGTGTTGGGGAGTGTGCTGTCTGCGAGCATTAAGTTATCTAAATGAAAATCAATACTATATGTGCCAGCGTTTTACTAGAAAGAAGTGCCCAGAGACCAGGCAGAGTGGGGGAAGGGAGAGAATGAATGGAGGAGAGGATGGAGGAATGATCTTGCATTTGGGATGTTGCTCCAAGGCAAAGCAGGCTGAGGCCCTAATTGGCCCCCTGTTTGGTCAGAACATGGAGTTAAACATGGAAGATATCTCATTTTCAAAGCAAGTCCTAAGGGTTAGCTCAAATCTACAAAGTGTTGATTTGGTAGTTGTTTGGCTACATATGTGGATTTTGGGGTGGATTTCCTGTTTAAATGATGTAAAGTCATAAGGAAATGTACAAATGCTAACTTCATCCCTAACCCCAATCCCAACCTTTGTAACATTTCATATGAATTAAGTCATATGAATACTTACAAATTTGCAAGCATGAGATCAATTTAAATTTTTGTGTGTGTGTGTGTGTGTGTGTGTGTGTGCGTGTGCGTGTGCGTGTGTGTGTGGGCCCCCGTGGTTACTGGAGAAATCTCTCTGTGGTTACGGTAGAGCTGTTTCTTACCTGACAGCTACCACAGAATCATTTCATTCCTCTCGCAATTATACACAACCATCCACAGAGGAATGGAGCATTTACACAACTTTCTTTTCACTATCCTGAACACTGGCTTACTTCACACTAATACCTAAACACCCAAACATGTCCATTAGCATACAATTGGGCAATACAATAATTCTGCTGTGGAAACAATAATAGTTAATGAGAATGAAATATTGAGAATGAAGAATGAAGGGAAAATATTATATATAACTGGGTTAATAATATGCATATGATATAGGAAGACTCCACACCAAAATGAGTAGGATACACCAAAGGTCTAATCAAAAGTCTCAGCAAAATGTGTTTAGGATAACAGGAATACTTATCACCACCATGTATATCTGATATAAGAAGACTAATCCAAAAATGTGCATGGGATACCAAAAAGATATGTTACAGAGAGAGAGAGATGCCTTTGCATAGAATGAAGACTGGAAGAGTCATCACCAAAATGTGCATGGGATACAGGGAGACTCA
>CM022754.1:8723543-8811043 GCA_012411365.1 Ameiurus melas
TTTTGATAACATTATTAAAGGTGTATTCATTTTTAAATGGTTTGCTAATGTTAACTAATGTTGTAAATGTGAGGGGCTACTTATGTATGTTAATTGTTAATAAATTAATTAGATATTTATTATTGGTAACTAATTTTAAATTAATGCACAGTCCTAAATGGTATTATACATTATTCAGATATGTATACAGGATTTAAAGCTTTCTCTTTAACAGTTCACTTTTTCAAGGACTTGGCCCTTTCTGCTCCTCAGCAGCTCGATGTTTTGGTCCGGCGTGTTCATGTGGCGGGAGACAGAGCTGAAACGAATGGCGCTCCACTGCGGCTGATAATTAATCGTGCCTTACACTGGCCGAGCTTGGAACTCGGGTTGCAGGTTGGAGGCTGAATCCCTTTGTTAAGCTTTGACCACACAAGTCACCATGCCGGCCCACCCTCCCTCCAGCAGCAAGGGAAACGCCAACTTTGGAGTATTAAGAAAACCAATAGCCTTGTTGACATGAACATGGGAGCCTAACCCCCGCAGCCTCCGTGTATGAGGCATTGATTTTTCTGTCTGGGTGCTGCACTAAAGCCATTCATTCACTATGGGCAGCCCGGGCCTGGCCAAATCTACCACCTCCCGCTTCTCTTCTCTCTTCATACCTCTGGGGCTAGGAGCTGAGGATTACCCCCCCACAATCCCAAAACATACACACACACACACACACACACACACACACACACACACACACATCTACCCAGATGATTGGTGTTGGGCTTGTTTCAGATGGGCAGAAGGTTAGGGATGAAAAGCTGTTGGGGTGGCTAACATCTCAGACACTTTGGAATGGACCTGACCTCTGTGACCCCAAGGTCATGAGAGGCTCATTTTCTCCATGGGAGTCTCCATCGGTAACACAACACGCCCACTCAGTTGTGCTTACTTAGCAAAATGAATTCACTTGCAACTTAAAAGCCTTTTTCTTATCCATCTGAGAGGCCTTGTCCACTCTTTTTCTTTTCCACTCTCTCAGTCTTTGTATGTTTGAGTGTGCTGAGGAATTTTATTTATTTAACACTCCTTTTAGAAAAGTGTAACCACATCAATCCAATTAAATCGAGTACAGTACAATATAATATATTATACTGTTATAATGTTATAAGGAATAAAACATGACAGGATGTGTGGTTATAGGAAATGAATCAAAGACAAGGTGGCGTGATTCCCAAAACAAATTACTTCCTATAACAGAACATCCTGAAGTGTTTTATTTCTCTTATACCACAATCATTTGACAATGGTTATGTTTTTTAATTCATCATTAATGAAATGTCATGCTTTTTAACTATTGCTCAATATCCATAAAACAAGTTAGCTCCTCTTATCACTTATATTACAGTAGCTATTATAGTCTTACATTCACCAGCCTCTCTTTTTTAAATACAACAATACAAAAAGAACAAAATAATCAACCTTGTAGTCTTACTGAGAAACCGGAAAGCACAAAGTCATCTGTCCTGAAGAATTGACATGATGGAAACTTGCTGACCATTACAAAGCCTTGATTACAAAGCCTTGACACTGGAGACACCTATCATAAATATAAAATAAAGGTCTCCTTACAGAAACCTTCATGATATCAATGGTTATGTTTCTCTTTATTAAATAACAGCATGATATATTAGAATGAGTTAATATAAACCTGTGGTTTGAATGTCAGAGCTGCTGTTATACACAGCATGGCCAATTTATTTGTTTGTGCTATACATTTATATACATAAGTTTCCATCTTTTTCAGGATATTCCAAATGGTTGTGTTGGCTATGCCCAATGCCTGCTCAATGCCTCAATGATTGATTTTCCCTCTTTTCTTAGCTTCAAAATGACTTGCTTTTCTCCCATAGACAGCTCTCTGATCTTCATGTTCATCTTCATGTCAATTTTCACATACATCTTTTGATCTTAAACCCAAATCTCTTTAGTCTACAGCAAAAAAAATTGCCGTTACAATCTTTTAGGACGGAACTGTAGAAAATGAATGAACATGAACAACATCAGATTTGAGAATTCATCAGTGCAGTAGTATAATTATATATATATATATATATATATATATATATATATATATATATATATATATATATATATATATATATATATATATATATATATATATATATATATATATATATATATATATATATATATTTTCCCCAACCAGTATGGTTTTGGAAAGTCCACAACTTTATTCCACCCTGTTGGAAATTTGGAAATGAGCTTCAGATACAGACAAGAAAACACAGAATATTCACAGATTTCCACTCTGTGCCACAAAGACAGGCTCTGAATTAAATCGCATGAATTGTTAACATTCATCTCCGCTATTCGAAGCAAAAGCTTCTTGTTTTAATAACAGGGCTGAAGTAGTTAATATCACTAAATAAATAATGCATGGAATTGCTGTAACAGTCTCTCTCCGTTTTTCTCGCCAGCTCAAATGGCACATGGCGTACGACAGCGCCGGGTTTGCCAGCATTAAAGAGATTTGGAGTGAGCGGCGTGCACTAGGGCCCTAGGCCACCCATTTGAATACTAATCTCCTTTCAATCATATCAAATGCATCCAATTCATTTATTCAAATCAAAGGGCCATAAACTCACACTTATCATGTATGAAAATATTGCCTGTGTCTTTTTTCCCTCAGTCATTTGAATTTCTGTAGCTGCTCGCCTTTTAGAAATTTCACACAGTTGAACTCCGATATGGAAGACGGTCAGCATTATCAAGCGCATCAGCCATTGTTTTCTAGATTTCCTTGCGTATGCCTTGGTTTTGATTGCATCAGGGACATTCCACTGAGCCTTAATGTGTTCCTTTTGCTGATTGGGTTCCAAAATGAGAGGTGCAAACTGATGCGCGCGACCTGTGAGCAAACAGACTGAATTCATATGAACAACGCAATCATTCTTCCGAAGCTTGATTAACCAAGCTCGCAAAGAGAATTCAAGAAAATGTACATTATTATTTGAACTGTCATACACGGGCAATTGGAATTGACAAGATTTGTATGAGATATGATGCAATAAGAGAATACTGTATATTAAATAGAAAAAAATACCCCTGCCTTGATTACCAGCAGAACATTAAGGAGAGGCATGATATTAGAACAACACAATTATAGTGCTTTTTTCCCCGGGACATGCTCCTAGGGTTTCTGATGCATTAGCAAGCCTTGGCTAACGAACAGAAAAAAATAAGTACAGCGGATTTTCAAAGCACCAGTTGTACCCAATATCATTAAAAATTCATTCAACTTCTCCCTCAACATGACAAGTGTTTGGTTGTGGAGAAGATGCGCCATGAGCTGAGAAAAGAAGAATCTTGTTTTTACTCTTTTTTCCTATCCTCTTTTTATGCTTTTTTGCTAGTTTTTTTTTGCTGTTGTTCTTTTCCCACCCTCTCTTGCACACTCACTGTCTTTGTCTGTTTCTATCTACATGTTTTCCTGTATCACTCTCTTTTTCTCTCTTTCCCTTGTTTGCCTGTACCCATCTCTATCTCTCTCCCTCAATCTCTTGTCCTTCCATCTCTCTCTCTCTCTCTCTCTCTCTCTCTCTCTCTCTCTTCCTTGTCCTCCTCTGCAGATCTTGGCTCCCCAGCTGAGAGATGTAGCCATTACAGAGCGACAGCTTGACACACAATGACCTGTCAGCGCATTCATCTCTCTATGTTTTATTTGAGCAGAGAGCCAAAACTGAGCTGAAAATAAGCAAGTTGTTTCAAGGCCCTGGAATGAGATCAAACACTCACTGGCACCAGCCATGGCTCGCTCTCTGATTTACAGGCCATCTGTCAAAGAGGTGATTAGACCAAAGCAGTGCTTAAAAACCTATAGACACTCTTGACTCATGCAACTCCCTAAACATAACACTTTATTCCTGTTTACTGTGTATGAGCACTTGCGATTAAATCAGAGTGACAGAATCAGGGCCATGACAGAATCAGTGACAGAATCAGGGCCATGACAGAATCAGTGACAGAATCAGGGTCCTAAGTGACAACTTACTCAAGGGCCGACCGCCCACACCAATCATATTACTTTATATGCAGGAATTTATTCTCTTGGGTGAGTCAATAGGCTACCATTGTCATACAGTGCCTTGCGAAAGTATTCGGCCCCCTTGAACTTTTCAACCTTTTGCCACATTTCAGGCTTCAAACATAAATATATAAAAAAAAATTTTTTTTGAAGAATCACCAACAAGTGGGACACAATTGTGAAGTGGAACGAAATCTATTGGATATTTTAAACTTTTTTAGCAAATAAAAAACTGAAAAGTGGTGTGTGCAAAATTATTCGGCTCCTTTACTTTCAGTGCAGCAAACTCACTCCAGAAGTTCAGCGAGGATCTCTGAATGATCCAATGTTGTCCTAAATGACTGATGGTGATAAATAGAATCCACCTGTGTGTAATCAAGTCTCTGTATAAATGCACCTGCTCTGTGATAGTCTCAGGGTTCTGTTGATAGCGCAGAGAGCATAATGAAGACCAAGGAACACACCAAGCAGGTCCGTAATACTGTTGTGGAGAAGTTTAAAGACGGATTTGGATACAAAAAGATTTCCCAAGCTTTAAACATCCCAAGGAGCACTGTGCAAGCGATCATTTTGAAATGGAAGGAGTATCAGACCACTGCAAATCTACCAAGACCTGGCCGTCCCTCTAAACTTTCAGCTCAGACAAGGAGAAGACTGATCAGAGATGCAGCCAAGAGGCCCATGATCACTCTGGATGAACTGCAGAGAACTACAGCTGAGGTGGGAGAGTCTGTCCATAGGACAACAATCAGTCGTACACTGCACAAATCTGGCCTTTATGGAAGAGTGGCAAGAAGAAAGCCTTTCTCAACGTTTGGTGTGACGTTTGGTGTGTCTCCCAGGTGGCTTGTGGCAAACTTTAGACAAGTGTTTTTAATGGATATCTTTGAGAAATGGCTTTCTTCTTGCCACTCTTCCATAAAGGCCAGATTTGTGCAGTGTACAACTGATTGTTGTCCTATGGACAGGCTCTCCCACCTCAGCTGTAGTTCTCATATTCCCATTAATATTTTAAATTGTTTTAACTTTAAAACCCAGTTCCTGGGTGAATAGAAACAGGAAATTGTTAAACTATGACTTCCTGTTTCACAGGGGTATAAATATGAGTTAATACATAGGCCAAATTCCCTTAGTTATTCATAACAATGGGCAAGACAAAGGAATATAGCTGTGATGTGCAGTAAAAGGTTGTGGAGCTTCACAAAATGGGAAAAGTTGCTATTTGAAAATAGCACAAGCATCGAAGCATTGCCCATTTCCACCTTCAGGGCAATGATTAAGAAGTTCCAGTCAACTGGAAATGTTATGAATCAACCTGGAATTGGACGTGTGTCTGTATCGTCTCAATGTACTGTTAAGAGGTTGGTTTGAGTGGCCAAAAAATCTCCAAGGATCACAGCTGGAGAATTGGAGAAGTCAGTTGTCTCTTGGGGTCAGAAAATCTCCAAAACTACAATCCGAAGTTTAACAAAGATATTTCTTTTGATAAATCTGTTAAAAGTTTAAACAATAAAGACAAATTTCCACAGCCTTCTTTGTTCATATTTACGAAGGGTGCCGATATTAGTGGAGGGCACTGTACATTTATTCATTTAGCAGACGCTTTATCCAAAGTGACTTACAAATAAGGAAATACAAGTAAAGCAATATATCAAGTGGAGAACAATACAATTAGTGCTATCATACCACATTTTTTATTACGTTAGAGAGAAGAAAAGAGTACAGAGTTGAGGTGGAAGAGCCAGAGTAAGTGCAGAATGTTGTTGTGGGTGGTTGGGGATAAATTTTTGGCTAAATAAGTGTTCACTGAAGAAATAATATAATAAGAAATACTAAATGAATTTGACTATATTCAAGATACTTTCACTTTGCTCAGATAACTTTTTTTTTGCAGTTATGTCCAGTCAGTGTCACAGTTTAAAAAACCCAATGTCCTTAGCTTTAGGTTCATTTGCAGGAGTTAGCATTTGATATGTGGACTTGCTAACACATCCTGTGATTGCTAGTGCATTCATCTATCGTATTTGAAAGATACAGTATATTCCGGATAACGGAGCTCAGATGTTGATATAGATGTCTGTGAGGAGACATTTATTTAGCATTTTTGGCAGGATTATCTAGTGTCAGCACTTTATAACAGTCAGATGTAAAGTTGTTGTTATGGGTTTCAGCACATGATGTGAGCAGAGGCACAGATTAGAGCCCGTTTGTCCCGGAAAAGATGATATATCATTAAGGGAGCCAAGTGCTTGATGCAGTGAGAAATGTCATACCTTCCGACCATTAGGATCAACACAAAGAGTACCGTGATGAGGTGGGAAATTATAACCCAAATTGGCCTTCTTCCTGTCCAAGCTGAAAAGTGCCAAATTATAATGGAACAAATCATTCTTAAGGTAAAGCATTTAAACCTTTACCGCAAAGTCACATTTTCTCTTTCTAGCTTCATCTTTAGTTTTATGTTCCCTTTCCTTAATGTTTTCTCTTTCATTCTCTCCCCTTCTTTCCTTTCTTTAATATGCTCTCTCTCTCTCTCTCTCTCTATCTCCATCTCTCTCTCTCTCTCTCTCCGCTCAGAGTAGCATGGTGCTACGCTATTACATGGTAGAGATTTATGTCTGCACACAGAGTGAAACATTCAGAGGGCTTATAATGAGGCATGGCCAGGTACAGCATGTTTAGGCTGATTACCAGCACCAGGATGTCGTGTAGCAACCGGTGTGGGTCCTGTGATAAAGGCCCATGTAGATGGCCATATGTTTGCTTGAGAGGGCACTCGTGACGTTAAAGCTGTAACTTCAATGCTGCAACCCAATTGGCATTCTTGTACTATGCACTAAATGTTTGTGGCTCTTCGGGCTGGGTTACTGATTAAAAGGTTGTGGGTTCAAGCTCTAGCACCACAAAGCTGCCACAGTTGGGCCTTTGAGCAAGGCCCTTAATCCTCTCTGCTCCAGGGGCACTGTATCATCTCTGACCCCAACTTCCTAACAAGCTGGGATATGTGAAGAAAAGAATTTCACCGTGCTCTAATATATATCTGACAAATAAAGTCTTCTTCTTCTTCTTAACACATCACGTAATGGAAGAGAACATTGTTGCCCTGTCACGGTCACAGTAAACCATCTCTTCTTTGCTTTTCAGCTTTTCTTCATTCATTATTTCAAATATAATTTATATTATTTAATTTAATTTCCCATTCCCTTAATTTATTTTTCCACATTTCCTTTACACCTGTAAAATGTACAAAGTATCCTTCTTTTTTTGAACTGTTGAATAATAATGTCAAGACATGCTGTTACTGAAAAAGAATCAACTTCAGGCTAATATCAGTAGCCCTGCTTCATGTCAGGTCACATCACACCATCTCACCATTGATTATTTTCTTATAATAGCATGTATCAAAGTCTAAGAGGATAACAAGCAATAGAAGCTTATATCCATCAGCTTAATGTTGTGCAGGTCTGCATGTCTAAATCAGCAGACACTTACTATAAAACTGTGTTCAGTCGTTAAGTAAGCTCATATTGACTTGTTTGTGTAGTTCATGACAATGTAGGGCACAGTTAAGGTTTAGGCACTGATGTTGGGTGAGTTTAGGGTTTAGGGTTTAGCCTTTAGTCACTGATGTTGAGCGTGGAGACCTTGGTTGCAGTCAGCATTCCAATTCGTCCCAAAGGTTTTCAGTGGGGTTGAGGTCAGGGCTCTGTGTAGGACACTCGAATTCTTCCACACCAACCTTTTGCAAACCATGTCTATATAAACTTCAAAAGAACCACATATACGTGTGATGCTCAGGTGTCCACATACTTTTTGGTCGTATAGTGGATATAGTATAAAAGAAGAAAAGAAAACAGGAGCAGCAGTTTTCTTGAAGCCAGAATCACGTACTTTCCCAATCAATAGTTTGGTATTACACAAAGCAAGTGAATGCATAGTGGTTTAGTGATGCAGTTTTCATAATGGCAGAATATAAGCTTCATTTTAATAGCCTTAGCTTCATTAAAAATTTTATAATTAAACATCAGACAGGTTGATCATTTGTTTTAAAGTAAAAAAAAAATGATAATAATGTAATATTTGGTTAAACTGGGGGGCTAGGTGGCTTAGTGGTCAGCAGGTTTGCCTCTCACCCCTGAGGTTGGGGGTTTGATTCCCTCCTCTGCCCTGAGTGTGTGAAGCTTGCTTGCTCTTATCCTGATACATGGATTTGGCAGTGTATTATGTGTGTGATAACGGCCCACACAGCCTCACACCCACACTCACAAGGACACATACAGGCATATGTTCAGATGGACAGTGGTCCTGTGACCTTGTGCTGCTTTATTGAGTCTCATGGTGAGTTGATTCTCTGCCATTGTTTGGTCATCACTCAACACCCACACAGTGTCCACTGATTGTGCTTCATCTCTGGCCGCCTCTGCACTCAGACATTTTGTGTGTGTGTTGTGTGTGTGTGTGTGCGTGTGTTTTCAATCACTGAATGCAACTTTTTTGTTTCATCTAGTGATGGTTTTTACATCAAGAGAACAGCCATTATGCAAGATTGCCAATGTTTTCTGTTCACGACATCCTCTGCATGAATGCATATGCTTTTTTTGCTATCAGTGAATCAGTTTACTCATTGTCAAGGTTACTCAATAATTATGACAATATGTAATGACAAAGGTTAATTTTAGGACCTTGAGGTTTAGTGAAATGTGTGTATCATTTCAAGATTGTATTTTAAAAATCCTACAGTATATTTTCCATATGGGTATATGGCTACGCAGACTTGGCAACCCTGTACCTAGTTAGTATAGGTCCAGTGTAATAGTGCTTAAGCATGGCGCATATATTTTTTATTTATTTATTTATTTATTTATTTATTTATTTATTTATTTATTTATTGTAAAAGTAAATATCCCAAGACTGGGCCTATCTGAAATGGAAGAGTTGGGAAGATTGAAAAAAATAAAATAAATAAACGGGTCATCTCCTAGAGCGTTCCACCAATCAGCATCAGCATCACGTTGCCTAGCACATACATGTAAGAAAATGGAAATGAGTAAAAGGAACGACCCATTGAGCAGCAGTTTTGAGTCTGCTGATAAAAGTGCAAAGCGTGCTAATCCACAGCCTACAGAAATGGAAACACTACAGGGTGCTGCATGCTAATGTATCCAGGCAAAGAAAATATGCTGAAAAGTTACATACTGTATATACACACACTCAGTAGGGATTATTCACTATATACAGTACGTTCAGATAATAAGAGCATTTATTATGTCTAAGAGATCAAGTCAGAATTTTGCTATGTCTGTTGTTGTTGTTGTTGTTGTTGTTTTCCTCTGTCCTGCAGGCAGACAAATTCTGATTCTTAAGAAAAGCTTTGCTGGTGATTCAGTTGCTACTTCACCAGCAGTACAGATCATGTAAAATTTTAATAAACCTATAAAAGCAAGGACAAAAATTTTGATCTGCTCCTCTTGCTACTCTCTGTCTGATCCTCATGTCTCTGGATTCTATCAACTCTGGTGTAGATTCATGCACTGGCTGTGATTAAGAGCCTGAGTCAGTCACAGGCTTTCTGCGTAATATCTAAGAAGCGTAGATTACTTTTAAGGTTTGAGCCAGACACTGGGGTGAAGAAACCTGAGCCTTATTTAAACACAATGTCCTGCTTTAAATTCAGATATAGGAGCTGAATCAGAGCAGATTCTGCTCATGAAAATGCTGTTAAGTTACGTGCAATAAGCTGTAAATACTAGAGCGTTAGTATTCAGTGCATGAACGTTTGAACACAGAAAATGTGCTTAAATATACTGACGTAGTGGAAACCTTTTTTTCTACTCCCTTGTATGCACCAGCAAACATGCTGATACAACTTAAAGGTCATGTTCTTTTCACGCTGACAGGGCCCTCAGAAACTTTGACGATGAGGTCCCTCTGAAGGAGCGCGCCATCCGTCTGCTCACTAAAAACAGAATTAAGCTTCCCGTCAAACCTGTGTCGGCTCGATCATGCACAGTAATTAGAAAGGCAAGAAACAGAGAGAAGGCGGATGAAAAAAGAAACACCATTTGACTGAGACAATGGACGAACTGAGAATTATTTTTTTTTGAGAAATGCAGAAAATTGTACAGTATATCAGCATGTTCATGTTTTACACTTCTACTGATTAGAAGAAGAAAAAATAAAACATAATGGAGCTAACAAGTATCACTTTAATTTGTATATTTGTAGTGTAGGTGCTGTATGACCTTAGTAATCATCTTGGTGTTTTTTTCCTAACTGACCCTTAGAGAATCTTGGATATTTTTACTGAATAAGAACAAGAACAAAGATCAAGGACGCGGGATTATACAGATGAGCATTTCATGTGGGGGGAAAAAAAAGGGAAAGAAAAATAACCACTGGCGATGTCATACATCAAACCATCAAGCTGAATTCAGAGCTGAGAACTTGGAGGGCAAGGTTAATTGAAACGTTTCTGCGCCTACTACAGCTCAGTCTGTCATTTTCACCATATTACATCATGTTAATTTCTCAACTAAAGCCCAAGCTCATGACTATAAACAAGCTCTGTACTTTAACACACATTACCCATTTAATTACATGTACGTGAATGTAATTTGAAGGATGTATGTGGAGGAAGCTTAGCTGTTCTTTTGGGGTTTTTTTCTTTTCTTTTAATCTCTCATTAAATTAGACAAACAATACCTGTGTGCCATATGTTAGGCTGATTATCTCACAAATCCACTGTTTCCATTTGCAATTAGCAGGTAACAGCAATCAAGGGGACATAAGCCGTTGAACTGTTTGCACGTGCTCTATAAATAGTCTCAGGCTTAAAATAATGAAAAAAGAAGTGAAGGATACGCATAAATGTGATTGTAATTGTCCAAGAAAATGATTGCAATCGAATAATGATTGTAATGTTATTGAATTTTTTTTGTTCCCTGCAGTCATTCTGATTTAACAAGTTTATGGTGTCTTTCTGTAAGTGTATGATGGTAAGATGGGTCTCTGTGTGTGTGTGTGTGTGTGTGTGTGTGTGTGTGTGTGTGTGTTATTTAAGCTGACCAAGGGGCAGACCATTTCTGTTTCTTTCCATCCTGAAAGGTAACAGTAATAGCCATTAAAGGATGGCCTTAAGAGTCTCTGGCATGTTGATGCCTGATGCACAAAGGTCATTGATTCTGGGTCCTTCTTCTTTCTCTTAACAATTCTCTGGATTTTTTTTTTTTTTTGGCATTTGGTGAGCACACGCAGAGGCCAGCTCTCTTCGATGTGCCGACCTTGACAGCGAATTGGATAAATAAACCTTCAATTTAGCCTCTCTCTCCTTCTTGGCTTGCCTAGCCGGGCAGCATGTCCCACCGGGAGTCTTCACCTATCCGAAGAGCTCAGTCTGCCCTCGGCTTTGTGACAAACACAACCTCCTTCTCCCACTAACAGCACTCTCCTGCAGCAGTCAAAGTTAATCCAGCACTCCCCAACAATTTAATGCCAATTCTGTCTTTCGAACTGGTCTTTGACCAGCATATACACAGACCTGCGCACACACATACACCTGCACATGGACTTACCAAATAACACAATCCCACTCATTCACTAAACCTGTCGCAGGAGGCAGCTGGACTGAGCGGATCACTCCATAACAGGTAATGACATGGCATTTAATGGTACTGTCCAAAGCGATTCATAGCCTGCAGACAGGTAACAGGGGACACGGATAAATGTGGCATAAGGGCAACAACACTGACACCGTATCTCTTCCAGGCCTTGTCAACACATAGCAAGTGACATAGGTGTCATTGTTTATGCCTAAATACAGATAGTTTGGTGGGGGAGATTTTCCTGATGTTAATAAGAGTGTGTAGGTGTGTAGAGGGACTTCTATCTACCTTCCTACCTTCCGTTTAATGCAAATTTTTACAGTTGTGTATAATAACAACACCTAAAAGACAAGAACTCCAAAGTACGAAAACATGATTTTCATTCTACTGCAAGGAAAAATGTGGTATGTCAACAAGAGCGACTGTGCATGTGTACCATTTACAAAATTTTGCAAAATACAAAGACATCAAGTCAAAGTTCAAAGTAAGTTGACCTTTATTGCTTCGTTTACTTCAATTCCTGTAGCTAGCATTCAATGTACCTAATGGAAGTTATTGATTGCCTTAATCATATCTTGCCACCTAGCCAGCTATTTAGTTAGTTAGTTAATTAGCTAGCTAAATAGATAGACAGCCTTCTTGCTAGTTAGCAGTCCATTTAATTTATTCTTACTAGCTAGCAAAACTAGCTAGCTAGAATAAAAGCTTGCTATCTAGTTAGCTACCTGCCTAATTTAGTCATACTACTTACTGTAGCTACATAGACTGTTTAAATTACACTGGCACTTAAATTTTTGGATGTTGTGTTCTGTGAGGTGTTATTGTCATGTATTTAGTCTCTTTCCTGATGCATGTGGTCCAGATTTAGATATACTGAGTGACGTCAGAAGCAATATGTGGTGTGAATTAGGTGAATAAACAGTAATGCAAATTGAATTTTGGAATAAATGTGGGTAAAATGGGTGGTGCGTTGACGTAGTAGTAATGCTGCCATCTCACAGCTCCAGCTTCCCCTATGTCCATGTGGGTTTCCTCTGAGTCCTGTGTGAATGTATGTGTGCATGGCTCCCAGCCTTGGACTGGTGTCCTATCCAGATTGTATTCCCACTCATGCCCACTGTTCCTGGGATAGGCTCCAGATCCAACATGACCCTGAGCAGGATAAAGTGCTTACTGAAGATGAATGAATGAATTACCACAACTGTGTGTATTTTGCTGGCACCATGTCCTCTAGCAGTAAGTATTGGTTTTGGACTTGAGTTATCTTGAAGACATTTCTGCTGATCATTTGATGTCCACAGAATGTCATCATAATGGCAGTTAATATTTACATTGTCTTTAAAAAAAAAGGTTTAAAATGTATGAACCATGGATGGTTATGTGTGTGCACGTGCGTGCGTTCGTGTGTGTGTGTGCGTCGTGTGTGTGTGTGTGTGTGTGTGTTAGCAGATGAGTGATGAGAAATAGGGACAGAGGAGAACAGCTAGGGAAGGAGCTATGGAGAGCTGTAAAAGTGACTGCGGCTGGCGATAAATCGGATTTATATCGGCTCCTCTTGGTTTGATTGTTAATTGCACACTGCTTACTTGCAGAGTCAAGTCTTATGAGGAGGAAGAGCCCTTGATTTGTTCCAGTGCTCTACACTGCTGAGTGAGAAATTCAGAGACACAGAGAAAGAAAGAGAAAGAGAGGATCACCTAGTGAAGAATGATGGACAAGGTTAAAAGCAGCTGCAAGTTTTGATCATTTGCTGTCATTCTTTAACACTGGTGGGGATGTAAGTAATGCTTGGCACAAAAAGTCTTAAGTCTCTCTCTCTCTCTCTCTCTCTCTCTCTCTCTCTCTCTCTCTCTCTGGTTGGTCTGTGTGACAGTGTGTCATACTCTATCAGATTACAGGCAGACTACAGAGTGGCAAAAAAGCAGAAGAGGATGGCAGACAAGAATTGGGAAGAAACAAGCAGCTAGGGTCATTTGAGATGAATTGAGAAGGAAATCGAGGAGAAGGGAGACAGACAGAAACGGGAAGAAAAGGGCTGAGCGATATATATCCTCGTCCGTGCACTACCATTAAGCCCTCAGGCAGCGGTGGGATAGGCTGTTTGTGCACAGGCTGACCAGAGAAAATCACTGTTATGAAAGCAAATCAAATCAAGCTTTAACATTCTCTTTTAGCTAACAGCACTGGGGTCATACAGAGGTCTGCTTCTTCCTTAACACACTGCTAGCAACAGATTAGCAACAGCTCTGAGAATTCCAATATTGCCTATGCAAATTAGGCAGTACAGAATTGTATATTAACCATATAAATAATTATATATAGCACATATCACACACACACACAAAAATAATAAAATCTGTTTATTGTTCCATGATTGGGAAAAATGTGGAGACAAGTGCAAACGCACATAATCAGTGATGCCTACTCCCATTCAGCAGAGGTCACCATCTCCTGAATAGTAAAATAGTTCAACTATCGCTTCCTGCTCACACCATATATAAACGAATATTCTCTGTATCATTGCGAAGTCTTGCCAACTACCTAGTACCTACTGTAGTTCTGAGCCTTATTGTTTCTCTCATTGCCTTGTTAATTATTCTGACCCTTGCCTTTCTTATTGTTAATGACTTTGGACTACCCTTCTGATTGTAATGACCATGATTCTTTGTGTACCAACCATTGCCTGATTCTAGAAAATGTTAGCTTGCTTGCATTAGCTAGCTATCTGTGTCATGTTAATAATGTTTTAGCCAGAAAAAAAGAAAAAAAACATCTTGTTAGAATTAATAGTATTCAACTACCCATCTATATCGACATCATTTTTCTTTCCTTTTGGTCCCTCGCTAGTGTCTGGATGAGGGCAACCTCAGAGTTAGTGTGTTATGCTGGTTCTATGCTTGTCGAACAAGGATGACATTCCTGTCTTCTTTGAGGTTGAGTCTCAGGTCATTTACAACTTACTTGGTCCACATCTTGATTTGGTGCTGATCAGTGCTTTCAGGGAAGTCTGTATGGGAGCCAACTGTCGCTCATGCTGTACATGAGGTTGAACCATAGACACTTTCATCTCTGAATTTCATTGATTCTTAGGTTGCTGTTCACATCTTAGGCTTATAGTCTTGTTTCAATGGTGACCACAGCTGGAAACTCCCAGGATTTGTCATAAACAACATTTGGAAGACCTCAAGTTTATTCATGTCTGACTTGAAAAGAGTCAATGTCTCTGATCCATAAAGTGGTATGTCAGTGTTTGGAAAAAACACATCTTGGCCTCAATGGTTGTGTTTGTTTTCGTTGACATGCAGAATTTGAGCAAGGTGACGGCCATGTAGCCTAACCGATCCCATTGCGAATCACTTTCTTTTCCTGAACCAGAGATATTAGATATTAGATATTTCAAGATTATTCAAACTCCATTAGGTGTTTGATTTGGACTTCATCTTGGTTGCCAATGATTTACCAATCCACTGGTTGCCAGGACCTTAGTCATGTCTACATTATTCCAAGCCATAAGACTGGAGTTTTAATGAACTAGAGTTCAAAATCCCAATGATGGACTATTAATGAGTTAATGAGAAGTTAATCTGAAAATGTATGTGCATGGTATAAATGTCATAGAAAATTATAGACCTTAATGAAATAGCCTGCATTAGAATAGCTACAATCAGTTTATTTACATACTTGGTCAAAGCAACTGATATTAATATCATGGTGTAATGTTGTTATGTTCTTTCATAATTCAAAGAATTATGGATCTTGACATGTGTCTGTATTAGCAGATACATGAGCCAATACAGATTAACCACAGTGTGAAGCTTTATCAGGGGGTTTGTGGTATGGAGAAGATTTCCGGCTGTGTCACAGACAGCTCTAATGACACCTTCAGTCTTAAATGCGAAGCCGTCGCTGCTTCTCTCCCTGACTGTGATAATGACTGGCTTTGCCCCAAACTGTGTCAAACGAAGACAAACACACCCAGCCAACTTCATCATGTAATTAGATACTGCCTGCAATATCTTATGATAAAGGTTTATGTAGTGCTAATAGCTACCCCTTGGTTTGGGTTCAGCTTTGATTCAGCCTTTACTAACCTCTAGGTATGTTTTTTGTCCTTTTTTCATCTGTGATTGAAGTACTGTTCCGCTTTTGGAGTGGATGTGGAGGAATTAAGTGGTCTCAGAGAGAGACAGAGGGAGAGAGGGGGAACAGAGCGAGACTGCAAGGTATATGATTTACTTATTTCTGAAAGAATAGCTTGAGTGTGTGTGTGTGTGTGTGTGTGTGTGTGTGTGTTTCGGCAGAATGGCACTAAAAAATTTTTGAAAGTCAGTACACTGGGTTCATTCTTATTGTGTGTATGTGTGTGTATGTGTATGTGTGTGTGTGTGTGTGTGTGTGTGTGTGTGTGTGTGTGTGTGTGTGCCAGATGAGTGTCTTCCTGCCCTCTCAAAGGCCCTGAGGGCTGCCTGGAGGCGTGCCTGCAGTGCCTGTTCTTACAGCACTCACATCAGGAGACAGCCAAAACTCTAGTACTCTTCCCTGAAGCAAACTTACGTGCATACACACACACACACACACACACACACACACACACACACACACACACACACACACACAGACACTCACACAGTCAAAACGCTTATGGAAATTCACAATAATTTAACATGGTATCACTGTAGTGTACTGTAGCTTTACTATGACACTGTATGATACTAGCATGTTTAGTTTATGGTTAATTTACGATAACTACAGTTAACTCTGAACTATAAAACTACCACTGATATACTGTGGCACTTTATAGTAACTATAATTATACAGCATGCTACATGTTAATTCTTGTGTAGTTTACCTACGCATGTTGCTTTATGGTAACTATACTGTATGTACTATATACAGTATTTAACGGTGTACTGATGTGCTTGTTCTGTTACTTATATTCTTGTCATGACAACTCATTCACAGTGACTGATCGATGCTCCACAAAAAAGACGTTTTTATTATTAACAAAGAAAATTTCATCATCCTTGAATCTTTCAATAGGGAGACATTTATTTAACAGTTATGGAAGGAGTCTCCAGTGTCAGGTTTCAGTAACATGTCAAGCTACTTTTAATTTTATTTATTTATTTTTTTTAAAAAGAGGCTGGAAAGGGGATAGCCATTATAAGTCAAGTTATAAAAAGGAACTATGTCGTTTCACGGATGTTTCACATCATTAAATGTAAACACGTGGTGTTCTTTAATTGCTGTAATATAAGAGGAATATCACAGTTCCAGATGCACTGTTATAAAAAAATACTTAACTTTGAAGTGGTGGTGCATCACACCATCACATTGTTGATTATTTTCTCACAACAACTCACTCTGTGACATTTTATTCCTTACCTATCATATGCTAAAGTGCCATAATGTTAATAGAGTGCTTTTTGTTAACTATACTTACTATATACTACACTGTATACCACAATGTTTATCATTATGGTTGTTATATTCATGGCCATAACATTATTATGGTTTTACTGTGGTACTTTTATTAATTGTTTGGTTATTATAATACAACCATAGACTTCTAAATTTTTAAAAGACATGCTTTACTATTTGGTTGATGCAGAATTTGATATGGATGAAGGATTAACATAAACTACAGAAGCTTACATAGTGTTGTATATGTTGCACTTTTACTGTATAAAATACTTGTTACTCCACACCACAGATAGATAGATAGATAGATAGATAGATAGATAGATAGATAGATAGATAGATAGATAGATAGATAGATAGATAGATAGATAGATAGATAGATAGATAGATAGATAAACATTTGCTTGTTGTTTATTTATTTATTTATAACCACAGCCACACATCTATACCTTCAATGAAATGCACACAGCACTCAAACAGACTGCGAAGGATAAATTAAACACCTCGCTCACATTTACTGTCCCCTCTGCTGATTTCCTTTTATATTTGCATGGCCTAAATAAATACATCAGGATGGTTTAGTAATGTGTACAGCAAGGCCGCAGCCCCACAAATCAGCCATGGAGCTAGCTCGCTCCATCACTCACCCTGCCCGTACTTTACAACACAATTACTCGCTGCCTGACACAAATGAGCTGGGTCTAGCAACCTGCAGCAAGCTAATTACAGCCAGCCATGGCCCGCCCCACCATTAAAACAATCACGGCGTTTTACACCAGCCAATGCTGCCACCGGCTACCACCCACTGATTTTACACACAGACACACACACACACACACACACACACTTTATTTAAAGTGAATTTATCAGTTTGCTTTTATGTTCTGCTTTTCCTTTTTGTGCCTTCTCCATCCATCAGAAGGAAGTGACTGTATGTTCTCCATCAGTGTCTGTCCTCCATGTACAGTATTTACACATTCATGCTCCTGTCATGCACACTATAAATTCAATTCAAATGTCAATAGCCTTTATATGAAACTAATTTCACAAACAGCATCATACAATCCATTGTTTTAGAGTGATATGAAACATTCCTTCTGCAATTCATTAGCAATGTGAGAAGAAAGATAAGGATGTTCTTCTGTGTCTGGGAGGTGGTTGGGCTCTTCGGGGCTGTATCTGTATTGCTAGTGGTTGGATGGGGCTCAGCACTCACTATTAATTAACATTACTGCTGCTGTAACTGCACTGAAAATCAGGCATACCTAGCCTATGCTCCACAAAAGACAGAAGAATGAGTAATTTTTTGCCGCTTATGAAGTGGAGCTAAAAGGAGATATTCTGGGCTCCTAATTACTGAATGTTTACTCTGCACCTCATCTCCTGCCACCCTCAGGCTCCTTTATGCAGGAACCTGAGAATTTTACAAAAGAAGAAAAAAAAACCTGTCAGCCATTTTGCTTTTATCTTGGAGCCCAATGACACAGAATAGAGCGCAACAGTAGCTGACTCAGTAAGACTTTCACTGTTTACCCTCTGGGACTGGATCTGCTCAACCAAAAAGATACAGACCTTTGATTTAGGTTCTTCTTCTAGTATTTAGAAGCAATATTCTTTTTAGTGATTAAGCTGTTTGGTTGCTGAGTTCACGTTGTTGTCTTATAGGCACTACAATGGTATTTGCAATGACTAATGCAAGTCCCTGTTACATGTCACATGGTCAAATGGTTATGTCTCTTTCTAACTCTAGTTTTGCTAGAACTGGAAATTCATTGGGATCTTCATGGAGAATTGCACTCATAGTCTTTAAACATTTTAATTAAGCACGATAGTCACACAAGAATAGTATGGAATGATACCTCATGGTATGAGGTTTGAATACAACAATATAAATTATTATGACTTGAATTGTACCAAAAGTTACAAATGCTAAGGTTATGGGTGGGGCTAGCATTTGTATTTTTAAGAGGAGTTAATTCGTATGATATTAAATGAAATCTAACCATATCAACCTTGTTCCTTCTGGTGCGTACTTTTTTATTTTTTGCTTTTCTTCAAACAGATCAAGAGTGGGTGGAGATACTTGTTGATGATTGCATGTAGATGACACATTAATGAATGGAATTTGGGAAGAAGAGCATACCTTCCTCAGAACTAACCTTTTCAGCAGTCACATTCATTAACATGGTGGAGCATTAGGTATGACTGGTGGGATGCATTTACAGCATACATCTTCTGTAACTGATTTAGTCTCGTCACTGTAATTGTGGTTTAAATGACTAATGTTGTTATATTTTGGGATATGGAACCAACTTAAGTCAGTTTTACAATTATGCACAACAAAATCTAATATGTTCTGCTTACATCGACATTCAGAGTAATCTCGGATCGTACATTAATGGAAACATTCTCCAAAGTGGACTTGAGGTAATAAGATGGGGTTTTTTTTCTGTCTGTTAGCATGGTGGCCCATTTCCACTACTATACTTGTAGCTGTCCATTGAGTTCAGCGCCATCCTATGCTGTCCTCCTATACTGTCCTTCTATTGGCGGCTTTTAGAGGAGTGTTGTAGTAATAAACATGTCACACTATTAGTGTTCTAAGATCACCAATCTCAACTCATGACCAAATAATTATTTTCTGATGTGTGATTTCTGGACCTGAAAATCATACAGTGTACAGCCAACTTTAGTTTGTTAGAAAATATCACTGAATATAATAAATTTAATAGGTTTCAAATTATACCAGAAAATGACTGAGAAGCAGCTGGATTTGCTTGATTGTTTGTGGGAGTGTGCAGAATTGTGGGCAGAATTTCTTTCTTGGGAGGGTCTGACTGTTTAGCACAAAGCTGAAGCTGCCAATATCTCCAGCCTACGTTCTCCGTGTCGACACCCAACCCCCCCCCTTACATTCCCACAATCACTTTTAATACCACTATCAGTTGAAGGTATGGCATGCACTCTCAAAAAAGGTTGTTGAACTGTTCATCATAGCATAAAGTGTACGGTAAAGAGGAATCCTAAGCGCTTCTCAGTTTGATTGCATGTTTGCATTGTGTATGCTCTCTACACCTACACAGTGTACACACACACACACACACACACACACACACACCATAAAAACAGCTGGCCGGGTAAAAATTGGGCCTGTTAGGAAACTCATTTGCTATTTTCCCTTTAAGAGATAATAAAAAGGCGGCTCTTTTCCTAGATTTTTTCAGGAAAAGATGGCTAGAAATATTTCTTTCATACCCCCTTTTGTGTGTGATGGTGTATTAAAGCCATATTTTGTGTCATCTCTGACAGATATACGGTGTGCCTTAAACAATATGAACTATCTGTTAAGAAATAAATTGCTTACACCACTGGAATTCTTACAGGAACACTTCAATCCAGACCCCCTAACCCTTTATATAATTATTTCTGCCACATTTTCTCAGTGCAAGCAGACATGGCCACTGATTGCAATAAAACACTTCAACATTGGAACGAGGACTGCTGAGCCCATCAGTTATCATAGTGGACGTTGATCTAATGAAGGTTTTGATGACTGCAACAAAGGTAAGGATGACCTTTGGACTTTTGAGTTGATGTTTGGTGAAGCTCAATCTTGGATGATGTCACATTCACAACTCACAAAGCACGAACATATTTTCACTAGGAAAGTGCCACAAGTAGACAGTGATATATCATGCTGCTTAAACACATTTTGGATGGTTTTGTGGCTACATTTTTTAAGTACAAGTCCTAGTCTGCACCCTAAATGAGGCAGAACTGAGGGTACCATGTGAGCGTTAATAGTCTGTCTTGGCAACCTCAGTGTCTCCATCCTTGCTCTGTTTCTGTTTCACTCATCCCTCTCTCTTTCTCTCTCTCTCTCTCTCTCTCTCTCTCTCTCTCTCTCTCTCTCTCTCTCTATATATATATATATATATATATATATATATATATATATATATATATATATATATATATATATATATATATATATATATATATATATATATATATATATATATATATATATATATATATATATCACTGTGCAAGTTCTGCATTTTCTGTTAATGTGCCACACACATAAATCAGACTAACAAGAGATGGACAAGCAGCTAACCCTACAGACACATATACTCATTACTCTACTAAGGGAGGAAGAGACGTGACACTTCCTTTCCCTCCAACCCTTCTCTCTCTCTCTCTCTCTCTCTCTCTCTCTCTCTCTCTCTCTCTTTCACATGCATCCACCCACATGCACACATACACACGCATGCATGTTTCCTCTTGTCCCTGATTGATAGCTTCCTGTCTCTGCTGCAGTCCCCTCCACTTGCAAATTGTCCTTCATCTCCTCAAATTCACATGAGATGATTGACATTTACGTCAGCTTTTACCCAGGCAGCCACCCATCCTGTTAAAACTCATGCCCAGATGTGTTTCCTAGTGACCTGCCATGTTTCTTCTCAAACACAGACCTGAACCAGTTTGCATTGGTTAGTCATTACTCCTTATTGACCCAATGATGGATATAGCACTGCAGAATAACAGCAGGCAGTGACGAATTCAAACCTGATGGGAAATGTGGGATACTCTGGCATAGTCCAGCTACCCACATGACAACAGAATAGGGCAGGATGTACACATCAGAGCTGCATGTGCCGTCCACATTTCTAATACTCCAGACGGCACAGACACTACACAGAACAAAATCATTTCAGTGGACAAAGTACTAGAAAAAACATTGTAGCAGATATCAGAGCCAATAAACATGAAAAATAGCTGTAGTTCAGCAATGTAGATTTCTAAACACAAACCATCTCAGCTTCTAAAGTTGAACCTCTGTTGAAGCTTATCTAATCAAATGCATTTATGTCAATTATACAGGTGCATCTCAAAACATTACAAAATCGTTTGTTTTATTCTTACTTTTTTAATTGTTACTTTTATTACAAAGTTTGTTTTATTCTGTAACGTAATTCAATAAGTGGAACTTTCATATATTCTAGATTCATTAGACATATCTTGAAATATTACAAGCCTTTTTTTATTTTTTTTATTTTTATTTTGATGATTATGGCTTACAGCTCATGGAAATCAAAAATCCACATCTCAAAATATTAGAATGTAGAATTTATAATACAGAAATGTCGACCTGAGAAGAGATCTAATCAGCTAATTAACTCAAAACACCTGCAAAGGTTTCCTGAGCCTTTAATCTCTCAGTCTGGTTCAATACACACAACGACAATCACGGGGAAGATGAAAATAAATTTTGCATTTCATTTGGAAATCAAGGTCCCAGAGTCTGGAGGAAGAGTGGAGAGGAACAGAATCCAAGTTGCTTGAAGTCCAGTGTGAAGTTTCCACAGTCAGTGATGATTTGGGGTGCCATGTCATCTGCTGGTGTTGCTCCACTGTGTTTTTTCAAGTCAAGAGTCAATGCAGCGTCTACCAGGAGATTTTAGAGTGCTTCATGCTTCCATCTGCTGACAAGCTTTATGGAGATGCTGATTTCCTTTTCCAGTAGGACTTGACACCTGCTCATACTGCCAAAACTACTTGTAACTGGTTTGCTGACCATGGTATCACTGTGCTTGATTGGCCAGCCAACTCGCCTGACCTGCACCCCATAGAGACTCTATGAGAGACACCAGACCCAACAATACAGACGAGCTGAAGGCCGCTATCAAAGCAACTTGGTCTTCCTAACACCTCAGTGATCGCCTCCATGCCATGCCACATTGATGCAGTAATTCGTGCAAAAGCATTAAAGCCCCGACCATAAATTAACATACTTTTCAGAAGGTAAAAATTTCTGTATTGTAATTTTTTTTATTCTAATATTATGAGATTTTTGATTTTCATAAGCTATAAGCCGTAATCATCAAGATTAAAGGGGGAAAAAAAGTCTTGAATTTCACTTAATGTGTAATGAATCTAGAATATATGAACGTTCCACTCTTTGAATTCAATTACGGAAAAAAAAAATACTTTTCCACTATAGTCAATTTTTTTTTTTATATGTTCCTGTATAGCTTAATGAAACTCATTGTACCAGAGACAAGCTTCATGCCTAGACACAGTACATGTATCCATAAAGGGGGGAGTTTTCAAGTTTCAGATTTAGATTTAAATTATTTAACCTCTCTGTTCTGATTAGCAATCTGTCAACATGGCTTGTTTAAAAATATGCTGATAGGGAATGTGTTTACTCTTCAGGGAAATTCAAAGAAGATGCATCATATCTGATCAGTAACCATGGTGTTAGACACAATTGCTAGCATGAAACACTGCAACAAAAAAATATATATATAACCTCTTCCGTGTAGTCATGAATTAATCACTAATGGTTAAGCTTTAAAAGGTAACTGATGTCACCGTTCATTTTAGTTACTTATCCAGACCTTTGTAAGGAAAGAATTTTAGATAATTGGACCTCTACAAATTTTAGCTTAGTACCTCTGGTTTAGACAATCATCACCTTGCATTTCAACTCCTGCTTTATGACTTATAATTAGTTACACATTAATTTGGCCTCCCGTCTGTGTGTGCAATCAGAACTTTTTCTGCAACATTCATTTAACCTTCTGTGTCTTCTTTATTCTTGGAAATCAACTATTGAATTTCCTACTATAACAAATATGTCTTTGAAAAATAAACCTGTTGTAGGGCTACATAAAACCTACATAAGCCTTTCATAAAAACTGATATAAACCTGCATATATGAATATTAATTAAGTCTCCTTCCGACAGACATTAGCTGCTTTGTTCATTCTGATTTGAAATGACACATTTTTGTTGACATAAGGTTGTGTTATGACACTTTCTGTGCTGAAAATAATTGCAATTTATGGTGATCAAACATCAAACTGATTTTAATTTAGGGTCAGAGAAAAGATGCA
This sequence comes from Ameiurus melas, assembly GCA_012411365.1. NCBI lineage: Eukaryota > Metazoa > Chordata > Actinopteri > Siluriformes > Ictaluridae > Ameiurus > Ameiurus melas. The sequence goes on from CM022754.1 coordinate 8,747,552, forward strand.
TAACTGTCATCAAGGTGTTGTGTAAATGCTTTAATAAAATCTTAGAAATAGTATTATTAAACACACTCTACTGATAGCCTAGGAAAAAAACACATAGCTCATGATATGTCATAACCACATAACTCATGTCATAGATTTAGCACACATATGCATAAAAATGTTACTATTAGTGAAATTAAACAAAACATTATTTAAAAGCCATAGAAAGATACACAACCTGAAATTGCTTTAAGAATTTATTCCAATATTATAAGCAGAATTAATTCCATTTAGCTAGTAAATGTTACATCATTACCTGTGTGAGTTTGACATATTAAATGAACAATATCCAACAAATTGTCAAATGACTTGAGTGTTATTGATTCATTCATCATTCATACATCTTCAGTAACCGCGTAAATACAAGCTCATTCACACCTAGGAGCAATTTAGAGCCACCGGTTCACCAGTAGGAAGTGGGAGTAAACTGGAGAACCCGAGGGAAACCCACACAAAGAAAACTCCACATAGACAGTGACCCAATCTTAGGACAAACCAGGAACCCTGGCCGCAATACTTGCCTATGACGTACTCTTGGCTCTGCATTTAAAAACGCAGCAGAGTTTTTCTTTAAGATGCTCTCTTTCTTTCTGTGTTTTCCCCTATCTTTGTTTATATTTCCCCCGTCCCCCTTTCAGCATGTACTCACTACACACGCACACGCACACACGCACACACACACACACACACACACACACACACACACATCCTTCCACAAGGCTCCACACATCTTGGCACATCTCCTTGTTTTTGACAGTCAAATCAAACCAATGTGAGTGATGGAGACCAGAGGGTAGATGTGAGTGTGTGTGTGTGTGTGTGTGTGTGTGTGTGTGTGTGTGTGTGTGTGTGTGTGTGTGTGTGTGTGAGAGAGAGAGAGAGAGAGAGAGAGAGCGAGCAAGGGATAGAGGACAGAATAACAATCAAAGGAATGAGAGAATACAGGTGTTTAGGTTTATGAGACAAGCTCAGTTGCTTGGGTCTTTGACAGCTGTTGATGTTATCAGAGACACTTGGCTGTTATTGGCTATGGGTTTGAAAGGCAGGAAAGGGGGGGAGCAGTTAGAAACAGAGAAAGAGAGAAGGAAGGGGTCCATAGGGCCTCTCCCTCTGAAACATCCCTGTTTGATAACATTTGGCTGAACTTTCGGATGTGAACCTCCCTCCTGACTCTACCACACTGAAACTGATCGCAGAGAGAAAGCGAGAAAGACAGAGGGAGAAAGACAGACAAGTAAAACATTATTGACCGGAGTGCTTCGCGTCTATTAGGAGGAAGAGCAGAAAGGGTGGGCGAGGGGGGTCGACGAGCGTCTCCCAAAGCAGACAGGCTTCAAGCTAATCAGGAGGGAATGAAGGAAGCACAGTAACTCTTCACTAGAGGAACAGGTCACCATGCGGGCACATGAAAACAAGTGAGCTCCCAAATGAGAGAGCAGCAGTCATTATCTGCCATTTTAACAGCCTCCGCTTTCACAACACAGACTCCCAACTTTTCATCTTCACCCCGAGAGGTCAGAACTCAGGCCATGTGATGTGTTTTTGCCACAGTGGATTATTCAGCACTTCTCCAAACAGCTGAACTAAAAGCTGCTGCTTTTTTTTCAGACAGTTATATCTGAATTTCTTCAAATAAATCTAGAATGCTAAAGGATTTTAGCATTTTACCTGACCCTCACCATAATTATTTCACTTACATCCCATATGTCTTACTGCACAAATCATAAATAATATTCTTCTGAAACCAGTTAACGCATTCTTCTCAAATTCATGATCATTTAGAGGTAAAATCATAAATTTACGTATGCCCTGTAGAATCCACAAAATGTATTTAGTACTGCCCTGAATAAATTATTTCACATAACAGATGTTTACATACTGCATAGACCACAAGATACAATAATAACTGAATTTACACAAATGAACCAGTTGAAAAGTTTATACATATGCTTAATTTTGATACTTAATATTGTGTGTTGTTACCTGGATGATTAACGACCGTTTTCGTGATAGTTTTTCATGAGTCCCATGTTTGTCCTGAGCAGTTAAACTGCCCACTGTTCTTCAGAAAAATCCTCCAGGTCCTGCACATTCTTTCCTTTTCCAGCATCTTCTGCATTTGACCACTTTCCAATAGTGGCTATAAGATATTGAGATCTATCTTTTCATACTGAAGACAACTGAGGGACACAACTATTACAAAAGGTGCAAACATTCACTTATTCTCAAGAAGGAAACACGATACATTAAGAGCCAGGGGGTGTAAACTTATGAACTGGATGATCTGTGTAAATTATTATTTTGTCTTCTGGATAACATGTAAATGTTTTAAACAGCTTCAGAAGGGCAGTACTAAATGAGAGAAAAGAAAAAAAAAGATCTTTTAAACAAAATAATAACAATTTACATCATCCTGTTCAAAAGTTTACACCCCACTTCCTCTTAATGTACAGTATTGTGTTGCCTTCTTGAGCATCAATGAATGTTTGCACCGTTTATAATCTTTCCTTATTTGTAATAGCCTCTCAGTTGTGAAAAGATGGAGCTCAAAATCATATAGCTACTGTTGGAAAAGGTTCAAATATGCAGAAGATGCTGTAAAACCAAATAATGTGCCGGACCTGGAGGACTTTAGGTTTAAAGGCTGGGTTTGTGAGAAGTGGTGGAGTTCACCATGACGTGTTCAAATTCGGATTTTTCATGAGATCAGCTCGCTAAACGTAAGGATGCTCGGTCAGATGAGGGCCGTGTCCACTTGCAACTTTGCCACATGCATTCTATTCATTCCAGTGGATAGCTCTGCATTCACATGGTACGTGATGCTTGTGTGTGGAAAACGTAGCTCGCAAACTGTGTGGCAAAACCTGGTTAAATTTATTCAATCAGACAAACATTTCATGATGGGGGCACATAAAAAAAAAAGAAAGAAAGAAACATCCACCGGTAGAGGCCCTAAAACGGCACGTGGCTAAAAAAAAATATATATATATATATATATATATATATATATATATATATATATATATATATATATATATATATATATATATATATATATATATATATATATATATCTGAGTGGACACATAACATTACTCTCAACTAAAAGCAGAAATTGTTGTTGGCAATAATTCCAGACCTAGATTTATTTTGCAGCAAATATTTGAACAACCATAAAGTATTTCACTTTAGATGGTACACTTTATCAAAAAAATATGAATAGCAAGCCATTTGGATGAATATGAAGCAAAGAACAGCTGCTGTTTTATTCATAAGCTCTAGCTGTTAGATGTGAATGCAGACAACATTTACTGTTGACACATAGTATAATTGCTGAATGTATACACTGTGCATCGCAAATAGCATTGTTTTCATGCTGGCTTTTTCAGCTGCATATTCACATTCTTGTATGTTTACCAGCCAGATAACATTCTGAGAAACAAGCAGGGCACAAAATCAGGGAACACCATGCAGGGAGGCCATGAGTGTACCCCATAAAATATTTTCCTATTCTGATAAAACACTGACCCCGACTGAGATTAATCAAGAAAACAGGAGGGAGGTTTGATATGCATAATCTTTTCTTTTATTCGTTTTTCCCCCTTCACTTCCCATTGAATGTTAATTTGCTCCATGCTACCGCACCACCATGGATAATCTGGATGGAAATGGACCTGCTTTGTCCTAGTTTTGCCGAGAAATATGTCAGAAGTCCAAGTCTATTTTCTCACACACAATATTAATTTGGAGCTCAGAGGTGTTGGTGATGGATATTCAGGATGGAGGACTAATAGCTGAAATTATATTATTGCTAATAATACATGTGCTGCAGGCTCTGATGAGCTTCATCCGTGGCCTCTTCTAATTCATATGTAAGAATCGAATATGAATTTCCTGCTTAAAAAGCAAGCCTTTCTACCGCAAGCATGTTCAATAGCGACCGTTTATTATCAGCAGCAAAATTCCAACACCAGAGCCATGAAAGTTCACGCATAAGTCATTTAATGGAGGTTTCCGAATCTTGATCATAGGCTTGTTTCTTCATTATCTCTCGGCTTCATATCGCAAAATTTATGCTTTTTGCTCTTAATGCAATTTATGTTTTTACCAAGGCAATCTGAAGCCAGGATCAAAGTTTGCTTCCTCCAGTGGAATGAAAGAGAAGGGGAGGTATGGAGGTGGTCATTAAAGAAAAGTGCAATACATGTTGTTTCCTCTTCGCTTTTTCTCTCTTAATGCACTGGAAGACAAATTACACCCCCTAGGTTTCTCTTGTTATTCCACAATTACAGCAGGTACACGACTTTTCTTCATAAAGGATCTGATTGCTCAGAGTGCTCTACCTGTGCATGCACTAAACCTCATCTGCCCTTTAACACACTGAGATTGGGTTTTTTGTTTGTTTTGTTTTTGTTTTTGTTTTTCATCTGTGTATGATAGACAGAGATCATTTATTGTGTATTTATCCTCTCCTACGGTTATACTCAGATCTTTTTTCCATAAATTATTTGTGTGTAAATGGCGCTCTGTGCCAGTTCAATTAATCTGAACTACAGTATGCTCTGAACTTATACAACCACATATCTTAATCCAACAGAGCCTTGCCGTGTTATGCCAAAACCAGAAAGAGAGTGGTGTAATCATAAATGTAGGCTAAGCAGTGCACAATCTGCTCTTCCTCGTCCCCATGGTTTTGGCAACGAGATGGAGATTAATTTCAGCCTCACCCACAGAACAAGCGTCTGCTATGGTGTTACTTTTCTGCCAAAAAAAGACCCCGATAGTTTAATCTTTGAGCAGGATTCCTTCTGCCATCATGCCTGTTTTATTTTTTGTTTGTTTGTTTGTTTGTTTATTTGTTTGTTTTCCAAATGACACTTCTCGGGATTTTCAGAATGGATTATAAAATACTTTACTATATGGGCAAACATTTGTGTATACCTGACCACCACACCCATGTGTGCTTGTTGAACATCCTATTTAGTTCCGCTGTGCTCTTATAATAACCTCAATTCTTCTGGGATGGTTTTCCACTAGATTTTGGAATGTGGCTGTGGGGATCTGTGATCATTCATCCACAAGAGCTTTAGTGAGGTCAGGCTGATGTCGATGTGAGGAGGCCTGAGGTGCAGTCAGCATTACAGGTCATCCCAAAGGTGTTTAGTGGGGTATAGGTCAGGGATCTGTGCATCAAGATTTTCTACACCAACCTTGGCAAACCACGTCTTCATGGAGCTTGCTTTGTACACAGAAGCATTGTCATGCTGGAATATTTACATAGATATGTATTCATTTAGCAGACGCTTTTATCCAAAGTGACGTATAAATGAGGAAATACAATCAAAGCGATATATTAAGCAGAGAACAATAAAAGTAGTGCTATCATGCAAGGTTTATAATTGAGTTCTGGAGAAGCAAAGTGTGCAGAGTAGAGGTGGAAGAGCCAGAGTAAGTTTTTTTTGTTTTAAAAAAAATAATAATATAGGGGTTGGCATGTTAAGGTTTAGTTAAGTGCTCACAGAAGAGGTTAGTTATTTTTGGAAAATAGTGACAGATTTGTGGGAAAGATTTGGGCCTCTTGATTCCAGTGAAGGGAAATTGTAATGAAACATCACACAAAGACAATCTATATAATCATGTGGTTCCAAAATTGTACCAACATTGTAGGTGAGGCCCACATATTGATGTGATGATCAGGTGTCCATAAACCTTTGGCCATATAGTGGTGCATACCACTGCCTTATGTTTTTGATGGTAGAAGAAACAAACGATTAAATCATCAAAGTTTTTGGATGTAAGACTAGTACAGTATGTTAATGATAAAAGAAGATCTTAGGCATCCATCCATCCATTTTCTCTACCACTTTCTCTCCACTTGCCTGGAGCCTTTCCCAGGGTACTCGGGGCATGATTAGGCTGTCCCCTGGGTGGAGGTCCAGCTTATTGCACACACCCATTCCAACACTATGGACAATTTGGAAATGATAATCAGCTTACAATGCATGTCTTAGGACTGGGGAGGAAACCCGAGTACCTCTGGGTATCCCCGGAAGCACGGGGAAAACGGCGAGCACACAGGGCGCAGGTGGGAATCGAACCCCCAGCTCAAATGTGCTAACCATTAAGCCACCATGCTCTGCAAGTTCCAACAAACCCCAAATTACTTTATTCCCCTTATACTACAAAAATATGTTTAATGTATCAATTATTTATTTTATATACTCTTTATCTGCTTATAGTTACATTTAATGTTGTGCAACGTCCACAAATATTTTTTTTTAATTAAAAGCATCTGTTTATAGGTGTGTCTACATACAAGACCATGTGTAAGTTGTTAATATAAATCAATAACATAGAACAAGTGCATTACCATAAACCCATCATTTTCCTTGCAGCCAGAAATGTCAGAGCTATTCTGTAACATACCATAACACAACGCTGAATCACTGCACTGTTTCTGACTTTGCTAGCATTATACCATTAATTGCTTTAGTTGTCATTTTGGACATTAGGTCGACATTGGAGCTAACACAATTACCTACTTTAAGTTCTCCCTGGTATTTTAATACAGGTACATTAAAAACAAATTCGAATACAATTAGGAGTCTAATTTAGTACTTTATCTGATTTATGGCTTATTTGATAATGAGTTGTATTAACTGAGGTACTTAGACTATAAACAGATTTTGATAAAACTACGTAAAAAGTTCTTAGATGTATGCCTACTAGATAAACATATCTGCTAATACAAGTGAAAAACTATTTATTTAAAAAGAATATTCAGGAAAATATTTTCAGGCTTCTTTTTTAGAGATTCAAATTAAATTGTGCTACTAATTTCCATCCAATTTCCATCTATACTGCTTTATCCTTTTCAGGGTCTCGGGGAAACCTGGAGCCTATCCCAGGGAGCATCGGGCACAAGGTGGGGCACACCCTGGACAGGGTGCGCTACCAAGTTTTGACAGTAAAATAACATCCATAGAATGCTAGGCAGCCATGCAGTGGGCGAAACATCTTAGCAGATTACCAAAAGACTTCTCATAACTATTATTCTGTTTGCTGAGTATGAATCAGAGTTAAATTGATACTTTTGGTTTATTGCTATTTGACTGAATGTAAAAAGGTTACACACCTTAGCCAAGTGCATAGAGAAAACACCTTAATAAAAGATTACATAATTATATAAATAATCACTTTTAAATGTTTTGTGTATCTCATCTAGCATTTATCTGCTCTTTTTGTTCACGGAATAATTTCCATAACACATCACACATTTCTTCAGTGCTCAGTTTGCTCCTTTTTGTTCAGTTTAAAAGAATCACTTTTGCATGGCTCACACCTGGCATTAACATGTGTCTTGGCATTATCTCCAGTGACTATCTGTGATTGGATTTCATACGTTGTTTCCGTTGGAGGAAGGCCGTCACACACGTTTATTAAGTCAGTCTTCCGCTGCATATGTTTTCAGGCAGAAATGTCCGCGAGTCATATCTCTTGTGCCTTTACAGGCTGTTTCAAAAGTTTTAATCGTGTGGTCTGCTAATGAAACTTTCAATTAAATATACGTATAATGTATGAAATAATGAAATGATTGAGAGATGAGAGATAGTGTCATCTTTATCCATTAGCCTAGTGGCAGAGAGCTCTACCGTTCGGCACAATTTCCAAACAATCTTGATTCCATATTTTCTAGCGAGAGCAATGATGCAGTTGATTAGTTTGTCCTTCGTTGCTGTCATGATGTGGTTCCAGCCCACCTCCGAATGTCGTTTGAGTAATCGGACCACAGTGCATCTTAGAGGCACATTTGATCATGTATTTATCTCAGTAAGCGTATTATCAGATCACCCAGGACACATGTTAACGCCAGGTGTAAACAATGCCTTTGGGTGCTTTCACATATGCAATGTTTGGTCCATCTGAATAGAACATCATCTGTTAAGGTGTTAACAGAGCAATCACACTCTGGTATGGACAGAAACAAATTCAGTCTCAATTCTGTTCCAAGCAAACTGTAGTACAATTTGATTGCGGTCAACCCTGAATCGACTCAACTGTAGAAAGTGAACTAGACATGATGTGTGTGTACAATGGTTACAATTTATTTTTTTTTTTTTTTAGAAAACTTGCATTTACTTCATCAAAAAAAAATTGACCAATACGCTTATTCATTTTAAGTTGAATAAGGGTTTATGTGACATATTTTCATGCTTATTTGCTGAATTTACAATATCTAAGGATAAGAGATGTAACAGATGTGATACAGGTTCTGTTGGTGACTATATTCATATGTTTTGGCAATGTCCTTGTGTTATGGCTTTTTAAATCTAGTTTAATCTCTTAACTTGCATCAAAAAACGTGTTATTAGCAGCTTTGATTACTGCAGAGAAGTCCATTTTGAAAGGTTGATTTGAATCAGATATTTGCCTTTCATCAAACTGGCATTCATATTTGTTTGGACGTGCTTATACTGGAACAGGCTACATCCAGGCTACCGGGTAGTAAGCATACCCAACAATCTCTCCCTCTCTTTACCTCCCTTTCCCTTTCTCCTTCTGTTGAGCCACACATGGATTTATGGAGATGCCAGTGATCCAGTGATCCTCACCCTTTCTGCTCTCCAGACCTGCCTGATCCATCCTGATGCCTTACCTCTGGATGGAGCTCTCGTCAACTGGAGGCTACATTCTGCCACTGAGGACAACCCCAAGCAGTGCAGGCTGGAGATTACTGAGGATGGTGTCACTTGAAATACAATGGAAATGGTTTTGGACCTCAATTCCACATGGACATTCTTGCTGTCGTCGCTGGGACTACGGCTAGGACTGCAATTGCCACATACAATTTTGCAGTCAAGTCTCTTTAGTGAACAGTGGATTAGATCAACAAAACAGACTTCATATAAAAACCATAATGAACTTACCTTTACTTTCACACTATCTGTTGTTACCCAGATGAGGACGGGTTCCCTTCTGAGTCTGGTTCCTCTCCAGGTTTCTTCCTCATATCATCTTAGGGAGTTTTTCCTCGCCACCATCACCACTCAATAGGGATAAATCCACACACTTAAAATCTGTATCCTGTGTTTATATGCTTCTGTAAAGCTGCTTTGAGACAATGTCCATTGTTAAAAGTGCTATACAAAAAAAATTGAATTGAATTGAATTGAATTGAATAAAGGCATTCTTATTTTTTTGGAAATGCTTATCCTGGAACAGGCTACATCCAAGGCCAAACCACGCAAAATTCAGAATTGGACGGTTGCTGTTAGCTTTGTCAGAAACCTTGTACATTGATGATTGTTATGTCGGTGTGTCTCTGGCTTAATGTGTTTTGTATCTGAAACTTAATTAGGTGAATTGTGTGTGTGTGTGTGTGTGTGTGTGTTGTGTGTAGACACCCCCCCTTGCCTGTGTTTTTGTGTTGCTGTTTTTGTGTTGCTTCTTATCATTCATGAGAAACCAATAAAAATGTTATTCACACAAAAAAAATAAAAATTGAGAACTAATTGTTACTTCTTCACATTTCAGTGATTATCCTCTATCACTTTGCTGAAAAGTTTTCACTGAGCATCTTTTACACCTGACTTCATGAGCAGAACGCAGAGCAGCCTCACTAACAGAATTACAATGAGGCCCAAAATGTACTGCATCTGCAGAAATTAATTATGCACTTTATGATTTCAATAATACATAGCGAAAGGAGAAGAAAAAAAGATTTCGCCTTTTATCTTTGAGCATTTCCAAATTTAGTAGCTCTGCATGGATAGGTTTCAGTTTGCTTTGAGCTAAAGAGGCCTCATTTTTTGCCTTAAAGCAGCCGGCATGGAGTCAAGAGAAGTGGGAGAGATTTTTAAAAAGGATGTTTTGAAACCCCTTACCATGAGCTTGCTTTTGTAATTAGCTGGGGCCACCTCAGCGTTTTTTTAATGAAACATTTCCGGAATATGGGAAAGAAAGCCTGTCTCGTCTGTCCATGTGTTGTTGTGGACAACACACACACACATACACACACATACACATGCACAACAAACACCCTCAGCCAAGCATTCAGAGACAGTATGTGTGGGATAATGTTATGTAGGGGGTGTGTGTGTGTGTGTGTGTGTGTGTCTTGCTTCTTAAATAGGCCGCTAATCACACAAATTATTGCATCTAATTACCGCTCAGGCTCTAATTAATTCCTCCAGTATCACATCATTTAGTGCGCATTCACACCACAGCACCTGTTTTTCAGCGAATCTGCGCTGTTAATTTGCTTATAAAACAAATAGCATTTGCATAAAATGCTTAATGAAGGGTTGAGCCGGGTTCTGCTGTCCCGCCATCGTGCTGCGTGGAGAGGTCAGAGATAGAGACGTGCTCTAATCCCACTCCAGAACAATGCTCTCCATTGTCACGCCTCTCACCCCATCTCTCCCTGATACGTTTTAATAAAACGAGAGCACTCGGCACTAATTAATACGAGCATGCGTTGCTAATTACTCTGCTGTACAACACGCCGGTTGTTGAACCCTTTCATGAAAAATAAAAAAAAATAAAAAAGCATGTCAGGCTGCAGCGCACGAGGAAGGATAACGATGCAAGAGGAAGTGCGGAGGTCAGACGTGGACTTTAGAGACAATTATAACACTTGAGAAGGTTATGCATTGCGGTTATTCTTTAGTGAACTGCTGAGGCCTTGACTTGAAGAGTGTAGCGAGCCAGAGTTTTGGGAATAAGTTCTTGTTGTTTTTTTATCCAAATCTAGCATGTCATAATCCACATGACATGCATACATCATTAAACTTGTAGTATAATGACACCAATGCACATCTGCATATGCACATATCTACGATTCAGTAGAAAGCTGCTTTTCATCCTAACACTTTATTTTTAGGAGTTACTTTGAAGAGATCGGGAGCACGCTATAAACATGCAGCATTAGCTCCAAGCTTCAGAAGAACATAGGCAGCTGTAGAACTGTTCTCTTTAGTTCACTGAGAGATGCCATTATCTCCACTGTTTCTTTGGACACTCTTCCCCCTACTGGCGTGAAACTATCATTATACATCTGTGCTGGTAGTGTTTATGCAAAAACCATATACATGCTTATGACATACTACACATAGCATTCAATTCAGTCTCAATGTGTGATTACGGATGATTGATTATCTGATTAATACTCTGCATTGCATTCTGATTTTGCCTTTTGTTTATAGTTTGGTGTTAAATGCACGTCACATGCTGTTCAAATGCAGACCTGAAATGGGAATAAGTAAAACAGTAAAGGACCAGTTGCAGTAGCCTAGACTAAAATCAAACAGGAACTCTGAAATCTGCATTCATAACCACAATGAACTAGTGTTACGCAATTTGTCACAAAGGTCCATGTCTGACTCCAGGACACTTTCTCTTGCCTTATTATCCGTCTCTATGTGCTACACAACAGATGTGTTCTACAGCAGAGTAATTAGCAACACACACTCCCATCATTACAAATAGTATAGAATAGTTAAAACACAATATAACTGAGCTGTTGTTAAATCTCTGTACTGTACATGTACGTGGATATACTCTATATGGACACGTGACACATGTTCTGTAAAGACTGTGTATATGGATTTGTCTGTTGTAGTCATGATATGTTAATTTGTTGTATGTTGTTCCTTTTATATGGACATTAGACATGCCCATCAGTCAGTGCAAGTTAGATCATTTCAATTATTAACATTTCAGCTCACATAACGGCGATTTTTTTTCTTCAATTTTTTTTTAAATCACCAATTCAAAAGACTGTACAGATTTGTTCAAATTTCTCATGATGTCAAGCTATTGCTTTCAAATGAAGGATGTGTGCATTTTGAAACATTTCATTATTCATGTTTATGTGCTTAAAAATAATAATAATAATAATAATAATAATAATAATAATAATAATAATAATAATAATAATAATAATAATAATAATAAAGCAGAACATCATGTGCAAAATGTAGCATTATTGATCTAGGTTAAGATGATCTTAACTAGTAGATAGTGTATTCAGTGATGCTCATGTTACTATTTAATGATGAGTTTTGTTCCTGAACTTATTCCTGATCTCAACATATGTGTGTATATAGATGTGTATATAGATTCTTCTGTAACACCACACACTTTAAAATCCAGGCTCTTTCCTAAGCCTGTTCAGCTCAGGTCAGCATAAACAGCATGTAAAACACTATTCTCTCTCTCTCTCTCTCTCTCTCTCTCTCTTTCTCTCTCTCTCTCTCTCTCTCTCTCTCTCTCTCTCCCCACTGTCTCACACACATATTAACAAGAATTGAAAAAAAACATAAATTTTTGTAGAGCCATCATTTCACCCACTTCTCAAGCAAACACAGAGAGGAATAGAACAGAGAGACATTTTACAGTAACAGAGCAAACAGTCGAGCCGAGCCTTTCCACCTCTCCACCTCACCATAACCGCAGCCCTGCGCCGTAAAGTGGCTTTACGAGGATTAGCGGGAGGTGCTGATTTTTTGACATCCATCATTAATAATTAATCAACCTTAATAATTCATGTGAGCTTCCAAAAGTTGAACATTAATTTTTGATCCACTCCATCCCGGCCCATTATTTGCATGAAATCAAATGAAACTGTCACTATAATGTGGTGACGTCAGTGAGGAGGAGACGGTGGACTGGAACTGGCATGGATGGGAGTGGGACTTCAGTAGTTAAACTCTCCATGCATGTGTGTAGCCTATTTCATGTGCAAAACAGGAGCTTTGGGGTGATTGTTCTGTCGCTTTGACAGACAGATCGGTCCACAGGTTTGCAAATGGACCGAATTAATTTTTACCTGTATGAACATGCAACAAAGTACCCATTTTTCACATTCTTTTGTTTTGTTTTTTTGCCAGCAAACTTTATTCCACATTTGTTCTTTACTGCCAAAAGTGAGTAGCCAAAATCCAGCTTCAATAATCTACTGCATTCTACTAAAATAAACAGCGGCCTATATCACATGCATTCCAATGCATTTTTATTGTTGATTAAATAAACCATTAAAAAGTTTTACACTGATCAATTTACATTGTTGATATAGTTGGATTTGCCAGTTCATTTGCAACCTTAATTTCTGTTACATTTTTGTTTTGATTTGTTGAAAGATTTATAACTAGTCAATTGCAGTGCTGAAATCATAAAAAAGAAAAACAAGTGTGTGCATGTGTATATTATAAATGTTAAGTTTTAAGTTTTTTTTTCACTAATATATTGTCATCACTCATTATTATTATTATTATTATTATTATTATTATTATTATTATTATTATTATTATTATTATTATTATTATTATTATTATTATTATGCTGATTTCATAGGGTAAACAACACAATTTACAGCTCACAGATAGATAGATAGATAGATAGATAGATAGATAGATAGATAGATAGATAGATAGATAGATAGATAGATAGATAGATAGATAGATAGATAGATAGATAGATAGATAGATAGATAGACAGATAGACATATATATAGCAAAAAAGTGTATTGTCCAAGTAGACATTCAGAATAATATCACATACCACAAATACTCATTATTAAAAATCAAAGTACTTCCCTCATGTTTGCCCATACAGAAACACTAACACACACACACACACACACACACACACACCCTGAGCTAAATAATTACCCCACTTCCCAGAGCGATTGCTCATTCTGGCTGTAAAGTGAATGCTCTAGGCTGTCCCCCCTTCTCTGTCTCATTAGGACCCTCCCGTCCGCCACGCAGCCGTCCTATGTGAGAAATTATCAATTAAAACCCTGCATCATTTGCATAGGAGGAAGTGGAGATTTATGGGATAGCGAGACGCGCGTGTCCCTGCGCAATCCGGTGCCACTCAGATTGTTTGTGGCCAATCTTAAATCCTAGAGGCCCCACCAAGATGAACTGCCACGTTACTGTGAACGTTGAGGAGTCTGAGGCCCAGCTCTGAGATTTATTAGCAATATTATCACAAACACGTCTCAAGTTTTCCCTTTTAATATGGCCCTGAGTCCTTGGAGGAATGTATCCAACGTTGCAATTACGCATCTCACAACTCCCATTCCCATTCCTGGTATATAACATATTAATAAATATCCGGCCCTTTTTTTAATATACATGCAAGTGTGTTGAGGGGGGGTCTGAGTGCAGGGTTACACTAATAAATTACCTTTGTCTTTTCATTGCTGTTTTATTTTTCATCATTACTTTCTTTTAACTGCCCTTCTTGTGTGGAAGTAAAACAAGCTGAGTAGTCACCACTGAGGAGAGACAGAAAGAAAAGAAGCTTGATTTTGTGAAACATTTTCTCTGTATGCCATGGCATTGGTCTATTCCAATGGAGGGCCACCCACTAAATTGGATTGACCCTCTAATGCACTGTGTGTGCGTGTGTGTGTTTGTGTGTGTGTGTGTGTGTGTGTCAGAGAGAGAGTGGGAGAGAGAGAGAAAGAGAGAGCATTGTATAGAGGAAGACACAGACTGCATGATTACTGCAACCTGTGTTTGTCTGTGCCCATTGACCACTTTGTGGAAATGCCTAACCTTGACCTCAGCAGTGATAGAAGGAATTATTCATTTTCAAACACACTCTGTGTATACTGTACACAATACATAGAGACAGGAAATAACAAAAGAGAACAGTTTATTGTTATTATTATTATTATTATTATTATTATTATTATTATTATTATTATTATTATTTTTTAAAAAAAAAAAAAAAAATTTTTATTTTTTTTTTTTTTTTTTTTTTGTAGTTACAGTATATTTTTATACGACGTTACCATTAAGAATTAAGATATTAAGGTGATAGATATTATAGATATTTCTGTGTGTCTAAAATATTCAATGTACCAAGCAATCTCTTGATCAAACCCAGACACTCCATCATCATTAGTCTGTAAATCATTATTAGATTTTGGAGACATCATTAGTCTCCAAAACCTATTTTTCATCCAATGTTATCCAAATATATCAGTCATAAACAGATAAACATGCTATTTTAAGTATTAAAATGAAAGTATGTGAAGCTTTATTAACACTTGGTGTAAAGTATGATCACTTTTTGAGGTTTTTGAGGGAAGATGGGGTAGAGGAAAATAGTTCTGACTATTTGTTATAATTTAAGCTGAAGTACCACAAAAGTCTAAAGAATATTGGATTACTCATATTTCAGAATGAATTCATTGACAGAATTGTTATTAAAAAATGTTTTTTTTAAAATTGATGTTTTTTTTTAATTTTAATGAAATTCTCACTTACGTCACTTACTACAGTGTAAAAATCAGTACTGCTATGATGGAGCAAGGGTGAGGTTGATTATTTTCCTATAATAATAATAATAATAATAATAATAATAATCTTGTACCACAACAATCTCTCAATGCTAACACGTGTATGCGGAGCATTATGTGTAAGCTGTTAATATAGAAACTATACAGAAGTATACAACTACTGTCTGACCTGTACAGTTATAGAAAATGAATCGACATGTTCTGACCAATCAGCATCCAGGTCTCTGGTATAAAGAAATATAAGGTGATAATAGCACTAATTACTAATTACATGTATTTACATGTACAACTACACATATAAAATACACAATGTTTTTAATACCATATTTACAACTAAAATATGTATATATTGTGCAATATTTATGTTTAAAGTTCTATGTGTAGAATAAAACATCCATTAAAATATACTGTAACATGGCACTTTTAACAGTATACCATCTATGATTTTTATCTATGCTTTTTTATATCCTCTTTAAAATATATATTTAAGAAGAACTAAACTAAATCTATCCAAATATGCTGAGTAAGCTTGTTGTTTCCCCTCTGCTGTGAGAAGAAGGAGGAGGGAGGAGAGGAAGAGGATAAACCTCGACAGCAGTGTCATACCTGTATGACATGAGCTATTATAGCAGTAATGGCTGTTGTTTTTGAGAGAACATGTTTGTTGCTGATATTTATTCACGATTCTCCCCAGAGACATGCATGCAGAGCAGTGGAATTCAGTGCAGCCTCACAGCGCAGCAAACAGCAGTATAGCAGCGCAAGCGTGGGTCTCATGGGTCTCACATATGCAGATATGCATTAATAATGGTCGGTTTTATCATTAACAAAAATCAAAAGAGTCCTGAGTGCAGCAACTGCTACTGTCTTGTTATGACACCTTCTGACGCTTGCTGTCATCTGGTTGAGATGAATTATTATTATTATTATGAACTCAAGTAAAGTAGCTCAGGAAGAGTTCAGTTTCAGGAGTGTTTGTATTAAAATGATATTCTTGGGTTCCCGAGTGGCGCAACAAACAATCATTCACCCTTTCATCCAGAGACCGCAAGTTTGCATCTCGATGATGCTACTGCCATCCGTGGCTGGGAGTCTAAGAGAGCAAAAATGAGTGTGTTACATCACTCTGTGACACAGCATGGTTGGCTAGCTCCATGTGTCTTGGAGGAAGCATGAGATACCTACAACCTTCTGGACTGGTAGCTAGGGGAGACCTATAGTAACTAGTGGGTCGGAATTATTTTTTTCAGTTATTTTAGGGACATAGTAGTACCCTTCACATCTTAAAAAATAGACAAAAAAAGAAAAAGAAACATAATTTTTAGGCCACACCTGCATTTGGTTCACTAAATACTGACACAGATACTATTTGGAGCACTATACAGCTATAGATAGAGATAGTGGCATTAGGTTACACTCAATCTGTGTATATAGGCTTATTTTTCTATGTCTAGGTATGTTTGCATTTGTATGTGTCTGTTTAGATGTTTATCCACCCGTGTGTATGTGTGATAAGCTCCTGTATGTGTGAGTTTATGTGTCTATAGCCTAAGTAGATGCCTGTGCATTTATTGTATGTGTATGTATCTGTATCTGTATATACTGTTTGAGCGTGTGGGAGGAATTGAGCGGGCCGTGTGTCATGTCTACATGTGCATGTACACTAAGTGTGTGTGGGTGAGTGTGTGTGTGTGTGTGTGTGTGTTTTGACATATGCATGTGTGAATTTAATTATGTGGGTATGCGCAAGTGTGTATATACATTTATGTGTCTGTATGTGTGCATATACAGTATGGTGTGTGTGTGTGTGTGTGTGTGTGTGTGTAGGTGTTTGAATGTTCATTTATTTGTATGTGAATTTATACATGTATGTTTGCTTTTTATGCAGGTGTATGTATGCCTGTAAGGTTTAAGCCTCATCTCTAATCATTGCCTGCACTGTGTGCATACCTGAGTGTGAGATCGGTATACAACATGCCTAAGTAAACAGATATGCTGCCTGAATATGGATCGGAATACCAAAAGCTAAGTGGGATGGCTAGTTTAATATCCCCCAATTAGAGTGTGATTTGAGAGATCAGTTGCTGAAGAGCCCGGGCCGTCCCTACCTGCATGCAGGGCCTGTCATCCAATGTCACACTCGCACAGTGCAAATGTATGCGGTCAATTACAGAGTGCCGGGCCCTCGTCAGCCACGAGGCCGGGCTAAATATAAAACAGCAGCCGTTGAAATGGGCTGCGGGGAAAAAATGAGTATACGGTAATACCGAGAGACCTTCCTCAGAGTGAGAGTGGTGTGATCTCCTGCCTGTATCTTTATATAGGTTTACAAAGCTTAAATGAACCTTTCTCTCTAAGGGCAAGGAAAAGTGAAGGTGGTGGTCTCTCTCGTGCTCTCTCTCACTCTCTCTCTCTTTCTCACATACACACACACACTCACACGGTCCCAGTGTGGCCTGTATTAGTGTAGCGGTGCAGTACTTTCCCAGATTACAGGAGGAGAGCTGGCGCCTGCGTTCACAGCTCAGCTGAAGGCGACCAGGTCTAATTGCTCTCAGAGGGGTACAGAAAAAGAGAAAGAGAGAAAAACAGACAGAGGAGTGAAGAAGCAAGCTTCTCTCACAGACACACCAGTGTTGTCTCACCCCTCACACTCCATATCGTGCCACCAGTCTTCAACTCTCTCACTCCAAACAACCAGCTACAATTAAAGGAGGAAGACCGAGCAAGAGAGAGAGAGAGAGAGTAAGGGAGCTAGAGAGACAGAGAGGCACCCTTTATTAAAGCTAGTGCTAATTGAGATAGGAGCCAAATAATGGGGGATGACACTTTAATGAAGACACGCTATGTGAAGCTACTTCCTCTCGCCTGATCACCGTGCCAAGGCAGCGTGCCGGAGAACGAGTGCACCCATTTCCTCCACTATATTACAAGACCCAAAGAAATGATGTGGAGGTGTCCTCGGCACGCGGTAATGCGGTTTTGGAGCGGTGACAAAAACAGTGAGGGAGATGCTATTGTTCCCCCGTGTTAAAACCCAATTACACAAGGCTCAGCGTGATTGCCTTCGTGAGCTCCCCGTTCGTTTGCCCACAGCAGCAAGGGTTTCTACACGCCACAGCTCTACTCTCACATACACATAAACACACACAACGCAACACACTGATCCAATCAGCGCTGAAGCCGAGCTTCCAACGTCTGTCTCAAGACTGGCGTACTTTTGTTTCTCATTACTGTCTGAGAGGAAAAGCAGTGTATTTACCACAAAACTCTTCACAGAGGCTTCATTTGTTACTAAATTACATCCTTTTAAATGCCTATGTTTTTTTGTAAGACATGATAGTTATACCACAGCCAAAATGTTCACAGAAGACACTAATGGGATTACTTTTCTATCATATTTATTGTCAAATATTTTTTTTCATCTTTTGTTTATGCTACATAAATGAACTTGGTTTACCTTTTACACTTTTTAATTGCAACTGTGCATCTTAGTTACACGGATTACTTGAACTGTTGTCCAAGAAGTACTGTGATTTTTGTGTTACATGAAAAAAAAAAAGTGACCCCATAAAACAAACATTTATTTTTAATCCTTACAGCATCCAGGTTTGTAAAATAATTCCCATGGATAATTTTTTGAATGTTCATTTGTATTTTATTTTTATACCACAGTGCTGTTAAACACTCAAATCTGATTGGCCAAGAAGGTGTTGATTAAACAGCATATTTGATCGCACTGTGTATAAAATAAAATTCTAAGAAAAATGAATTATTCTTATATATTCTATACATTATCATTTTCATCATAATGATACATCACATAATCTAAGGCTAATAATAAATGAATAAAAATATGTTGCTATTTAACATAAAATATACATAATCACTGATCTTTTGTGAAGATTACTTTAAGATGTTCACTTAAGGTTTTTGTAGGAAAGAAGTCTCCAATATCAGAACTTTTTAACAGTAAACAGTAAACTTTTCCACCACAGGAAAGGGTAAGGACGGAGAATGTTGTGTTTATTACAATGTCAAGAGAAAGTGAGGGAATTCTGTTTACACATGCTATAATGTAAGTGATAACAAGAACTTGTTGTGCAGAGGTTGCAAATGTAATTATAAACAGATTTTTTATTATTTTTTTTAAGTATGACCTTCATATTCCTTAATAAACAAAAATTGTAGTCATTAGCAAACTGTGGTATTAGAGAAATAAACCATAACATGGGGTGTTAGAGGAAAATAAGTAAATTCGGGGTGGAAACCCTGAAGGATTACATTGATGTATAACATTGAATACCTCTCATCATGTTTATTCCTAACTTAATTCCTGAAACGCCTGAAAGGACCTGATGATGTGTCCAGACGTACATTCTTCAATGTCTACATACTTTTCCTATGTTATACAATAGTTACGAAAAATATTCTACAGTCGTATGTTAATCACTTGTTTCCCATATTCTTTTAAAGACTGGTGAGCAATCAAATATTCCCCTATATGAACATTGTCACGAATCGTAGGGAAGGGGCACGGAGGCAGGAGCAGGCGGCGGAAGAAGCGTGGAGTCGGGGACAATCTAGAGGCGTAAACGAGTAACGTGCGGGGGTCAGGCGATCGGACAAACAGAATAATGAGGGCAAGACAAAGAGCGTGGTCGAAGGCGTAATCAAAGGGTCAAGGTAACGAGGTAATCAAAGACGGGAGTAAAGCTTGGTAACACAGAGAATGAGATAACTGAGCGTATACTTCGCAGTGCAACTCTGTGACTGGCAAACCTAAGTAGTAGTGCCTGAGTGTGAGTCTGTGATTAGCGGCAGGTGTCTTGGATCAGAACTCTGGGGATGGAGAGCGCATGCGTGCCTGAGAAGCACGCGTTGCATCTTGGGACTTGGAGTTCTGATCTGGCTGAGCTGTGACAAACATGCTGATTGCTCTCCAAGCTCATCCAACTATGCTAGTTTTAAGAAGAACAGGAAAAAATTAGGAAATGAATTGTAAACAAACCACCGGACATTATCGTTAATACATTATTTACAGAGGTGGTTAGTGACGTGCTACATTTACATCCTTACATTTACTTGAGTAACGTTTTGAGAAAAAAATGACTTTTAAGAGTAGGTTTAACTAGCCAAGCTTACTCAAGTTCATTTTTAATCAATGAAATGTACTTTGACTTTGCTACATTAGGTGGCGTTCCTCTGTTACTGTTAAATGTTAATGCCTATCTGTAGTTTTAATAATTAGTTTATATAACGTATAATGAGGTCGAGTGTCTTGCTGCAGTGGTCTGAATGCGGACACAACAACTATTTGTTTTTTAGCGTCTCAGTCCTGGAAAATAATGGCAGAAGAGGGGGAAGAAGTGAGCCTGTTGATGGAGGCAGGACACATACACATACTCTCTCTCTCTCTCTCTTTCTCTCTCTCTCTCTCTCTCTCCACAATTTCTCTTTTGTTATGTTCCATAGTCTGCTCTTTTGTTCTCTGTTGTCTTGTTTAAATGCAGATGCTGACAAGTTTGTGTTGTTAACACGTTGTGAAAATAAATACAGTCGACCGTTAGGAAAATGTTTGTTTTTTTGTGGTGTGTGTGTGTGTGTGTGTGTGTGTGTGAGAGAGAGAGAGAGAGAGAGAGAGAGAGATTTGTTGATAGGTTTGGTGCTATTGAATCCATCACAGCACTGGGATATGCTTGAACCCAGGTTTTAAATCATATAAAAAGAACAGACAGATGTTCAAAAAGAGCTGTGATTTACAGTTCTTCGTGTAGTCTGAAATTATTGTATTCCCTTCATTTTAATCAGATCCGACATAACTAGTTACTTGTACTTGAGTAGTCTTCTCATGAGATACTTTATTACTCTTACTCAAGTAATTATTACCATTATTACTTTTACTGTTACTTGAGTAATTTATTTGGCTAGTCTACCTACCTCTGGTTGTTTAAACCTTTTCTATATAAAGTACTTTTGGATTTGAGGCTGAAAATAAAAAGTGCTATTTAAATAAACACAATATTTAGATTCTAATTGAAAAGGTGCAATGTAGGTGCATTCATTCTTTGTGAAATATACAATTTCAGATATGAACAGTTTAAATTGTATGTTGTACACATTTTCATACGTCCTGGATGCAGCCTGAATCCTGTACTGTAATGACATCAGCAGCTGTTTACATCCAGACACACGAAAGGCACAATACAATATTCAGGTGTGATACTTTTACCTCTTAATTTAATATTACCACTTTTTTTTTTTTTTTTTTTTTTTTTTTAAAAAAAAAAAAAAAATTAATTAAAAAACTGGCGAAAAAAAATCTTTTTTTCTAAAAAAAAAAAAAAAAAAAAAAGGGTGGGTTATAATGGTACATTTTATTCTAAGGTCAGTCTTTTCTGCTTGCACAATTAACTGTTGTTTCTCCACCTGTGAATGTTTGATGGCAAGTAGGAGAGGGTCATTACTCACAGCCATTAGCACTCTCTCTCACTCTCTCCCTCTCTCTCTCACTGCCTGTCTCTCTCTCTCTCTCTCACTGTAGAAAGAGCCTCTTGAATTTTCACACACCTACCAGTGCTTCATCTATGCTTATACGACTAAAACCAGCATGAGCGAATAAGTGTATGGACAAAACCACTCCTGGAAACTCCTGAAAACTAACCTGTGGGCACTCAGTCATGGATAGGGCCTGAGAGTCCTCTCAAATTTGTATAAATAGTCTTTCAAATGTACTCTATTGTATAACATTCAAATCACGCATTATAAAAACACTAGAACTGTTAGCATCTGCTTTCATAACTTCATACAGTTTGTGAACATTTTTTTTTCCAAAACATAATGGCTTTTACCCACTTTTGTATTATATTATAATATATTCATTATGGGAAAGCACCATACTGATTTCAGCTGGGAAATCAAAGCTTTTAGAAAAGCTACAGGTATGAACTACTGTTTTGATTATATGCTCAATTTCAGACAGGTGACAAATTAAAAGAAAAAGAGGTGGCTCTGCTATGTTGTATGGGACATTTTGCTGGCATAATTTGGGTACACTTGATCCCTTAGAAGGAGGATTCATTGTTATACAAAGTTATCATAACTCCTTGGGTGTCAAACATGCAGTCCACAGGCCAGGTCAGGCTCAATATATTTGGCTAATAAATTCCCAATAAATTCTTATCCAGCCCACCAAATTAATTTATAATCCAAGTGCTAAATTAAAACCATGTTGTGGACCATAGCTGTTTTAAAAGATTTGAAAAGAGCTAGTCTCTGTTATTCCACTAGGGGGCAAATTAGAGCAATAAACTCAGGGTCGTAAACAAAACGTGGTAATGATTTAATTGTTTATTAGCAAGCTATAAAATGTATGCCATAGCTATGCCTTGTTCCAAAAGAACTAATTAAAGTGTTTATAGCCACTTTTAACGTGCCATTGGACTATTATCCAAAATGAATTCGATACCCTTGTTTGAACTGACCACCTTTATGGTAATGATGAAACATTTCTATCGTGATCGAAGTTGTCTATTGAAGGATGGCCATACCCCCATCCACAGGGCAGGAGGGCTCACTGAATGGTTTAATAAGGATGGAAATAATGTAAATCATATGCTATGGACTTCACATTCACCACATTTCAACCCAATTATACACCTATGGAAGGTTTTGGAGCGACATGTTAGATGTTGCTCTCCACCATAATTCCAAGGGGCATTGAAGCTGTTCTGGTGGCTCACGGTGATACAACACCTTAATAAGGCACGTTATGTTGTTTTTAACTTAAATTTTTCACACAATCTATATTTCAGCAATTTTGTTTACCACATACCAACACTTCTGGTATAGTGTATGCAGCTCACAATTTGGGATCCTTGATCTGCACATTATGTCTATTTAATAATGATCAACATTATATATGTATGTGTCTACCAACAGTATGTCGTTTCAGGGGTAAATTGCCAAGCAACTGCAAGGTAGAGGCAGATCCATATTCAGAGGATAATTAGAGAAACAAGATAGTGCTGTTCTAATTATTGTGTAATGAGCTACGAAAACACTAATTGATGAGTATGATGGTAACTCATTACATAGTTACAAGAGCTTATTAAGACATGCTTTCACTCTAATCTGAACGTTGACCCATTGTCATTAAATATGCTCTATGTTAATGATGTATGATGTTCTTTGGTAAGTACTACAACAAAGTTGGATTACTTTATAGACAAAGGTGAAAAATGAACCTGTGCAATGATTAATCAAACGAGTATACTTTACCAATTGTATTTTCTAACTATGGCCACATGTCAAGATGATTTACTGATATGATTTCACACTTAAATTCACAACAGTTAACATATATATATATATATATATATATATATATATATATATATATATATATATATATATATATATATATATATATATATATATTATTGTTTTTGTTTTTTCTTACAAAGTTATGAAGGCCAAGATTAGGATATTAGGGTTACCGGTTTGCTTGTTAGTTTTTTTAAACCTTTTTTATGACCTTATTATATACATTCAAATGAAATTCAGTCTTAATACCCTCACCGACTGGAATTTGAAATTCATTGTATCAGATTTCATTTATAGTTGAACCACACTTCAGCATTGCATCACATGCGTTTGACATCACTTGCCATCATTTACTGTAAAAAGTCATCTTTAAATCAAATGACTAAACTGATTAAATCACACACCCTAAGAGAAAATTCTTCTTCAAGGGTTCTCTGGATAGGTTCATGTGTGTGTAGCTTTCTAAAAAAAGAATTTTCTCTTAAAGTAATACACTCTTGAGAAATGCATGTGTTCTACATAGAACCATGAAGGTCTCGACAAACTCAGTAAAGGGTGGAATATCACATCTAGTCTACATCCTTCCAGAATAAGTACTGACATATGGTACAGTCTAAAAAATGTATACATATACGGTATGTTCAGAGTTTATATTTATCCATATACAAAAAGTTAATGTATGTAAACTGGGGTGTAGCTCAGGCCTTGATGAACCTGATCTCCTGAAACAATTGTCAGAATAATATTTACTTGAATTTTGTGAAATTTCATGGAAGGGACGAACTATCCTCCCATCCTAACCCTAACAGTAACCTTCATATGTATCTGTAAATGCAAGACCATGCTGGAACCACAACTATATCAAACTCTCTTTCACTCTCTCTCTCTCTCTCTCTCTCGCTCTCTCTCTCTCTCTCTCTTTGTCTTTCTCTTGTTCTCCATTCCTGAAATAGGTATGAATGATAGTAAAAAATGAGGCACTGTGCGTTTGGAGCAGGAGCCCTTTTGATTGAAGTGAGTGATTTCCGCAAGCGCACCTGCGTAAAATTGATGATAATGCTGTTGAAATCATTTATTACAACTTTACTAAGATGAATATGAGCTGTGGTTTCTCATCATGCAAATGTGGACGGATAATAAGGCCTCCCTTCTCTGGAGACGAGAGTAGAGTAACTATATTTTTCTACACCCTACCCCCACTCCATAGTTTCTGGGTTTGCTCCAATGAAAACTATCATTTCTGTCTCTCTATATAGTGCTGTCATTCTGGAGCCCCTGCATGTGAGATAGACTGGCTTATAAGCAGACAAGAGCAAATGTGTCATCCAACTCATAACATATTGGAACTACACAACTGAGGTCTATAAATCTTTGAGGTGCTTTAACACTGCATAGGTTCAGGCTTCACAAAGATTATGGGCTGAAAGAGGGCTGAAGGTCTTAAGTCTCACAGTAGCCTTTGACTGTTTCCAGAACAATCATTTAAAGGACCCACATGGTTGAAAATAGATAGCTATTCACATGATTCAATTGAACAGGCTTTTAAATATATATTTTACCCCATTTTTTCCCAATTTGGTCATTTGCCAGTTCCCACCAATTGGCTAGCTCTTCCTTATCAAACAACATCTACTAACCTAAGGGGTAAATCATCAAACTGCCTTCTAAATCCACAACATACAAATAATAATAGTTTTTTTCAACATTGTTATGATAAACAATATATTGTCCTTCCATTTGTCCATGGTGGCAGACACGGTTGCAGTTGCAGGTTCAATTTTCAACACTGGCAAACCATCCAAAATGCTGGACAAAATCTGGTGAAAAACAAGCAGAGGATTAGGTGATCAATGAACAGACAAAACCAGGCAAAGCCAAAATCTAAGAACAATCAACAATGTGAGTGTTTGAGTATAGGCTGGGTGCTGTAGTCTGTGGTGGCAATATCTGCAGGCCGCAAAGCATTCTAGGAACTGGAGTGAGACACCGACTTTGACATGACATGAGGATTGCGTTCTCATGCTCGTCCTCTCTATTTATATATATATATATATATATATATATATATATATATAATATATATATATATATATATATATATATATATATATATATATATATATATATATATATATATATATATATATATATATATATATATATATATATATATATATATATATATATATTTATTTTTGTATAATGAGTTATTAATCAACAATTATTTTGTGATTTGAATCACTGGAGAATAATGACAAACATTGTCTGAAATTCTTACTGAGAGAAAGTATATCTAATCAGTATGCTTTTGGAAAGCTTCCTGGTCAGAGCTATAGCTCAACCAGATCTAACCCTGAAGGAGCTGTGTGTGTGTGTGTGTGTGTGTGTGTGTGTGTGTGTGTGTGTGTGTGTGTGTGTGTGTGTGCTCTGTTGTCACAGGTCATTCGGATGTGAACTGATCATTTTATGAGGCAAATGGAGCCTAAAAACTCAGATTGATGACCTCAGTGGTTCACGCTGTGCCTAAACAAGGATGTGACTGGCGTCCAGATAATCGATGGAGATATTCTTCTGACGCACAGCCATATGTGGAAATTTTCTAAATGTATCTATACCTCAACCAATCAGAATTATTCAGCCTGATGTAATGTGTTAATGATTGTGTGAAAGCATAATTGTTGATGTAATGAGTGTAGAAGCTGACGTCTGCTGATGAAACTGCAAACTATTCGTCAGTAACATTTTCTTCAATTGATTGCATCTCTTGACTCCTGGAGTTCATTGATCATATCTGTTCCCATCTGGGTCTTTAACTGTAAATTCCCCTACAATAGGACTCAGCAACCATCACTAACTCCCACAATCAGAATACTGTTTTCTATCTATTGACTGAATTTTGATCTCAGCTTCCAACACTGAGTCTCATTTCTGTGTCTAAGATCCTGTTTCTATACAACGATGCATTCCATTTATCTTAATTACAGTGATACATTAATTCCATTTAATCTTTTTTATTTTTTTTCACCTGATATTCCCATGCTTTACTTGGAACACAACAATGTATCTCAACATACTGCATTTGTCCTCCTGCAGTAGTCAGAAAAAGAGAGCAAGGGAAAGTCCTGACAGAGAATGCATGCTCATTTACTAATGTCTGCTAATGTTAGTGTGAAGAAGCCAAGAAACCAAATGGATTTGATTACAGATGCCCCACAGAGAAATCATTAGCTCAGGCATGTATAAAAAAAAAAAAAGCAAAAAAAGCAAAGCTGAAACAAAGCAGAACACATTAAAGCACCTGGGCAATTTAAATGTGAATGCAGAGGATTAGATTGATACTTATACACTGTTATTTAATTACTTTGGAGGAGATGGCAAAGCAGAAAAGTTTATGCTAGATCACTGACCAGGTCATTAAACAGGGGTCTTTAATGTACAAGTAAGTTTTTTTTTCTAAGTGTAATTATAGTTTATTACAACTCATTTGACACTTTGTGAAGCTTCCTTGTATCATTCATTAATAACTCGCAACACAGAGGCAATGGAGTGGATATATGGGACACAGTAAAAGCTTGGAAGTTAATCTACAATGAACAATTGAAGCCCAAAGTTATAGCTTATATTATATATTATATTACATAGATATTCATATATAGTATATAATAACTACCTCACAAACAAATGCAAGAAAATAGCAGTAGTGAATATATGTAAATGGTAAATGGCACACTTATATAGGGCTTTTATCCAAAGCGCTTTGCACGGTGTCTCATTCACCCATTCACACACACACTCACACACCAATGGTAGCAGAGCACTCACGGCTGAGAATTTTCAGTGTCTGCTAAGCCATCGGGGAAACTTGGGGTTGAGTTCATTGTGGGTCTGTGGGCGGAATCAACCCGCCAACCCTACGATTAGTGTACAACCCGCTCTACCACCTGAGCCACAGCCGCCCCACCATATGTGTATGTATCTGTGGTGAAATCAGAATGCTAAATGTGCCAGCTGTAGTTTTAACTAACAAATAACCTCAAATATACCGGAGTTCTGTTGAATTCTTGATTCTGGTTGGCCAGAAAATATTATTTTCTATAACAGCACAGCTGAGTTGCAAGTCAAAGTGCAAGTTTATATTAATGCCCTCATTCCGATACATTATAAGAGGGTCATTTCATCTCAAGTGGTCAAATGCAGGGTGCTCGACAGAGATATGTTGTTGTTTCTCTTGTGATTAAAGCAGTAAGTTACTTCAAGTTACTTCTGAGGATTTACTTCTCGGTAAATGTCAGGTTCATCTTTGCCCCACCTCTACACCACACCCCACCCCACCTCCACTGGAGATATTCAACCTGAAAATGAGGAAAATATATATTTTTTTAATTGCACTTTCTCAACACCACGAAAATGTATTAATTAATAAGAGAAGTCTCAAACCTGAATTTTTCTGCATGCATATTCTACTTACGTAGGTACTCCTTAAAAAATTAAGACTGAGACTTGAACCATTATAAATTGACCCTAAAAGTGAAACTGTGAGCAATCTTGAGGAACAAGAATCTACAAAACATTTATATATGCGCATATACCTTGTAATGTGCTCTAGAGATCAGTTATTGTTCCAAAGAGCTAGGACTGGTCCAGATGTTGAGTTGTATAAATTTGTTGTTTGTCATGAAACAAAGATGACCATTGTGGTGAAACCAAGTAAATAAATAAATGGTGGTTTGGCAATGTCAACATATAGAGGCACTCACTCAAATAAAAGGACAATAAAAAAACAAAAGAGCATTAAACTTTAGATGGAACAACTTACACAGGAACTGGGATGTCCAATAGCCCACATAAATAAATTAAAAATGATGGTGATATGACGAAGTTTTCATTGAGGCGATTTACAAACAGCAGTTTTGGAAGGAGTCTCCAGTGTCAGCATTTTGTATCAGTTAAAGCTGTAGGTCTTTTTCTATGCAGGAACGTCTTCAGGATTTGCAGTTTCTCAGTAATCAGATAACAGGAAATTAAATGCAACTATACACAGATAAGGTGTTGTTCTTTAATAATTAACAATTATCAGTGTTGATGAATTGCTATGGTATAGGAATAAAACACAGTGGGATATGCTGAGAAAATAATGACCTTCACACCACCATTTTTGCTGTACACATCTACACTGTGTGGTTCAACATACGTAATTCAGGCTTGTTAATTAACCCTCTTACCCCATATACCTGAAAAACCGGCTTGCCCGTCTTTGATCTATTCCCGTAAGGACGATATACCGGCTTGGTCGTCTATGCCAAATACCTGGCCGATATAGCGACTTTACAGTGTAAACGTTATCCTCGTAAGTCCGGTGCACCGGCATTACTCTGCTATGATTCCTTACTTATTTAATTATTATTTTTTGACCCGGAAGGTTGATGACGTCATGACTTGGTGACATGATTACGTTATTACGCCATCATTACGATGAAGATCCAAGAGTGAATATTGGTGTAATAGTAGAATTTAACTAAAAATGCCAAAGCGAAAAGCTAATCGTGTTCCAGCAAAGTTACACCTACAGTGAACACAGGTACATCTAAAACGGTTGGAAAAAAAAACATACACAGTTACACAGGCGAGAGCGAGGATTCTAGATAGTGACCGCAGTGAAAGTTTAGGCTATGTTGATACCGAAACTGATAGTAACCCAAACTCTCATGATTCAGACCCTGATCCATCTTCATCTTCAGCATCAACCAGTGCGACTGACACTGCAGGGGTTTGGAGTCATAACGTGACAATTTCTGTGCATTCGTGAAAACAGTACCTGCTGGTCTGATTATCACCAGAAACTTGACTTTTAGCGTTAAATGCATTTATTTATTAGTTATTTACTTGAATTAATTCAAAGGCATTGACCACGCTGATGCTCGTATGGTACTACTAAATGAGTAGAAGGATTTTAGTGAGCATTTTTCATCATTTCTCTAGTTAAGAATTGTGCTCTAAATTTAGTAAAAACACTGAATTGCTTCATTTTCAGAGTAATATTACACAAATACATTTTTATACGTTGTTTCAAGGCCTAAAAATGTTGATTTTGGGGCCATTTTTGCCCGGGAACTCAGGGTTGGCATGCTGTTTCTATGGGGAATATAGGGTTGTGGGACATAATATTGTGGGAACTAAGGATTAAGAGGTTTAACTGGCAAGTTGAATCAGGTGAATTCAGAACAGGGAAAACACCAAAAAAAAGCATGGTAGAGTTATTCCAGGAACAGGATTAAGAAACACTGACCTATGATAATAATCTATAAGATTTTCACTGCACCAGTTATTTTGGGTTTTATCTAAAGTTGTCTAAAGTTCTATCAAAGTTTTATACAGTGTTCTATCAAAAATACATTGTCCACTTCTGAAAAATGGTCGGTCATTTGCTGATTTATCATGAAACAATTGTCTAATACTGTTCAGTCAGCAATCAGTGACATAACTTAACTGAAATGCATTATGATAATGTTCATGGAAAGGTCAGTCACCCTCTTCAACACAACCCAATCAGCATGAAAATATCAGCAGAAAGCATATTTCTGCAATATATGCAGTTCTCTGGAGCTGTTCAGAGCAGCAAAGCAATCTCTCTTATGGAGGCGAGTGTTACTGCAGGATGGATGATCACTTGGAATGTAAAACATCATCAGGACTGACTCCCCTTCAGCTGAGATCTAGAAGGCCCTGTGGTCTGGCACAATGTTTGACATTGAACTACTCTGTGCTCTCTTCTTCAACATGAGAAGCTTAACTGCTAGTTTTATCTTCAGAAATTTTATTAGCCTTTGCCATATTATTGTGCTGGTCTGAGAAAACCAATTTAATAGCATATGTAGATTAATTCTGGCCAGTTTCAGTTTGGACCTTTTTTACCATCTATAACATACTTTGATAGCTCAACTTTAAGAAACAATCAATTTTAATAATTTCACCAAAAAAAACATGCCAGTCCATCACAGGGCACAATCACGTACACATTTACACATCCATGCATACACTATGGACACTTTGGACATGCCAATCAGCCTACCATGCATGTCTTTGCACTGGGGGAGGAAACTGGAGTACCCGGAGGAAACCCCCTTCAGCATGGGAAGAACATGCAAACTACACACACACAGGGAATCAGAATCGAACCCCCAGCCCTGGTGGTGTGAGGCGAACATAGCGAAACATGTTTAGTTTTGTAGTTTTCAGTGCTACTGTATTATATATATAATAGAAAATGTAAACTAATGTATACATATGCAGTTGTTTTGTTTTTGTTTCTGTTCCTTTTTACTTCCTGCCCTCATTCTGCTATCACTGCACTCCCCATGGAGTTTCACCTGTATCTAATTATTTATACCTTGCTCTGTTTTGTCTGATGCTGTTAAGTCCTGCCACTACCCTATTGTGCAATACCAAGCCTTTCTCACTTTAGTCTGCATGTTTTCCTGTTGAAACCTTTCTTTTCCAAAGTAATCTTTTCCCAGAATGTTTATTAAAGTCCAATAAATGTGCTCAGTAATTCTATCCCATTCTTCATATTTGTGACAGGCTTTAAATAATGTACAGACTTCTATTCCAAATATTCTTGTAAGAAACATACTAAAGCATATAATAGTGGAAAACATATTTTCCACTATTATTACATCGAAATTGTGAAGAAGAAAAAAAAGAATTATTTTTGTGCAAGAGTGGGTTTGCTTCTATCTGTTTTATGCAATTTTGAAAACATTAATGGAAACATTAAAAGTCAAATGTTTTTTTTGTTTGTTTGTTTGTTTCAATGGCTGAGGTGGAAAAAGTTTCATATTGGTGATGAGACAAAAAAAAAATTGCAGATTTTTCAGAACTAATCATGATATAATAACTGTGCACTGCCAGTCTCTCCATGAGGTCATCTTGTTGCACCCTGTTCATCCTATTCATCTGCTGAGAAATGTATTCTTGTGGAACATGTCGATTAACCATCTTGTTTTTAGCAATAGCAATGCATTGAAAGAAAGCATAGGTACTATATTAGAAGATGCCTGAAGATCATTATAATTTGCCTTGTGTCTCAAATAATCTGAACGTGATAACTGCTTTAGGGCTTCACAGGTTCATAGACTATATCAGATTGTTTATTAAAGAAGAAAAAAGAAAAAGAGCCCTCTTCCAACTCTCACTGACACCCCACTCAACAGATATTTCACTTATCAGCAGTGGGCCCGAATTCTTTCTGCTTTTTTCCATTTTTGTTCCTCCGTACTGATCAGGATTATAAAAAGGATCTTAAAAGTGTCTGTACATGCTGCTCTTTCATAGGCTCCAGGTTATTGCATTGCAAATTTCCAGGCCTCTCCAGAGTCATGTAAATCGTTCAACAAATGTCTTTGAAAAAGTAAGTGTGGAGAAGCTGAGACAGGGGATGGGAAGCAGAGAGAGGGTGATGAGGTACAGTGAAAAAGTACTTTTTCCCCCTCTCGATTTCTGGCTTCCTTTCTTTCCTCTCAATTTCTTGTTTTTACGATAGTCATTAGTAAATTTGATTTAAATGCTGGAGGATTGGCAAGTTGGTATCTTCTCTTTCTCTCTCTCCCTCTCTCTCTCTATCTCTCTCTCTCTCTCTCTCTCTCTCTCATCTTTAGGTTGTGTCAATAAAAGTTAAAAAGAGGAATTGAGAGGAAGGATGTGAGCACTCCCTTACGTTAATGTCAGTGTCAGTCTTTGTCAATGTGTGTATGAGAGAGAGTGAGACACTCAGATACAGAGTACCTAACAGTGTGGAGCAGAACTAGTCCCTGGCTTTAAAGCTTTAGTGAAGAGCAGAGCACCACGATCAAAGTGATTCTCCCACGTAGAGAGTGATCTAAGGCAGCTCAACTCCCTCAGTGGGGTGCTGTAGAAAGGAGACCCACACTCCAGGAATTAAGAGCTTCCTGAAAGCCTCTGTCAGATCCCACAATGCCCCACAGGGCCCCGCCATGTGCCCTCCCCATCCTGTACTATCCTCTGCACCTGGAAAGAAGGTAAAATGGAGCAGAGTAAACCTCACACAGATGTAACTTGCCACGTGAATCAGTGACAGTGAAACTTCACAAAACACAGATTGTTAAGTCAATATTGTATATATATATATATATATATATATATATATATATATATATATATATATATATATATATATATATATATATATATATATATATTAAAATGCTCAGATCAACAGCTAGAAAATGGCCATTTGAATATTTTTTTAACCCACAGTGCAGACAGCTGTCAAAAAACTTTGCTAAGCAGATTCAAAACCTCCTTTTCGCTTTCTTTCTCTTTTTTCCTCTTTGCTACGGGACTAGTCAGAATCCAGGTGCGTATGACAGTGCAGTATGGCAACGTCTGAAGCCTTTGACAGGTCCTGTCAGAGGCGAATCACTGCCACATGGTTATCTCTTGCTGTCTCGCTCTGTGTGTGTGTGTGTGTGTGCGTGTGTGTGTGACTGAAGTGCTGACCCCTGCAGTTGGCCCTAGAGGCCTTTCTGGTCATGCTGTCTCTGTCTCTCTCTCACCTCAGCCTGACAGCATACACGAGCTGCTGGACACACAAGAGATTGGACAGGTGAGGCCAGATGCACACGCTCACACACACACACACACACACACATAGACGCACGCACGCACACAAAGACAAGAATTCTGATTTTTCAAAACAGTCGCAAACATGTATATTGTTCCAGCACTTTCTATCTTCTTTCTTTTCAGCACTGGACAGATTATGTTTCTGACACAAGCATAAATTAGTGTTATAAAGCCAGCGTGTTGCTAATTTGGTTGGGAGTATGCCAATTTGTTTCCAATCTTGCCCACTCAGTATTCTCTTGTTCAGCAAATAATGTGCTCACTGTGCCATGGGTTGAGCGGTGTTACAGAGCTCTGCCATTCCAGATCTGTGAGTACAGTGGCATTTTCAAACCCACTTTGGTCCAAGATTGCACTAATGTTACTACTTTTATGACCCATAAAATAGTCATACAAATTCTGTCAGTTTTAATGTCACCATACTTTTTTATTAATATTTTATTTAATAAATAAATAAATAAATAAATAAATAAATAAGAACAAATCAGCTGTGGCCTGGCAAACTTTATATTTTGTACAATATATAATTCAATATATAATTTGTATAATATATATAAAGAACTACAGGCTTTCATGAATTGAAATATGTTTCTCTTTTGCAAGTGTGTTTTTGATATATATATATATATATATTTTTGATTTATATATATATATATATATATATATATATATATATATATATATATATATATATATATATATATATATATATATATATATATAAATATATATAAAAATATATAAATATATATATATATATAAAAAACTATTTTATATAAATAATATATTATGTATAAGGGAAAGCAATAAATAAAGATTAGTGAAAATCATTATATTTACATAATATATAATAGTACTTACATATATTTACTTATTTGCGTAGTAATAAGTGAGAGTCAATAATAATGTTGACATCTTTATCTCAGTTAGAATTCATTTTATTTAATATTATAGTGAGATGACAGGCAAGGATAAAAGAATTAAAACTATAATGTCAGTCCTCTCTCATAACTACAAACAGTACAAATTCCGTGATTACTTGGAGTGTTGTTGCTAAATTTGTAATAGTTTGTGAATATTATATTTTAATAAGCAGGGACTGTAAGGGGTTAATGTCCATGCCTATGTCTGGGACACTTTAAGTTGCAGACTACATCTTTGATGAACCACAGCCTAGAACCTTGTCACATGTCCTCTAATCTCGCACCTATACCATTAAAAGTCACATGATTATTAATGGAAGTCATATTATTCCCTTTAAATAGCCCAGACTCTGCAATACTTCACAAGGTCCTAATGTGTCTCTGACAATTCCAAGCCTTAATTATTTTCCTGTTTGAATTAGTGTTTGATGATAGACTAATTCGCATTTACAGATTTTTTTGTGCATGTTTGCCAATTGCCTGATCATTTGCCTGCATCACATTTCTGAATATTGCCTAGCCCTTTGATTTGTCTGCTACACTGGTTTTAATAAAACCAGAAAACCTGCCCTTGTGCCCATCCGTCTGCTTCATGACAGTGATTTTGTGAATTATATTGAAAATGGCATGTTTTTTTTTTCTATTTTTTGGCTGTGTTGTTTATGTTGTGACAAATTTTATATCCCCTTGCTAGAACTACAGCTTATTCTTTATTGTTATTAACAAATTTCCATTTCATTCTATTTTTCCAAAGAATAATAAAAGAAAATACTAATAAGATAAAGTAGAAAAATCTTATCAGGAGTAGAGAAGCACATACTGTAGCTCCTGCTTCGTATTCCTGAGCTCGTGTGGGGAGGGATAAGAAGCCAGGTGAGCACACACACATACACACACTGCCAGACCTGACTGACACCCAGATTCAGGCAGATTAGTTTCTCCCCTGCATGTCTCAGAGTTTCATTTGGACATGGAGCAACAGGAGACCAAACATGTCTGTCTCTGATATAGATGATGGAATTGCTGCTTGCTGTGATAAAATGAGAGGATTAAGGTGAATGTGTGTATTCGTATGTAGCAGTGTGTGTGTGTGTGTGTGTGTGTGTGTGTGTGTGTGTGTGTGTGTGTGTGTGTGTGTGTGTGTGTGTGTGTGTGTGTGTGTCTGTGTTCTCATGCAGGCACGAATGAATGTGTTTAGTGACATGCTCGTATGTTCATACTTTCCTTGGTGCAGTGAAAAGTCCTATTACAGGTTTTTTTTTCCTCTGCTAAAAGCACTTAACAGGCACCTCTTTCAAATAAAATTACCAAAATGATCTCCACAATTACCTGACATACCTGACAAACTCACTTCTATTGACCAGACCACCAATTACAGATAAAACTCCACATCAAATACACTCCAGAGTTGCTCTCAAGACATCGAGTTATAAATTATACACTGTATAAATTGTGCTGGATTGAAGGTCACCAAAGGATTGAAGCTGATTGAAGTGAACGAGGGCGTTAGCCTGCAGTCATACAGAACTGTGGCCTTTGATGTGAGCTCAGCCATATTGGCAGTGTAACACCCAGATGTGTGGATGCGCATCATACCAAGCCTTGTCGACTCACCGCAACTGGAGCCACTGGACGGCACACAGCACAGCCACTCGGATCAGCTTGACGTTTCGGAACAGATGACAGAGGTGAATTATTCACATTATTATGGAAGCTTGCTCTCTCATTCCTGTCTATAAATCTTCATCTGCGAGATGGATAGAGTGACAGATGGGAGGGAAGGGGAGTGACGCCTGTCATCACACTTCTGGTGAACTCATTAATTCATTTTTAACCATGCTCATCATATTGAAATTGTAATTATTATTTTATGTTTGACTGATATTTTTCCAGGATTCTGATTTCTGCTTCAAAATACTTATAAAGGATGATGAATGGCCTTTTCCTCCACCCTGTAAATTCGATTTTAAAGTACAGAGCGTCACAGAAGTCACCATACATAGGGGACTATGTACGCCAGCACCATGTCGGTTGTGCCTTCATCAGTGGATGTTCATGGACATCCACTTCTCAGTTGGTCCGCAACACTTCCAGTCTTTTTGAATTTGTCAATAAGTTTGGCAACAGTGTCAAGTGTAATGTGCTTGCCAAGTGCTTGCAACCTTGATTATGAGAAGTACTGTAATTGTGGCAGCATTTTCCAGAGTTCATTCAAATGTTAATTGCATAATGCTCACTTAAATACTTGCATTTTCCTTATAAGTACCGTAATTTCCGGACTATAAGCCGCTACTTAGTTTAGAATATAGATGTAGAAGTGGTTTATAGAGTATAGATATAGAGTCTTTGTTTCATGTCATAGTTAATGTTTAGGTTAGTTGGTTTAGTTTGCTTAGTTCATTGAGTTGGTCATGTTTTGTTTCTTGTTTCTCTTGAGTCTGCTCTCCTCTGTTTCAATAAAAGGTCTCGTCCTAACTGCACTTGCATCCGTCCTGCTTCGTTTACGTCACGAATCGTGACAGTTACAACGTGGACACCTGCGGCTTATAGAGAAGTGCGGCCTATATATGTACAAAATTGTTTTTCTTCTTAAAATTAGCGGGTGCGGCTTATATTCAGGTGCGCTCAATAGTCCGAGAATTACGGTATGCTTAATTTGAGGTTTCTGAGTTGCATGAGGTCTGTATTCTTTGGAGTTAGAAAAACAAAATTGCAAAGCTAGAAATAAATGTAATAAAAAGGCTCAAAAGTATTCAAGACCTACAGATTGATCTGTACATGCAGTACTTCGTATTCTTAATTTAGGTCTTCACTTTTCTTCACATTTTGCATCAATCTGTATTTGCATTTGTTATTTACTTAATCTTCTACAAGAATCAATATCCAAATCCAAAATAGTCCAATCACACACAAAAATGGTCATCAAAGGCATATCCATTATCATCATCTAAACAGACAGGCAGACATCAAATCCAAGAAACACAAAAAGATTGTCTAGGGAAAAAGAAAACACAAGAGAACTAGGAAAACAATGAACTGAGACACAATAAAATATGCAAGACATTGGAACACACGTGAAAAACATAGAGGTATAAATACAGTGACTAATGAGACACAACAAGACATAACAAAGAACAGGTGCAAATAATGAACAAACAATGCAGCAGTCTAGACAATGATTATACATAACTGTCTAGTGTGTGTTCTTTGATAAATATGAACACATGTAGAATCCTAAAAAGCCCTGGATGATCTCTGAATAAATGAAGTGTGGAGCATGCAAACGTTTTGCACTAACCTCCTCCATTAACCTAACCGACAGCACGGAAGGGGAAACAACAACCAGAATCAATGTGGTTAAAAGGAAGCCTGCAGTCATACACAGCCGTGACTTCTGATATGAGATCTGCTGCTCAGATGTGTTGATGCATATCACATAAAGCCTCCAGCCTGGAAGGTGCAGGATGAAACACATCCACTTGGCTCAACTCAGTGCTCTTTAGATAACAGATAACAGAGCTGAATATAATTATTCTATAATATACAGTCATAGTGTGAATTATAGTTTATATTGTTAGGCAAACATTTTGATGCCTAGGCCTTCATTTAAAAATGTAATTGTTAATCAAGTGTATGCTAAAATTATATATACTGTATATATATATATATATATATATAAATATAAAAAAAAAAAAAAAAAAAAAAAAAAAAAAAAAAAAAAAAAAAAAAAAAAAAAAAAAAAAAAAAAAAAAAAAAAAAGTGTAGAGGTGTGCACAGGATTCTTTTTTATCCTACTCCCATTGCAACAGAATTCAGACAACTCCTGCCCACTCCTGCGGACCATCTTGACCATTCCCTTCCATTTTTGCAGTTACTATTTTCGTTTACAGGCAAAGTCTTGCTATAGGGGCAGTCATATGCAAATAGATTTGCCCTTGTAACCTCACAAATCTTATCACATCCAAATGAGCCATTTTTGGAGCTTTGTTAAATAAATCCTCTTTTTTAGCTATGAAAATTATTTTAGTGGTACAATGACCTCTTATTTGTCAAAATGTCAAGGAAAAATTTTCATGTCATGACCCATTTAAAGTGTTATTCTTAAGGTATTAGGGCAAGACACAGCTATCAACTGTGGGAAAACTAGGAAGTAGAAAACAAACAGACAACCAGGACATGCAAAATAATTATTAATTTCTCTAGATTATTATCTCTCCCAGATTGGATAGGACACTCATCAAACATCAAAACTTTCTTGCTTGCTTTCTTTCTTTCATTATCTGTTTTTAGTTCGAAACAGCTCAAGCTAAGCATGTACAGGTGTGCATAAGTCAAGCGGGAGGAGGTTATGATCTTACATCATGCAGTCAGGGCTAGAGGCTGTTTGTTTTTCTTTAAAATGGCCAACACACAGCATACAGAGGTCATTAGTCTTGATGAAAAAGAAATACCGTCCTTATGTTATTATAAAGGACAACGTGTCAATGAGCAAATTGCCTTCTTTTTCCTTGTCACATTTTTTTACTTCCCAAAAAAGACCTTGGCTTGTTCTCTGTGTGTCCTTTACAAATGAGGCAACTTTTGTCTGCAGTACCAGTGAAATATGTTCCTGGAGGGATAGTGGACAAATTACCAAGCAGAGTGCACTTGTTTAGAGCTTTACAGCTTTTCTATTGTGAAGTTCTACACTGAATGAGCGTGAACAATTGAAAAAAAGATCACTTCTTTAGAATCTATAAGTGTGATGGTTAATTCACGTTTCCTCTTAAGGTAACGGGACAATCATATTTGAAGTGCCTTGCACATTTGACATTGCTGTGTTCTAGCAAGGATCATCAACAAATCAGCTTTTGCAAACATCCTTTCAGCCCCTTTCCTTAACCACAATTACCAGCTGTTGATGGATACAGGACTTTCTATGCTGCAACCCTTACAGTAGATTGCCAATTTGGACGTTTTTCTTCTTCTCCTTCTCGTGCTCATTGTTCTCCCAAGCCGGTCTGCTGTCGGGGGGCTAGTAGAAGCCTGCAACGCCAAGGCCTAGACCCTACAAGAACGAAGGGGTGTCAAAAAGCATGGACCGCACCATTTGTCATGTAATCTGGAGAGCGAATGGACGGGGCGCTATCAGCAATCTGCTATTGATCTCCTGCAGGAGCCTTGCTATTGTTCATCTGTGGTGCAGGACTGGCACCCAGCATTAATGAAAGAAACTAAACAATGCATAGCAATCAGAGAGGCTGCATCACGGCATTGGCAGGATGGGAAGAAGAAAAAAACAGAAGGAGAAAGGAAAGACAAGATACAAGAAGAAAGTTTTGGAAACAGATGCAAAAACTTTTTTATATTGTATCTGTGGGAGTGTGTGTATTATGAGAGAGTAAGTAGAAAAATGGATTGCATGGTGCTGTCACCCCACAGCCCTCTGCTATATGTACACCAGGGGATTCGACCCTGGAGGTGTTGTTGTGGTCCAGTAGCACTGAGACGGAGAGTGGAGAACGCATCATTACCTCAAGCTGCTTCTGCACTTGGCTTGACATTAATTGAAAAAAAAGGCTTCTTGGGAGCATGTTTGTATATACATAAAAGGAAGATATCCTAGTAGTTGAATTAGCTTTTAGGACACATCTTTCTCTCACATATTTCACTCTGACATGTTTAACCTTAGTGTTCTACCCACTACATACTAAAACATATGGTTTAACAAGGCCATTTTGTTTTATAACAAATCAATTGCAAAATGGATTTAAAAATTTCCAATCTAAGCTTTCCATTCTTTCCAATATTAGCACTATTATAAGGAAATAGACACAAGAAAACACCATCCCATGTGAAAGTCCTCCAAATGGCAGGTGTGTGTGCACACAGATGGGACTGTATAACTGGGAGAAAATGTGACTAAAACACTCGCTTGTTTCATATTTACAGGGATTTAATTTTTGCAAAATATCCTGAATATAATCACTATAAGATTTATTAGAAATTTAAGACAATACCATGACTCATTTTTAAAAACCCTTTAGGTTCTTTGTTTTTCTTTTGAAATGTTATAGTTGTTTTTATATATTGATATAGTGCATGTTACATACGATAACAGTGTTGATTGGTTTGGAGTTGGACAGGTGCTCAAACGGACCCTGAGGACCTTCTGCTCCATCTTTTTCTTTTCTCTCTCCATCTGTGATGTCTTCTCATATCATCCTCTCCATAATCTACCTCCATCATGACAGAATGAAAACAGCAGCCTTAGATTGAGAGATGTCTGATCCACTGCATCATTTGTATTTCAATAATTAATAAGTCTATCTAACATGAATGTACAAATCAGTCATAATCCACATGCTCAACACATAATAATGTGTTGAGCATGTGATACGTAGTCTATTTTAGTGTAGGGTTAAAATTTTGGAGGACTCTGTATCTCAGAATATTTTCGAAAATTGTGTTAATATGTCTCCAAATTCTGTTGTGTCACAAAATAAAATGGCAGCTAGATGAATTGGGGAGAAACACCAAAGCAGCTGAGGTGCCTGTTGTCAGACTAACTGTCTATTGAAGACGAAAGAGAAGCATTTTCTCTCCCTCTCCCCTCATAAAACAGTGTGATTGCCCATAGCATCACCATCTGTCGGTGACTGGAGGGTGAAACAGTAAACACTCTGCTCAGTGTGTGTGTGTGTGTGTGTGTGTGTGTGTGTGTGTGTGTGTGTGTGTGTGTGTGTGTTGTGTGGGAGTAAAAGTGGGATGAATTCCAAAGCTGGTACCCCTCAATTCAATTGACAGATGCACTCTTTTTGCATTTAATTCACTCAATATTTATCAATTAATGAATCTGTGTGCTGGCCAAATTCACTATGAGCAATCTAGCATTAAACCCCATTGTTATTCCCTTTGCTTTATACTGACTTTTCTTCTCTCTCTGTCTCTCATTGCCACCCAGCTCTCCCTCTAACCCACTTCTTCTTATCGCTCTTATTTAGACAGCCCTGAATGAGTGACATTTGGGTGAGAGTGACCTGAGAGATGTCTCAGGCTGTGTGTACGTGTACATGCATGTGGGTGAGGGTGTGCGGATGTGTGGACATATGTGTGGGCTTTAGAGAGACAGGAGCCAGCAGATAAAGTGCTTGTGTGGTGACCGTGTCATGTAATTCCCCTTTAATACAGTCACAGCTGATTCCAAAGATCCCACATGCACACGGGCCTCCTGAGACCTGCTGTCACTAGGAACCAGGAGCTCAGCTGTGACACGGCCTCCAACACAAACTACACACTCACCGCTGCAACATGTCTAGGGATGTGTACATCTGTGTGTACTTTCATATTTGAGTATCTTTATTTTTTATACATTTTGAAGTCAACTTTTATCATAATACCCATTTCATCATAAGGATTAATGACACTTGGACCCTGAAGTTGAAACCAGGTCATTTCTTTTTCTATTGAAGATAAAATTTACTGTTTAGGAAAGTCAGAGGGACACACAGTGGTTCTGACACCACCATTAACCACCTGACACCCTCTTTATCTAACTAGCCAGCTCAAGGTAAATTAATTCTACAACTCTACAACTTCTCAGCTGGACAGTCGGCTATAAGAGAATATTATGCAGCTTAAAGTAAGGGTAAGAACTGCGGTAGTCCTTGAACAAGTGAATATAATGGTGGATGCGTTACGTATGCTAAGCAATCTTGTTTTTGTGTCTGGTTTCTGTTCCACGCCTCGTATCCAGTTTCATGTTTGAACCCTGATTATCTGTTCCTGTCTAGACCGCGTTTCTTGTTTATTGATTTCTGTTCGAAAATAAAGATGTTGAGCTGCGCTTGCTTCTGCTTCACTTCCCGTTTCGTAACACCACCAGTCATGCGTTCAACAGGATTTTACATTATCTGAATTTTCCAAAGATCATGGGAAGATGAAAAGTGTGTTCTCTCATTTTCTTTTCTTGTTTTTAATTATATTTGTTGATGATGATGTTTTAATGATATGGTTTGGTAGTACAATAGTTTAGCCTAACTTATAAATAAAAATAAAGTGCTTAATATCCTTATTTAATTAGCATGGATGCTACCATATATTGTGCATTTGAGGTCAATCCTGAACTTTCAATCCTGTTAGTAATTGAAAAACAAAAAGCAGCTTAGGTAGTCCACTGCTGAGCAAACAGCACATTAAAGTGAATATATTTCTGAAACTAACTGCTGAAAGAAACATCTTGGATGATGCCCTTGCAGCTAAACATACCAGGATCATATTTTCTAGTAATTGAATGCAAATATTCTCAATGTTACATATTTTCACATGCATAATTTTTACAAGTAAAATAATGTAAAGTAATAGAACAATTATTTATTGCTAACCTTAATATATTAATACTAATTCACAGAGTAATACTGATCCTAGAAGATTTTATAGAGAGAAGTTCCTCCAGAGAAATGAGACCGAGATAAATTATTTTATATTGTCATGTCCAAGCCTTTGTTAAGGCACACTCATAAACAACATATTTGTGTGTTTATACTTTTTGGTCACACAGGCTCATTACATTGGCCATGGCATCATACATTAATAATCATCCATGACACTCCTCAACAGCTGAGCAGTCCCATAAGTCCAAGGATATTACATCTGCCCGCCTCATTTATCTTCCTCCAGCCATCTCAGCTCCGCTGTGTCCACACATCGGCAGACCAGCACACCTTTAATTACCAACATATCATAAAGAGTAGAGACAAGACTGAGGTCCTATAGGACCTTGTCTTTCTCTGTCTGAGCCCAAGACATGGAAGCTTCCATAGGATAAACATGGATTCGGCTTTCGCCAACTAACCAGCTTTTCTTTCTCCACACTCCTTGTCACAAGCATTTATGAAGCACCTTGAAGCTTTTAATAGACATGAAATAGATGGATGCCAGCATTTTGTCCTTGTAGAGATAACACAGGCAACCTTATCCTTGACAATAACCAGCCTTGACCCAAGTTTTCTGAGAATGCATTCAAAGTAGTTAAATAAAAGACTTGAAAATTAAATGAATTGAAAGAGCAGTACCTTCCTTTAATAGAAAAGTATTGTCCCAACTTTAACATCATGCAAAATGCCCAAGTCATTATACCCCAAAATATATTGTGTGGCTATGAAGTACAAAAGTGTTTGTTTTTTTTAAATAACTGAAGATTATGACAAATAAATTACACAAATTTAAACTGTAGCTACAATTCTTCCTTCAAACTTTGGACCAAGCCTCCTAACTAAGACTAATGCTAGTAAATTATGTCCTAAGAAAAAAAGTAATTCCTGTTTTAAGATGGCTGCTATTTGTTTTTAACTATACTTCATATTTATATCCATTTGATAGAGGAAAGTGTGACATAGAGT
Organism: Ameiurus melas; assembly: GCA_012411365.1. Taxonomy (NCBI): domain Eukaryota; kingdom Metazoa; phylum Chordata; class Actinopteri; order Siluriformes; family Ictaluridae; genus Ameiurus; species Ameiurus melas. Next base: position 8,791,177 of record CM022754.1, read on the forward strand.
ATCAGAAACCACATAGGCAAGCCAGATTATTTTACTTAAGGATAGATTTCAACATAAAATGTACATTACCCTTTCCTGACAACTGACATAAACCTACATTAACTTGTATAAAGACTACACTCGTTCTAATAGAAGTCAGCCAGTGTAAAGTTAAGCCAATTGTTATAAAATATTCTTTGTGTTATGATTCTTTTTACTTTTCGACGTGACTTATATTCGACTCTCAGCATCTTTGCTACTTCTAGTCATGTGACATGCAATAATCAAATTCAAACACACTCATTTGGCATGCAATTTACAATGCAGTCTGTATGTCAAGTTTCATCTGCTGGAACAAGTTATTATTTCTAATGTTTATATAATTTTATGTCAGTTGTTATGAAGGACTTGTGAAGGTGCCATGGTAGTATGTAAACCTCCCTTATGTAAAGGGTTACCAAAGTATGTTTGAGATTACTTACAACCTGACATGACTTCAGACAAATTTACAGTGGTACAAAGCACAGCTATAACCACCTCTTTTTTTTGGCACATTAGTCCAGTGCCTCAAGTCTACAACTAAAGCAGCAAACATAGGACATCAGACAAATCTTGGCTAATCAATTACCCTGGCCTCTGACTCCAACTTCCTGGCATGCTGGGGTATGTGAAGATAAAAAAAAATCACTGTGACCAATGAAGACTCATTATCATTATCATTTGCATCAAGGGGAACATTTTGTAAATTAAATTCAGAATATGGTCAAACTGTGTTTTTTTTGTTTGTTTGTTTGTTTGTTTGTTTTTTTAAAGATTTCAAAACCGGACATGGTGCTAATTTTAAGATGGACTCACAGGCTATTGGTTTTAGATATATTTTACAGTTTTGTTCATTTCTATAGATAACAGTGTGTCAAGAAATTTAAACTGAATGATGTAAAGATGAAATTGATAGAATTATGCTCCTGGCTGTGGTCCTTATAAATCCTGCTGGTCATTGGATGGTTTTCAAAAGGGTCAGGGGGGCTGTCTATGAGCTGATTCTGTTCACAGTCTGCAGATTCTGACCTCCATGGCACGAAAGCGTTTTTGACTCTCATCATCCCTGCATGAACTTGAAATTTTTGGTTCTATTCACATTACTCATATGGAGTAGCTGTTTCTCGAATATGAAAATATACAATACAAATACATGACAAATATAAAAACATGATGTACACATTGCTGGGGTTTCCTCATAGGTTTCCTCTGTCATTCACATCCGCAGTTACACAAATACAGTATTAGTAGTATTTTATACCTCTCCAGTTTGCATAAGTGAGCCTTCACAAATGAAACTCAGTCCTCTAAGTTTGGCAAATGGTTTGTCAAATTTGATTCCACTCCCTACGGAATTTCTCCTACAATTATTATGCTTGTCTTTTAAAAATAACTAAAATTGTACATAAAACTCTTGCATTGTGGCTTAGTGAATTGCATCATAACCATTGCTGTGTAAAAGAGTGTATTCAATGCCATGGGTTGCATGTCACTATTTAATCCCACACATCTAAAGCAGTGCATGCCAGCTGACGGAAACCAATCTAGACTTGTTTTCGGATGCTACTGAGCCCGGAGTTGCTGTGGACAACAGCCTCGATCCAAGGAAGACTGTCGTTGAGCCCTGTTAATGGACATGAGCATCCTTTCTGCACACTCTCAGTTACACAATCATTGATTTCGGCTAAGCCTCTATGGTGTCTACACGTGAGAATTGGTATATGATCTTAAAATAAAATAGACAAAAAGGGCTGAGTATGTTTTTCTTTTAACTGTACAAAAGGTGACTAGTTGACTACTTTTTTTGCTTTTAAATACTGGCTGACTAGTAAAAAATTAATCATCGTGCAACCCCTAATGCACATGCACACTGGCAGGCAGGCAGTCAGCTCTTAGTCACTGATGCTTATTGACCTTCAAAACCACTCCATATTCTGTCTTAGGAATTGCTTGTTGTGTGCAGGGGTCAATAGAGGTGAATTGGTATTACCCAGAGCACCTTGCCAGAAACCTTGTACCGACACCAGCACCCTGCATTCCATCAGTGTGGCCGTCCACACGTCCTTTAACTGAAATAGCACGTCGCTAAAATCTGCTCTACAAAGCACATTCTAAAGCTAAGGCTTGTTGTATTATACATGCACCCGGCACTGAATGGACAGGTCAAAGGATCTTTTTCAAATACATCACCTCAAACAGGAGTGTGTGAAGTTTGGTCTGGGTCCCTCCATTCTCTCCCCATCCTAATTTCAATTGTAGCACCTCTATATGGCAATGCAATATTCCAGACAGAGGAAATGCATACCTGACTATTGAACCTTGTGCTACTCAGGAGATAGATGATGCTGCTAAGGATCGGCAGAGAGCATCTAATACTGATCATGTTTTCCTTACACATGTTGTGGTTTATTAGCTACAGGTAGAAACAGTGGAGAAGTTAGCATCTCCCTGAGTGGCCTTCTCCCCTGCACAACACTAGCATTCATCTCCCAACACTTCCTCTCCCTTTGTTCTTTTCTACTAGAACATGTAAGGAGGAGCTTGATTCTTTTTTCATGCTGTTCAGTGCATTAAACACATGAAATACTTTGTTGTGTTTGTCTCTTACCATTGCCTTCCACTGACAACAATGTTGTTTCATGTGTTTTAATGTTGGCTCATTGGGTTTGATCTTCTAAGTGGTGCTTACAAATAGAGGAGACACAGCTATAACAGAGTCTAGAAGTTAGTTAAAAGTAGAAGCATGATGGTTGTGTGTTGCTTTCCTGTATCTCTTACTTTTATTTCATCACAACCCAATAAATCCAATGACGTTTTACTTGTAAACGTGCCTAAAATTGACATAACTACACCATAAACATGTCCAGGACGATGTAATAAACCATCTTCTGGGAAGAATTGCACATACTTTATCGTTCATCTTTTAATTCATAACACATTACAGTTACAACGTTAGAGTCCACTGACACTTTAGGAAGAATCACCAATCTGGTATCACTCACTTTTAATTCATTATAATCATACAAAGCACTGACACTTTATTTGAACTCTGCATTATGATACTGGCTTTAAAATATCACAAATGTGCCATAGCAGATATCATACATTGTCAAGGCAATATATGTCTAGTTGTATAGCAGTGTTATTGTGACAGTGTTATAAAACTTCATGACAACTGTAATAACGATTGACATTCACTCTGTCCTCAAAACAAAATTCTTATAATAAAAAATTTAAGAGTTATATCATGATGCTGCTAAGTATTATATATACATGTGTTTCAGAATCATAAAGAATGTGTCATTTTTGTCATAGTATATTTGCTGACTGGAGCATTACTATGTATTTATTTATTTATTTATTTATTTATACACTATTTATTTCTATCTATCTATCTATCTATCTATCTATCTATCTATCTATCTATCTATCTATCTATCTATCTATCTATCTGTCTATCTAAGATAGATATTATTTATCTTATTAAGGGCTTTTATTATTATTCTTTAAGGCTATTCTTCTTCTTCTTCTTCTTCTTCTTCTTCTTCTTCTTCTTCTTCTTCTTATTATTATTATTATTATTATTATTATTATTATTATTATTATTATTTATCATCATTATTTAACCTGGGCGCACGGTGGCTTAGTGGTGAGCATGTTCGCCTCACACCTCAAGGGTCCGGGGTTCGATTCCCGCCGGGGTGTGTGTGGAGTTTGCATGTTCTCCCCGTGTTGCGGGGGTTTCCTCCGGGTACTCCGGTTTCCTCCCCCAGTCCAAAGACATGCATGGTAGGTTGATTGGCAACTTGGTAAATTGTCTGTAGTGTATGAATGGGTGTGTGAGTATGTATGTGCCCTGCGATGGACTGGCACCCTGTCCAGGGTGTACCCCGCCTTGTGCCCGATGCTTCCTGGGATAGGCTCCAGGCTCCCTGCGACCCTGAAGCAGGAATAAGCGGTTGAAGATGGATGGATGGATGGATGGATCATTATTTAACCATCCCAAATATTTTGGAAATGACACTTTACTCATGAGTGTACTCCTGATTACAAAATAATTTTTTTCCTGTCGGTTATAATGTATTCATTGAGAGAACTTGCATGTAAAATACGTATAATTTAGTTTTACTGTAGAGTTAATTTTTCTAAAGGTTTATAACCTGTCAGAACATAAATACAAACCTTTCTTACCGTATCTACTCCAAAGCAAAATTGTTTAAGAAGTCCTTAAAGCCTAGTAATAAATACAAGGTAAGGTATATGCTTCTGTGCAACTATATGATGTTATCATACATTAAGCTCGAATTTCTTCACTATGACAACTGCAACATATCTTATTTGAGATCACTGTAGTTCAAATCCAGGGTGTTCTTTCTTTATTTAGGTGACATTTAGTTGTTCAGTTTTGGTCATATAGCTGTTCAGTTTGGGTCTGAGTCTCTTCTGACACTGAGTTTCTTCTGTATAGCACTTACCACTGGATCTTAAGCACATAAGCACAACAGCATTATGGTATTGCAAGGCTACAATGTGACGAACTTGTTCATTGTCATTGGCATTTATAAATATGTGTAAATTGTCCAATTCTGAAAAACGAATATTGAGCTATTAATTATGTATTAATAAAAGTTATTATAAAGTGTTGTAACAGCTCATGACAGCATATGATCTTTTTTGACATGTCTATGACATTTATCTTATGATGTGGAGTTGTAATGCAACTATAGTGTTACCAAATGGATTATTCATTCATTCAGCTTTGGTCCAGGCTTTATCTCAGCTAAGGTCATGAAAATTCTGGAGAGTATTCAAGGAAAACTGGGTGAGAGGTAGAAATACACCTTGGACGGGATGTCAATTCTTGGCAGGCACCATACAATTTGATTCACATTCCACAGTAGAATGTATTGGAGAACTCAACAGAACTTACATGGATCAGGGAGAACATGAAAATCTTCAACCAGACAGTAACCCAAGCTTAGAACTGAGCTTGGACTTTGGAGATGTAATGCTACTCCGTGCATCACCGTGCCACCATGGTGAATTACTTTAAAGTTAATATAAAATTGTCAAATGGAGAACTGCAGTATAGGCTTGAATTGTTTATGAGAGATGTGACCTAGGAAACTAAAAGTAAACAATAAGGCACACAGGATCCAAATAGTTATTGAAATATTGCACTGATGGGAACAATTTGTCTAGTACACTATGTGTTGCTGATTGTGCACAAGTTCACCTTAATGCGCACATTATTGCTGCTGTTGTTTATCTGTCTAGTCTTTTTCACAGATAATATGTGTGTGTCTGTGTCATAATAAGGGTAGTGCGTCCTTCTAAATGCAGGGGTAGCATATTTCGGTCCTCCACCCTACCCCCCCACTCCACCTCTCCCCCCCCAAAAGACCAGAGATGGCAAAGACAAAGCATATAATAATTAAAGGGCTCAGGCACAAAGCACAGGATCCACACACAAGGGGGGAGGCTGAAAAGTAGCTATCACACTGGCAGATAAATTCTACACACAATTATTCATCCACCGTTCATGACATGTAGATTAATGAGTTTGATAACCCAGGGCTTTCCAAAGAAATAGATTCAATTCTGTTGTCCCCCTGCCACCTTCTTCCACCATCCCTTATGACTTGCAAACAGCAATGCGCTCTGGCACACAGGGCAAAAAAAACATGTGAGAAGCGATCGATAATACTGGCCACAGAGCAAGAACCGCCAGCTCTTCTCCATCTCCAGCCCTCTGTGGGTCAGATACAGAAGACTGAGTCTCAGTCAGAGAGGATGATGGAGAGAGGGATGACGAGAAAGAGAGAGAACCTAGGACTAGTAAAAACATGTCCCTGAATGCTGGTGGAATGAAGGACAGAAGTTTCACTGTGCTGAAACGCAACACTCCTTGAACAGATGTAATAAATGGAAGCGAGATGTCTCACATATGGTCTTCATAGTGACCTAGAGAAGAGATGGCAGGAGATCCACAGGGGAAATGCAAGGTCATGGGGGCACAAAACAGGCCTCTCACAGAGGTGGTCCACTTTTAAAAATACATTTATTTCAGGGTTAGGGCTCTTGTGATGGTCGTTTTCGTCACATTTTAACAGCAAAACATTGTTTCCCACCTGTTCAAGTACAGATCCTATTTCATCAATGTTCTGCTTCTACATTTAGGTTCGTCATAGGTTTCTTTAGGTTTTAAAATGAGTGACCAAAATGCAGAGATTGAAACAAACTTTGGTTATGTTGAGTCAGGATAAGGCAGAGACAAGAGTCAAATTGGAGAGCAAGTTCGAGAAGCGAGAGATGTTATCCACTTCCATCTATCACCACACCACATGTCCGGATATTCTCCCCTGCTGTATTGACAGCTGTGGATTAAAAATGGTGCTGTGATCGGTGCCCCCTGTTGGCAGAATCAATCCAAACACATCGTTCTTCACTTCCTCAGCTGTCAAGCACTTTCTATTGCTCTAGAGGAAAGTCTAGAGGTAAGCACTATTCCCTATTCCAGACAGAGGGAGTGAGAGGTTTTTCTGACATTCATGGACCTCTTTGGAGGAGAAGAGGGAAACATTTACAGGCTTTGTTTTAGAATGGACACATTCCTTCACACCAACTGCTAGCAATATTCATGATGCTAAACGTTGGATCAATGTTTAAACTATGCCAGGCAAATGGTCCATGCAGAGTACAGTTATGTTGAATGTGCTTGGTCTAGCAGAGGGAAAACGTAGGTGTTATTAGCCTTCTGATCTTAGCTAAAGAGGGTTTTGCTCTCTCAGCAGTGCTGAGGCTCGTTCACTGGACCTCATTCATCAAAGGCCTCTGGGAGGTATTGAGAGGCTCTGCTGTCTGAGAGCGGCCTGCTGTCAATGATTCTTACCTTTGTTTGTAATTGTCTCTGAGAAATCTTTAGCCCTGTAAAGCCCTCCTTGCTCTCTCTCATTCTCACTCTCTCTCTCTCTCTCTCTCTCTCTCTCTTCTCTCTCCCTAGCCCATAGCACCTTTTCCTGACTCTCCTGAGACCAGTCAATGCAGTCAATGCATCTAAAACCTCAGATCTACCAAAGACTTAGAGTATCTAAGCAGGGCCCTATAAAGTAGCTTTGTTTGATCTCTAAAGCACTTCCTTTTCCTGTACTGACTTTATAAAGACATGTTTTCAGAATAATTATACCTCTTTCTTACTTATTTGTTTACCTGATTAATGTTAAAAATGTAACACTCCAAATTTAAGCAAGATGGCCTCAAGGTTGAAAATAGGTTTGCATGATTATTAGTGATGGGTTTTTTAGTGTTAATACTTTTCATTCATACAAAATTCATACTTAATCCAACCACATCGTGTTCACTTGTTTGAATTTGTGCAAACGTCTTACTAGACCTGGTTCACTTCAGTGATGTATGGGAAGAGGCAAGGTTTGAAACACACTAATAAAAGTGTTTCATTTATTGATCAGAAATATGAAACCAGAAACCTATTGTAAGTGTGTGTAGAAATAGTGAAAATCAATGACATCTGGTAACAATATATAGTTTTTTAAATGTACCTCATAATTTCTTTTGGTGTTCTTCATTGCTGAAATCTAGAATATATCTGATATCTTATTTTTCCATCAAAAAGTTAAAGTATAGAAGGGAACTTTTTTGAAATGTAAAACCTTTTTATAGTTCAGATGGACAAACCAAAGAATTAACTAGTTTGCTTTGTTAGAGGTAATGTTTGTTTTCGGACCTTTATCCCAATTTTTTCCCAGTTTGGTTATTTGCCAGTACAATTGTCACATGTCAACTACCAACTGGAGATAGTGATGTTCTTCCTCCCAGACACATGCAGCCAGCCACCACATCTATGTGAACTGTTGCTCTTGCTATGTCACAGGACAGCTGAATGCTCAAAGGACAGCACTAACCACCCTCTTCAACCTACATGAGCTTACAGACATCCAGTTGCCCACAAAATGCCCATGATTGGCTAGCATTGATCTGATTGACATGGAAGAGAGCACCACCCATGCAGCAAGGCCAATTTTACTCTCTTGGACACCCAGCTATGAAAAGCTATTACATCATTGGGCTTCAAACTTTTAATCTCCCAATGTAAGGGTAAATGCTTTTCTGTTGCACCACTCGGAAGCCCCTAAGAAGGCATTTCACATGTTGTTTTGGATCATATGCTTTGTTTTGCATTCGAGTAGGATGGCTGTATTCATATCAGCCCAATTATACCACACCGATAAGGTGAATGCACAAGGATTCAATTCAAACAGGATAAAAGTACTGGAGCGCACTTTACACTATTGATATTATGCCTGCCAAGCATATGCATCAACTCTCACTCTCGTTCTCTTTCTTTAAAATATACTGTGCTCTCTCTCTCTCTCTCTCTCTCTCTCTCTCTCTCTCACACACACACACACATGCACTCACACACACACACCATTTTAAACAGTAAAGTTAGGCTAATTCCACTGAAAGGCCAACATCCTAAATAAACTGGAGTGGCATTAATATTTATGCCAGTAAAGTGCCCACATATTCAGACAGAGAGATGTCAGATAGATGGCATTTTTGTGGGATGAGTGTGTGAGTGATGCATGTACTCCCTCTCACACACCACCTTACATAAGCATTAACTTCCATTCCATCCTACCTTCTTCATGCAAACACCTTTGACAGCTACCTCCCCACACACACACCACACCACACACACACACACACACACTTATCTGTCATACTTTCTATTTCACATTTACACTATTACTCTCACGGACATGCTGACCCAACGAGATGGAGGAAGACTCGTGCCCTTGGTTGAGGGCCGTAGAAATTGCAGCAGTGAGAGCCAGGTGGGAGGCAAAGGGAATAAATAAAACTGGGTGATGTTTCTAAATGTGCTCCCATCGAGAAATATGACTCTTCAAAGTGAGCCTGTCAGTGAAAGAGTGAAATAAGAGGTATGGAACAGAATGATTTGAGCATATGCAGCTGGGGTGTGTGGAGATCCAGAGATGGAGGAATCCACCTTCAGGTCTGAGGCCCATATGTTTCAGGAGGAAGGGCACTCACTTTTTTAGGCTTGCCTTTATTCATGCATATGACTTGATTCATCTAAACAGATTGAATCCCTGAATAAAAAAAGCCAGTGATTGAGCAAAGCTTACATGCTTCATCCCGGTAACATCACAGGAAGTTCTCTAAGCTAACCATCAAGCATCAATCATTGGTTACATTGTGAGAAGCATGGACTTAGAAGAAAGCATTTTGGGTATGTTTAATGCTGACTGGAGACTCCCATGAGAAGTATCCATCTGCAGAATACAGCTTTGGAATGATTTCATACCTGATATAATATACTACAGCATGCATTCTTCCACCTTATTTATAATCATATTATTAGATTTATGAGCAGTATTACAGGGTGGACGTACAGATACTTTTAATGGTTTCATACCATCTGAGTTCATCAATTAGGAAAAAAGGCATAGACAATAGAAAAACAGGAGATGAGACCATCTGTGTCTGTCCCTGCAGTGCCCTAGAGTTCAGAGACAACTAGAAAAAGCAGACCACTAACCCTGATGGCAAAGCAATGAAAAGTGACAGACAGAAAGAGAAACAGTTAAGCCTGGCAAGTAAAAGAGACGGAGAAAGCATGTATTCGCCAGGTTTGCAGAATGAGGACTGTTGAGTTGAGATAAAGACGGAAAAGATCTGTAAAGTAGCTTCAGTTCTAAGCCAGGGAATGCTGTAGCAGAGGTCATGGCTCTCCCTAAATACCCGACCAAAAACAAATGTGTTAATGTCCTTTCAGCCCAGATGTCATTATGAAAATCTTTAATGAACCATGACAGAAATGTGGTTCCATATTCGTACGGTGGCTTTCGGCCATTACGTGCACAAACTGAAATGTTCATCAGAGACAAATGTAAAGTATCTCACATTGTAATCTGAAAAATATTAGTCGCGAGAACGAAAATGGCTAATAATAGCACAGGCGTGAGAGGGAACGGCGAGGTAAATTGTGGTTGGTTGGTTTTTATTGCTTGTTATTAAATCTGGGCCAAACAATTATTATTTTTCTCCCTCTTTTGTTAGAGCAACATAAGAAGAAGAGAGGAATTAAAACTGTGCCCCTGGGCTGTACGCTTTAGCAGTAGTGATTAAAACCAGGAAACGGTGATACACAAGCTATTAGACAAAGCTATAATCAAATTCATTAATTTTACCCGTTTGCAGGCTGACAAGCTTTCTTAAAGTGAGATTAGCCTTACTCAAGCACAATAACAGCAGGTGTGATTGCAAATTAAAGGGATGCGGGTTGCATTCTTCAAAAATAAATAAATAAATAAAACGTGTTACTCTCTAAAACCTCACAGGGCTTTCTGTTATGGGACTTGGAGTTATTAGACACATATATAAAATGTATCAATTTTAACTGATAAATACCATTTTTGTCTTATTATTAGCTGACCAGTCAATGGCACACACACACACACACACACACAAAATTACCCAATGTGCATTACTGAGTACACCTGTGGGGCCTTTTGTTACCAAATGATTTTGCATTATGAATTGAAACCATAAATATATTTTTTTTTTGTAAAAAGATAATGAGATATGCAATAAGAAGCATAACTGATGACTATAGCACAATAATTTGCCTAACAATATTTGCTCGTATTTATATTACATCCGTCAGTAAAGTGTGTTCAATATGATTGTGTATCAAAATCATGCTATTGATAACAATACAATTGCTTTCTTCATTTGCATGCGCGAATGAGAAAAAAACAGCATTTAAGATACACAGACTCTTCTGTCTGCATGGAAATTTTTTTTGAACAAATGAACAACTGTGTAGGTTTACTAAAATAATCTTCATTCTAAACCTTTGTGTAAATATAATGGATATTCCAGTAAGATATACAAAGCACTGGTCAAACTAGACAGGACTGGACAGACAATAAATTCTTTAGCTAACCTACCAGACAGGTAAATCTCCAGTCCTGTGTTTTGGTTGCCCTGAAATCTTATCTTAGGCTAAAACATGCTAGATAAATCTTAGGCTAAAACATGCTAGCTAAAGTGATGTAAAAGCATATGACAAGCTATTTAGTTAGTTAAATGCATTAATACAGACTAATATAAATGAATGAGTATCATGCATCATGATCATTATCCTCTTCTGACAACATTTTTTTAAATGTTTAATGTTTTTTTAATGCCAAAGTTCCTGCTGTGAGATGTGCTGTTCTGTCATAGTTTCACATATAAAAGACATCATTAAAATTGTCTATTACAGTATTTATAGCATCGGAGTTAGCCGATATGACAGCTTTGCTATGGAATTTATTTTCCTCTGTTTTGTCACTGTTTCCACATATCTGTTTGTTCTTGATTCTGAAACCGTTATCTGTAATCCGTGCACATTAATTAATCTGGCTTCTAGAAAAAATTTGCTTTTCATCAACCAGATCACGCCTCAGACTGTGTGTAGTGCAGCAGGTGGTGGGATTCATAACGAATACCGCAAATTATAGCTACAGCAATGAGGCTGGCAACACCAACTTGAAGCTACATACCAACTGAAAACATTTTGATTTTGAAAAATTAATAAGTTAATACGCAGCAACTTTTTTTCTTGCTGAATTTACTACAAATAAACAGACTGCTTGTAATCTGCTTGTCCTGGGCTCAAGAATTGTCCAGACTTTTTTCAGACTTACAGCACTAAAAGGAAGAGAAGAAAATTGTCTAAAAAAAAAAGAGTTAAACAGAGTTAAACTCTGCTAAACTGTATGTCTGACATTTTCCAAGTGTGTGATGAACATCATAGAGTCCAAGTGAAACTGATACAAGTCCTGATTCTGACCAGAGGGCCCCTTTAAGCTCACATAACAGTGAAGGAAATGGATAAAAAATTTGAAACAGAACTGACCACAATCAATTCTGAAGCACAGCACCAAATTAATTAGAGTTCTGCATGGGAAGGCCTGGGTTGGCTTCTGGCCGCTCAGCCCCTATTAGTCTCTCTCGCAACTCGCCTCGCTCCACTCCAGAGCACCAGAGAACATGCTGGAACAAGTCTGGCCATGCCCTTCACCCACCTTCGTGCAGCACCCGGCACATGGGCCAGCCACAGGCTGCAAATGATTACCTCCAATTTATTCAAATGATTAAACCACATATGAAACATAAGAGGGGAGTTACAAGGGGCTTGTGTGTTTGGGTAAGGCTTTCTTCCAGTTCTTTAACAGCTGTGAAGCAAGACAAATTCTAGTTAGAAAATATTACCAACCTTAGGGCCTTACCCGAAGAATCACCACATCATTATTTTCATTTCTATTGTTTTATAATAATGTTATTGTTTTATATTAAATTTAAGTCGCAGTGTCTGTGTACTCATGTGAGGTTATTTTTAAGGACTATCGATAAAGGAAAAAATCTATTGAATACGTTTAGAATTTTCATGATATTCACATACAGTAATGGTTAAAAGAAAGTACACCCTCTTTTAATTCTATGTTTGTATTTATCAGGGCTTATAAACAAACATATAAACCCAGCTGACCACATAAAAAAAAAAACCATACCAGATTTCAATATGTGGTCATTTTTTCCCAAAACGTAAGCCAACTTTCAGAAACATGGTTGGGGAATAAATAAGTACACCTTATAATTCAGTAACATGTAGAACCATGTTTAGCAAAAATAGTCTGAATTAAATATTTTCTTTAGGAGTTTATCAGTCTCTCACATCATTTTGGAGAAATTTTGGCCCACTCTTCTTTACAGCATTGTTTCAGTTCACTGTTGAAGTCTGGACTTTGACTTGGTCATTCCAACACCTTTATTTTTTCTTTCTTATTAGGTGTGAATTAAGTGAGTTTGACAAGAAAATTCTGTGACATAAAAATGGAGGACAAATAAAGATCTGCACTGTACCCAAGTGATCATGGACACCAAGCACGTCAGGGGAAAATCCTATTTTAAAATTGTTTTAAGTGTCTCGGCCAAAGTGCTGGAAGTGTTGCACAGTCTTAAAAGAAGATGCCTTGGCAAACTGACTCGATTTACAAGGCAGCTTTCATCTTGATGTGTGCTAAATCTCCCATCAATCGAGCCATTTGTTTATGGCTTACAGCTATGTGGTGGGTTTATAGATTAATGTTTGCTTTCTTTATTTTGCATGTACTTTAATTAATGTCAGTAATATAATATTTTCTCTTAGTCCAGTGAACAAGCATGAGGATGTGTTTTTGATAATGATTATTGCTGTACATTAGGGCACTTGCAACTGTAAATGTTGTAAACGTAATAAAAATAAGCTATTTAAACTTGACAGTATAAGTTGAGGTTTACATTAATTAGTCTTCTAATGCATAAATTTACACACACTCAGGAGCACAAGTAGGATAGGAACGTTTTTCTGAAATTATAAGAATTTCATGAATACCAAATTTCATGTGTAAATGCTCCTATGAACAGTTTTAGGAATAAATCTGTTTGTATCCAGCTTGATAAATGAGGCCCATTGTTGCTACATTCTTTGTTTAGTAGAGCAGTTTTCACTTTCACCTTATATGGTTTATGCAATAAGAACACAATGCGCATTCACTCTGTGATGGTATAAAAATCTTAAAGGAATTTTTAGAGGAGAGCCTTAGATTCTAGTAAGGTAAATTCAGAAATAGTCCAAAATGTGGACATTCACAACAGAAAACAGCTATGGGGATAAGTAGACGCAATGTCAGCGCAATCTGCCTCAGTGCTCAATGGAAGCGCGATTGTGAATCTGACTCTTCAGAAGCTGACTCTGCTTTTCTCTTCAGTGTTTTTTTTCTCTCTGAAAAGATCTGCAGCTCTTTTCAGAACGCACTCACTCTGCTCACTAAAACATTTGAAGCCTCTACAAGTCTTCTCGTTAAAACCGGAGTAATGGGACATATGCAATTAAATCAAAGCTGCATTTCTCTCTGCTGGTTTCGAAACTTCAATGCAGCAGAACTTTAGGACAAAAGGGATCATCTAGTCTTGGACGTCTCGACTCAAGCCAGGCTGTCAGGAACCAAGGGTTAATGCATTGCGATTAGCGCTCATGGGTCTTCATCTGATATGTTTTTAATTAACGGTATCCCATTCAAGCTCTTGAAGTCATCCCCCACTCTTGACCCAAAAAAGGGAAAGTTTTGACAGGGCTAATTAATGAGCGTTTGGGAAAAAAAACGTAGAGAGGCAAGACGTTGGGTTCATTAGACAAGCCAGTCTGCTACACATCAAACGGGCCAGAGTGGTCCATGTGATCCCTTTCTTTTATTTCCCATCTCAGAGTGGTGGGAGCAAGTAAGGATGAAAGAAAGAGAGAAGAGAGACAGAGAGAGAGAAAGAGTAGTGTTGGCACTTTGCAACAGAAGAGATGAATGACTCCGTACCTCTGAAATGCTGTGGCCTTAATGAAACCTCCAGAGGCAAAACAATGGCATCTTTCTCACACACATACACACATGCACACCATACAACATACTGTTCCTACTCCTATACCTACCCTCTGAATATTCCACCTACATGAATGCCAAACTCAATTCTCACTGCTTTGCTCATACATTAACATGGCACACATATGCAACTTACTCAATCACAAACACAAATTGGTACGGATGTGTGTTTGTGAAAATGTCTCACACTTTCTCTCAGACAAACACTCTATAAAGGAGGGCAGATTCTCACACAGGTAGGAACAGACTCTTGGCCACCTGAAACAATAAAACAATAAAACAATACACATTATTATCAGTAAGACTCAAAATAGCACCTTACCACCCAAAATTCTCCTCAAAACATTTTTCATTTCTCATCAATCTGGCCCTGTATTAATAGGACTAATATCTCTGCAACTGAAAGTTTTAAATCAAAATGTGTCTTATAAAACAATCCTATACAGTCAGGTTTAGAAAAAGTGCACAGACAAAAAGGCTCCTGGCAGTCATCCTTTCAACCAATATCTCATTTCTCGCCCACTTTCCCCACTTTTCTGTCTTGATTTCTTTGTTTTTGGCAGAATCCGAGGGCGGCTGAAAACCCATCGGTCGTCCCGTTAAAGGCATGTGGGGACATAACTCACGGCGGCCTCCGCTATCGGCCAGCCAGCCGCCTCATAAGGCTGAGATAAAGCCGGGGCCAGGGACACAAACAGAGACATCAATCTTCCCTGATCCGCTACAGATAGAGAGAAAGAGACGCCCCAAAAATGGAGAAACAAATTGGTTGTCAATATAGGGGTCTGAGACCAAAAACCCGGTCAGCTGAAGTCCACAGTCCAGTCAAACTGACCTCCAGTTGTGTTTTTGAGTTTGTGTATGAGGACGTGTGTGTTTTGCTAAGTGATCTGTCTACATGAGAGATACAATGAGTTACTTCATAAGAGTTATTCAGAATAAAAGAAAGGCATGATGTACATGAAAAACCAACCTAAATTGTCTTAGTAAGGTGCTGGGCCACATCAAGATAACAGAACAACATCAGAGCACTTTGGCACAGAACTCTCTGAGAGGGATGAACACCATTCTTCCAAGATATTCCTTCAAATTGCTTTTTAATGATGGTGTTGGAGAGCGCTGTCTAACATATGCAACCAAACTCTAGAGTAGGTGTTCAATTAGGTGTTTCCAAAGTTCATAACACATGATTTCCTTTATCTTCAAACCATTCATTCAGCCCATGTTCTGTGTGGATGTGGGTGGGATCATCCTGGAAGAGACCACTCCCATCAGGATACAAATATTTCATCATAGTTAAAAAGGTGAACATTTGGAATAACTTTGTATAACAGTGACTTCTCTCTCTAAGGGAACAAGAGGACCCAAACCATGATAGCAAAATTTCCCAAAGTTTAACAAAGTGACCAATTTGTTTCGTTTTGCTTTGTTTAGTTTTTTTTTTTTCCTTAAATTTGTTACACATCTGTATTTGTTATATACAGTCATATGTACTTTTATAGCCCCTTGGCTACTGTAAAATACATTATAACCTTTAAACTTGTATAATAAAATACTGGATGCTTTCAGAAATGTCAAGATATTTTTAAATCTTCCAGTAAAGAAGGTTAATAATAAAGAAAGCAAGCACTGTTCTGTACACTTAATTTATTTACTGTTATAGCCTTTACATTTTGGTGGCATATCATTTCTCATGGTGCGAAAGTTCACTGGCCATTCATTTCTCTTCTAGTGCAAAGGCGTTTTAAGAAAGTTCCATATGTAATAAAATGATTTTTATTAATACGAGTAGAATGTTATTTATTAGAAAGATACTCCTTCCTATCCTCTCTCTCTCTCTCTCTCTCTCTCTCTCTCTAATTCACTGAGTTTAATGTTTTTCTTGCTCTCTTCCTCTTTTTTCATTCCCCTCTTTATCCTTCTCTGTTTATGTAGGTGATGCACTCTGCTTATCACCCTTCTGTCATTTTCCTGTGACTACTCAGGCTCCTTTCATCCAGACTGAGCTCATAAACATGCAGTCAAAGCAGTTTATTGTAGTGCGCATACAGAAATAGCTAAAAGTTTATACAGTACATATGATCTGAGATGAAATTGCTATGCATGAACCAAGTAACTTCTTAATTGATTGGTTGCAAATATATCTTTATATATGTTTATATGTCTAATGTTTTAGAATGTGTTAATATGTGTTTTCATTGACATTATATAATATATATATATATATATATATATATATATATATATATATATATATATATATATATTTATATAAGCATTTTATAGCAATCCTTAGGAGAAGACGGGCATGAAAGAAAGTCTTACCAATGGTGTTATAGCAAAGCAGTTCAAACACCCAAGCAATTCAATCATTCATTCACCTTCAGTAACTGCTTTGTCGTTGTCAGGGCTGTGGTGGATCTGGAGGATCAGGAACACGAGATGTGAGGTGGGAATATACCCTAAATGGGACTCCAGTCCCTTGCAAGGCACCAAACACACTCATTCACAAATTACTTCACACTTAGGGGCAAATTACGAAAACCGCCGAGCTGTTTTCTAATTTTTCTTGGAGCAATAAAATGGCACGTGTGAACCGTACCATCAGCTTCAATTATCTGAAGTGAAGATGCAATTCAAAGGCTAGGTATGACAAAGCTACACAACATCTCTTGTTTATACTTTCATCTGACTTTGCACCGCGAGCCTCCACTGACTGCGTGCGCACCTCATTGAATGGACGTATATTTGATACGCACACGATTGTAATATTATTTGAAGGAAAGGGTCTGAGTAATCATCCTATAAAGCAACAACAATTAGCTGAGAGAAGTAGTTTGTTGGAACAACCATAGCAACGCTTTCAAACGTGAATGCTGAGGAGGAATTGTTGTGTTTGTTGTTGGACTGTCTATCCATTAAATACCAACTTAAAATATGATTACATGTATAAAACTAAATTGAACAACAATTACAGAATGATCACTCTGTATGGCCAGTTATCAATGTAAATGTCTCTATGTATGAAGACATTTAGGTTTAATAACCGTCTGACAGTGTAGTGTAGTGACTGTTTATGTGTGAAGACACTGATGAATGAAAACATGGTGCAACCCCCCCAAAAAAAACTTTCAGCTTTGGCTTTATTCTTTCAACAGTATGTACAAAGCAAAACGAAATCACTATTTTTTATAACCTATGTATATTAACTCTTAGTGTAACAAACATTGCCACATCACCTGATCAAGTCAGGCCTATAGGCATGATGCTACACAAGCTTCAGATACTGGTCACTCACGAAGGCGCTTCCCACAGTGTGAAGCCAACACAATGTTGAATTCCCTTTGAAAGGGAACCACATCCATATTACATCTTTCACATAAACATTTAATGACTACCTTAAAAGAAAACTGCCTTTCCAATCTAAGTACTCTGAGCAAAAGGTTGATTTTCTCAGTACAACAGTATTATCATTAACATAAATCAATTCTTGAATAATTGCACATATTCTAGTGGTCAATGAAGATTGGGTTGAAAAACATTTCCTTCAAGTTTTAATATTTAATAATGTAAACCTATGAGTAGCACAAAGAAAACAGCAATCAATGAATTTCACCTGTTTGAAAAAGATGTAGGAGGTAGTCAGAGTGGCTATTTTCATTTAGGACTTGAAACAAGACTATAAATCAATATTATAAAATCAGTAATACTATAGCAATCACTCAGATATATCTCACAGTCCTATACTGCCAGTGACCAAATAACTACATGATAGTGACACTGGATAAATAAAGCAAACCAAGTTAAACAGAACTGATTTAAATGTTCATATTGTCTTATACATGTTGACTTTTTACATCTGAGTGGTCAGAAAGACTTGATTAATTTATATAACATCATGGCATCTATAACATCATGCCAGTTACACAACATTAATGTAACTAGAAATGGTTAAAGTCCCCTTGAAGTGACTTGAACGAGTAGCACTATTTGATGTGTTGATGTAATTTCCACTGAAACAAGAAGACAGGGCGGGACATATCAACTGGCTCCTCACGATTTTTAAATAGAGGGTATGTACGTAAGGTCATAGTAGCCGGAACTCGCTGCAGTGATGCTCACTGAGTGACAAAAAGATTGAGCTACATCCTAGCGTACAGCGTGAATTCTGTGCAAACACAGAAAAAAACACATCTAAAATGGGGAAAAAACTGTTGTGCGATCAACTGTGCTAAAAGATTCAACAAGAATCCAGAGGTATCTTTTACAGAGTGCCAAAAAACCATTCAATCCTTTTCACTAAGCATGATTGTACAATGATGAATAATTTGCTACATATTTCTTTTTAAACGCTGCCTATTTCCATTGATGAAAAATGGGGACTCATTCATTCTCCTACTGTGCTTTACCTTCACAAATATATAATGTTACTAAGTGGAAGCCGTGTTAGCTACAAACAAACAAGGACTAGCTAGCTTACAGTTTACCTGATGAAATTCTATAATAAAATTAAAATATTTGTACATAACTGTTCAACCAGAATGTTTATTGGTGTTGTTGTCACTTTAATTTCTCCAACAAATCCTGCCATGAAGTATCAAGTGTCAAGACTTTAGTATACCATCAGGCTTTGCTTAGTGTATTTCCCTGGTGTCGAACTCAGGTACATATAAATGTCAAGAAAACCGATTTATGGCCACATGCCAATGTCCATGGACCACAGGTTCTTGGGCCAGTTGTAATTGTCTCTGTCAAGTCCAACTGCTTTTAATTTAAGCTGATAATCGTTAGTTATACTAGAATTTTCGCAGCTTCCCCTTTTAAAACCAGCCATTTTGCTGGATGTTTTGCCACTCAGTCTGGCTGAGGGGGCCTGTTCTGGCGAGAAAGTGACGTCAATACATACCCTCTATAGACAATAGTGTTTAGCTTACCTCATTGACAGGAAACCTACAATTTCTGGACCAGGATTATAGAGAGCAATTGATTGGACAGAAAATCTGATGACAAGTGCAGAATGATGTCATCAAAATTGTTGATCCGTATTGGTGGTAGAGAAAGACTGTAAATTTTGAATGCATTTACCTTTGCCATTGTTTTGGAACACACCCACTTATAGATAACCTTAAGGCTAAAATAAAGCCACAAAACTTAAATTTTGAGTTCATGGGGACTTTAAAAGTATGATGTATCATTAATGAATTACAAATTGTAATTTCTGGCAAGTGAGGAATAAAAAAAATCAGGATGTGCTGTTATTGGAAAATAATCGACTTTGGGACTTGCTGTGGGCGGCATCACACCAACCCGTCATTGATTATTTTCCTATAGCACAACCT